>JAZKJV010010483.1:0-429471 GCA_037367405.1 Ottelia alismoides | reverse complement strand
TCTCGTTTGAGCTTAGTCAAATTTTGAATTTCTATTAGTTTGGACTTGAGACCACGTGCCAAGAGAGGTCGCATACAACGCGTGCAGGACCCATTGTGGCGAGCACTAAGAGGCATAGAAGATCGGATCTAGGTCTCATTTCTAGATAATTAGCATAGTGTTCTTTACGCTAATAATATATTCTCATCTAGGGTGATTTCATCAGCTTGCATTGCATATAGATAGGTTTCAATTCTGCTTGGCATCTTGCATGTAGAGAGCGGGAGGTAAGGTGAGCATTTATGCTATAGCATTCATAATCGATTTGTCACTCGCATTGCTTTTCCACTTATCCTCCTCTGATTTTGGCCACCTAGGTGCTAAAAGATTGACTCCTCGTTAGGCTCGTGCATTTCTATTAAAAATAAAAAATGTGATAATTAATAAAATTGGTACTATTAATTTTACTCGACCCTAAGATCAACCAAAAAGAAATACTTGTCTTGGGACGAGTAATCCCCTCATAGTATTCGTTTTAATTCGCTCATGCACACACTAAGGTTAGTGCCCCACTCCCAGGTCTCCTAAGTATTTGTGTAGTTTTGTGATTCTCACCTAACTCTAAAATAGACAAGATAAAAAGATCGAACTTTTACGGTCTTCACCGAGTTGTGTAGGTGAACTTGAGGTGTTTATTTTGTGTGAGTTTGTCTGTGTTTGTTTATGTGCATATTCGATCTTGCTTGCGCATTTGCGTCTTTTTCTCACATCTCTTGATTTGACATCGGACTCTCTCGATCATTTTCTTTTTGTTTTAAGATGGCTGACTGGAACGATTTTTATCCAAACTTTGCGAATCCCTTGTACCCTCCAGCTAGTCCACCTTTATTTTTCCAGGAAGCATTTAATCCTGAATTTTGTACATATCAATCTAACCAAATGTTTTAGGACTCAGACTTTGACCTACCATTGTCATCACATCTTTCACCACCTCACCCACCCGAGACTGAACTTTGGGAGTCACCTCTTTTGTTGTCCATACTTGAGACCTTGAATCAGATGATGGAGAATATGAATTCGATGATTGACAATCTATTTAGCATCAATGAGATCCAGAATGGCGATCCACCATTTGAAGATGTGGATTCATTTGAGGATTTTCATGAGAGCTTGTAATCGACAAAAATACCAAAAAATAGAAAATTTTAAAAATCCAAAAAGATTTTGGGAGGCACATTGTTGATTCATTTTGCGAGGAGAAGGCACACATGCCAGACTATTTACCGACACATCCATTCACATTATATCCCACCTTTGTCCCAAGGACGACACTGTACATACTGCTCTTAGTCATCTTTGTGTGTATGATGATTTTGATCTCCTCCCTCGCATGGAGGAGGTCCAAAAATTCAAAAAAAAATATTGACTGAACCTGAAATGGCGGCCACTATTCATGAGATAATTGATGCCCCACCTCGCAAGACCATGACCCATTTATCTGCTCCTCAACCTAAGAAGAGAAAGCGGAGGAGCACATCTGAGCGTCATATCTTGACCATGGCCACTACCCACACCATCACCCACCTCCCTTCTTCTAGGAAAAGGAAAACTGTCACACCTTTTGTGAGCTATGCCATCTCAGACCATTTATGTGATAACACTCTCCTTGACGGAAACACATCGATTAATATAATACCCTTCTCTTTGGTACAATCTATTCATCTTAGGCCTCTCAAGAAAATAAGGATGATTGTTCAATTTGCTGATGGATCAATAAAGAGGTCGAAGGATAGTCTTGAGAATGTCGTCATTTTGATTCAGGGCATGAGCTTCACTACAGACTTTGTTGTATTGCTCATGGAGACCTCCACCCCTATGGAGTGCTCTCCACTCATTCTGGGATGACCTTTTCTCACCTCTGCGAGAGCCATTATAGACTATGGATTTCGCTTCTTTTCTGTTATCGAGAGCAATGTGTTGATTACCACACCTACCACTGACTAGAGACTTGCATCCCACAAGAGTGTGCCCGTGTTAGCCGACCCCAAGGACTATGACATATCTGCTGATATCATAGAGGTTTGCTTTATTACTGATGATGAGACTCGAGAATTCCTCTGCGGGGAGGAAAACACCTAAAGCATAGACCTTGGTGTTTCCTCTTCCTGTGACTACGATGCATTGATGACATCCGCGGGATTTACATGATTGACACATTTGAGCAGAGGGCAGACGTAAATAAGACTGAAGAGGTCGAATTTGATGTGATTTCTTTCATAAATGAATTCGAGCCTTTTGATGAGAATGATTATCCCGTAGAGACCTTGCAGGACGAACTTGATCTTACTTCTTCTGATGATGAGTTTGTCCCTTTCTGTTTCAAAATCTACGAGAATTCAAAGGATGAACCTAACCTGACTACTTCCACTGATGAGTTCGTTACTTTTTGTTTTGACCTAGTTGAGACACCCAAGACCGAACCAGATAACACTACTTCCACCGATCAGTTCGTGCCTTTCTGCTTTGAGACCACTGAGGATCTTCACTTGGTTGATCCTGATCGGTTGGTTTCTGAGGACCCTGATATCGACCTACACCTTGTCAGATCTATTCCTCAACGATCTGGCAAGAAGGTTTGCTTTCTACCTTCTTGACCTTTGTACATCCATCCTCTTGGATATTCGCATTCGTTTTCCTCCGTTCATCCATCATATCGCTCATCGACCCCATTTTCGTATGTGCCTTGCCTAGGACGTACTTTTTCCTAAGTATAGGGTGGTGGATGAGTCGAGTGCTCTTTCTTCATTCCATTTCATCATTCTTGTCATTGCCTATACTTAGGGCTCTTTTACCTTAAGTATAGGGGGAGTGATGTGTACATCCTCTTCGATCTCTTCTTCCAACTTCATCCATCTTTTCTTCTTTTCCTTTTCCTTTTTATTTTTCTATCAAAAAAGCTGCCACCCCTTTTTGTCAGTCTTCCATATTTAAGGGGTGTGCACTCTGATTCTTTTATTACTTGATCCTCTCCACTATCTCGTCTTCTTATCTATACTTAGGGATATCTTACCCTAAGTATGGAGGGAGACAGTCAGAGTGCAATTTGTTCATTCCCACCCTTGACACTCCCTGCCTTGTGTAGAGTCTGTTATACTTAAGATTAGTTTATCTTAAGTATAGGGGGAACGGTTGACTTCTCGAATCATTCATTATTTCATTCCTTATACATTATTCTTTAGACTCTTCAATACTCAGTATGAGTTATGTCTTCACTTTTTCTCTCTGATCAATGAGGACATAGCTCAAGCTAAGTCTAGGGGGGTTGTATATACTGCGTATATACTTCATCCATAACTCGTACTTTCGTATTTTTAAATAATAGCGCAAAAATACAGTTTTATACATATACAATTTTTTAGCATAATAAAAAGACTCATATTATACCTCAAATTCTTTTTGTATATACTGATTAATAAATACAGGAAAAATGCTTTGCAAAATGTTTGGAAAATAGTTTAAAAATCTATTTGAAAAATCTTTTGAAAGCTATTTGAAAAATATTTTGTAAAATGTTTTAACCTTTGTAAAAATGTTTGGTTTGTAAAAATTTCTTTTCTTTATGTAAGATAAGATGATTTGAAAACATATCTGCAAATGGTTTTTAAAATAGTTGCAAAAATATTTGAAAAATCTGTATATATATATATTACTATTTGAAAAATCTTTGCAAAAAAGTTTTCAAATATTTGTAAAAATTATTTGCAAAAATTATTTTGGACTATAGTTTTCAAAATTATTTGTAAAATCATTTTCAAATAGGTTTGAGGAATATATACATTACACCAAAATTCTGTATTAATTGTATAAATATAAAATTAACTAACATATCCCTTATAAATTCTTAAAAGTTCAACTCTTATCAGTGATAAGATACATCCTCGTACAAATATTTCCACCTATTTTCTTAGCCAACGTCTTTTATTTTCAAAAATCACAAAAACATTTGCAAATCAAAAATTCCAAAAACATTTGCAAACCTTTTTCAAAAATCCATAAAAAGTTCAAAATCGAAAATTGCATTACAAAAATATTTTCTGCATTGTACATAGCATTGCATTTTTCAGATTGAGCTTCACAATTGATCTAGTATGAGCAATGTCAAAGATTGGAGCTTGGTTGGATCTTAATGGACCCAACTTCACTGGAACCTTATGGGAACTAGATTTGAGGTACTTCAGGTCTATTAGGACTTAATTCTTTGAGACTCAGGGTTGGGTTCAAGACACCTCAACTGCCTAACTAGAACTTTTAAAGACACACACATGATTCTTGTTGGTCATGACCTAACTTGAACATTTGCACCTTTCACTTGGTTCAACTCGGTTGGACTGGTGAGGGGATTGGATTTGTCGGTTTGATATGCACGTGAGTGGAAACATTCGACCTCCTATAGGGAGGGAAGTTCACCCCAACCTGTCCAGTAGCATTGACCTCTAAAGATAGCAGAGTGTGGGTTGCAATAATGCTTCAAAAAAGGGATGGTCTTCTGGCATAAGAGGAAAAACTCCTTATGTCAATGATGTTGTATATAGTATTCAAATAAAACTCCAAAAAGTGGACAAGCCTGATTAGAAATAAAATGATAGTCGGAATGTACATATTTGTATAGTCAATAAGCAAGCTTGAACTTCAAAATCATATCATGTGAGCCTGCATATGGATGATTTAACTACACTGGTCATGCATCCTCGGACCCCATCCTCTTGAGTTGGGTGCAGTTGAACTTAGAAAGGAATATCCCGCTCCTTGAGGAAAGAGTTGCTGGATTGGGGAATCATTGGATTGTCATGCTGGAGAAGTCAGTTCTTTTTGTCATTTCAATTGGGTAGAGCCACTATCACTTACACCGTATAAGTCAGCTTCATAGTCATAAGGATTTGCGTATGATGTAGACTAGTTCGGACATGGCTATTGAGTTGGTTTGAACCGAGTTCTATTACTCTCGAATGCTGTTGTGTTTTAAATCCGGTTCCCGACTAGGTTCCACACTCATTCTCACACCAAGGTTAGACCTGAGCTCCAAACTTTAATTTTGTAAAGATGAGTTTGAGAATTAAATTCAATCCACTTTCTTTCTTTTTATTTTCTTTATTTTTTTATGTACTTATTGCATAAGTGTTTGCTAGGGACTAGCAAAGGCAAGAATATGGGGTGATGAACTTCCATTTCATCACCTTTATTCTGTCATTTTGGCCTTAAAAACCCTAGCTAATTTATGTAAATAGCCATAATTTATACAAATTAACATTCATTCTTTATTGTATAAATAATGTATAAAATATTGTTTTTAATGCCAAAATTATAGAATAAAGAAAAGAAAAAAAGGAATAAAATGTCAAAGATATTTTATGACCCTAAACCCCGAGACCGCGTCAAGAATTGATTTCGATAAGGAATAAAGTAGGGGGAGATGAGGGTCAAAAATCGCATTAAAATTCCTTTCTTTTATTTACCGATAAGTCCTTTTTGACCTATTTTATTCTTTATTATTTATAAATCAAATAAAGAAACTTTTTACATGAAAGTTGTAGTTAAAAATGTATAAGAAATATAAAATTTATTTCGTCCAAAAATAATATACAGAGTACTTTTTACACACAAAATGAAATCCCAAAATCTAAAATTCACAGACCGATATCTCCCAAATAAAAACTGAAAATCTATCAAAATCACCTTTAATTGTATATAACTTTGAATGAGCTATTTAATGAAGTCATATTTTAAGAGTTAGTAGGTGAAAGTTAGGATTTGGACCCCTATTGTACAATATAACTGAATAAAAAAGTAATTTCATTTATCCTTTATTATTTTTATGATTTTGTATTTTTATAATTTTGTAAATATTATTTATATACTATGTACATATTAAAACTGCAACAAAACCATAAATAAGAACATTAAAAGAAAATAAGTATATAAAATACCTAGACATAATACATATACTTATACCTATATATTTATAACCTTGTTTATTTAAGTGTAAATATTACATAAGAAAAATATAATAATATATATATATAACAATAAGTTATAAATAAATAAAATAAGAAAATAAAATAATAAAATTGAAATCACAAAAAAATACTCAAAACATAGAAAATATACTTGTAAATAAAACCCAAAAAATTAAATTATAATAAAACACCTCGAAAAAATAAATAAAGATCATAATAAAATAATATATAAAATAACAAACGTATTTTACCTTTAACTTAATAAAATAATTTATTACTATTATAGATTTTATAAATGATTTTAGGCTAGGTTTTTCCTGGTTGGTCCACGTGGACCAACCAGGTTGCGCCTTGAGTTGACCAACTGTCAACTCCTCTAACATGCTCATGTAGCTTTGTCAGAACTAGTTTTTCACCTACTTCTCGATTTTCCCCCCTCAATACATCAATAGAGGGTATGTAGACATTTCATGACTCTTGTCCTATGTACATCTGGGATCCAGGCCGAATCGAATCCCCCTCCAATCTTCCATCGACTCATTCGATTCCCCTCAATCTTTGCATCCTCTTCGCCATCTTGTACATATGCACCTTCTCCGCCCCTCTTCATTTTCGGTTCTTTTTCACCTACATTTTGACCTCTCCAGAGTGTGCTAGGCCAAGCCCCTTGTGGCAGGAGGAGGTCCCCACTCTCTGCGGCAAGGAAAGAACAAGGAGAGGGTAGTTCCTGCCACCTCCGGCCATCTGGCCGTCGAGGTTCTCATCTCCTGGTCACCAGCTAATCGAGGTTCGTATTCTTTATCTCTTTAGCTAGGGTAGCTTCTAGGGTTAGTTTGATGCTCTCATTTCATTGTTTAATCATGCAATAAGGTTAGTTTTAGGATTAAGCCATCGCTGGAGCTCCCTAGCTCTTGCCACCCCACGACACGATGAACACCCATCAATAACAGTCAGGTCCTTGACCCCTTGTGTTTTTGTGTTTGCTACTTTATTTGCAGGACCTGAAGGAGGCATCTGAGCCTCAGATTTCGTCAAGGGGGCATCCTCAGGTCGGTTGAAGGAGCTCAAGTTCCAGATGCTCAATCACCAGCCTCCGGATGCTTTTGAAGGACCTGGGTGGTGCGAAGGAGCCACAGGAACACATAGATACCTTCGGCAAAAGGATTGAAGGTCAGAAGAGCCTGCGAGATCAAATCAATACTCACCCCACGCGAGTTCATACGTTGTTCTTCCATCTCCATCCAGAGTCATCGGATCAGGAGTGATTCTTCCCGCATAGCATCTAGTGTCGGATCCAGTCAAGCTAGCCCATTGGATCTCCAGGGATCATCTTATCTGGACCGTTTGTACTGAAGCAGCATCATGCCCTAGGAGCACGCCACACGTTTAAATGGCTAGCCTTCTACCAATCGACCGCGTCGCTAGTGGGGGTAAATTTTGCTCGTACCCCTACATTTTTGTCATTTTATTTGTAGTCCTCTAAATTACCTTTAACGCTTTAAAACTTTTGAATATTTCGCACTGAGGCTCCCGCTCGTGTAGTATTTACCCTTGGATCCTCATCCATGTCAGCTGACAGTGCATGTTCTTTTTGCAGGAAGGCCCTCACAGTTGTTGTAAACTTATTTTTAATACTTTAAATTTACATTGTAGTTAAAAACTTTGGTATAATCGCACATTGTGCCCTCAAGTTTATTTTTATTTGCAACTACATCCCTGTTAGGCCATTAATGTTTTTGTGTGTTTGCTCCATTTATTAAATATAGCTATTGTGCTCCAAAAATCACTAAAAAGTAGTTGTAGGATCTTGATTGCAACTCTTCCACGTCACAATTTTATTTTTGCAGTTTAGGACATTTTAGTATTTATTAAAAATCAAACAGAGCAAAAATAGTCCCTGTTTAGCTTAAAAATACCAAAAAACATAAAAAGTTTACGAAAAATCCAAAAAATATTTTTATATTTATTTATTTATTTTGCAACTCCGGAAACCAAAAACTCTAAAAACAGAAAAATAAAATACATAAAATTAAAAAGCTCCAAAATCAAGTATAAAAAGATTAGAAATCCTTAAAAATCCCAAAAATGTATTTTTCTATTCTGTAATTTTATTTATATTTTTATCTACCTACTAAAATAGATTTGAATAATTTTGGACACCATTAGCTATTTTTCATCTTCATTTCAATTTCGTCCGATTATTTAATACTTGATTTAAGATATTTTTGACTTGAAAAGACATAAAAATTAGAAAAAAATCCTTAAAAAAATTATAAAATTAGTAGAAAAATAATTAAAAACCAATACGATTTTGTTTTCTATATTTTGATTATTTTTGGTATTGTTTATAATTACATTATCCTATATTGTATATAAAGTCTTATATATCCTATATTATATATTCAAAGAAAAAGAAATTTAAATTTTTAAAAATATAAAAAGAAAATAATAATCAGAAAATTGAAATCATTTAAAAAACTTATAAAAAAATAAAAAATATAAAATTTAAAACCCATAAGAATATTAAAAATTAAAAACCCACAAAAATAATAAAAAATATAGACAAGAAGATCAACACACTCATATTTGCACTTAATCGGCCTATCTATCCTCTTTGCTCCTTGAGTTCGACCTCTACACATACTTGTACCTATATACATTTTTGTTGTAGAATTATAATAAATTTCAAATCAGCATCTGTTTTGTTCTTCACTGCTTTCTCATTGTGGGTTAGTTGTTGAGTGATCCGGGTTTCGTGAGCGGTCATTTCATCGATTGTATCTCTCGCCTTGTGAGATTTCTATATCCTCGCAAAATCATGTTCAACAAATTGTGCCATTGTCGGGGAGCAACTGCACATAGATTGGTTTTATTTGATTGTGTCTTCTTTGTCTCTTTTGTCCATATTTTTGCTTTTATTTATTTTCTGATTTATTTGATATAATTGTCTAATCAACTCTCCTTGTTTGACTTTGTTGCTAGGACCACATATCAAGGGAGGAGCTCTTCTTAGAGCACCTGTGCACCCACGTGAGGCGACTTTCTGACTTAGCATCAAAGAAGGACTTGAAGAAATTTTGAAGATAAAATTTTTATGCATTTATCTTTTTGGTCATTTGTAATTTAAAGTGAAAGACAGACACTAATATTGTAATAACTTGGACTCTCAGGACACTACCACATCTCACGAGTTCCACTGCCCGAGGGACTGTTTCCTTGGGGGCCTCATCGGTTTTCTCACGTTTTTATCGCCTTTCTCTTATTTTGTTTCACGATTTTGTTTTCTTTATTTTTTTGATTGAGTCCTAACATAGGATTGCTTGTTGATAGATTAAGACCAAACACCTAATTACCATTGCATGGACCTATAGTCTCGTTTGGACTTAGTAAAATTTTAAATTGTTATTTATTTGAACTTGAGACCGCGTGCTGAGAGACGTCGCATACAGCGTGTACAGGACCCATTGTGGCGGGCACCGAGTGGCATCGAAGACCGAAGCTTGGTCTCATTTCTAGATAATTGGCATATTGTTCTTCACGCTAATAGCATATTCTCATCTAGAGTGATTTCGTCAACTTGCATTTCATATAGATAGGTTTCAATTCTGCTTGGCATCCTTGTATGTAGAGAGTTGGAGGCAAGGTGGGTATTTCTGCTTTAACATTCATCATCGATTTGTCGCTTGCATTGCTTTTCCGCCTCTCATCCTCTGATTTTGACCACCTAGGTGCTAAAAAGATTGACTCCTCATTAGGCTCGTGCATTTCTATTAAAAATACAAAAAGGTGATAGTTAATAAAATTGGGGTTGTTAATATTACTCGACCATAAAATCAACCAAAAAGAAATACTTGTCTTGGGGTAAGAAATCCCCTCATTATATTTGTATTAATTCGCTCACGTACACACTAACGTTAGTGCCCCAATCCCAGACCTCCTAAGTGTTTGTGCAATTTTGTGATTCTCACTTAACTCTAAAACAAACAAGATAAAACGGCCAAACTTTTACGGTCTTCATCCAGTTGAGTAGGTGAACTTGAGGGATTTATTTTGTGTGAGTTTGTTTGTGTTTGTTTGTATGCATACTAGATTGTGTCTATGCATTTGCACCTTTTTCTCACATCTCTTGATTTGACATCGGACTCTCCCGATCATTTTCCTTTTGTTTCGAGATGGCCGACTAGAGCGATTTTTATCCATACTTTGCGGATCCCCCATACCATCCAGTCGGTCCACCTCTATTTTTCTAGGAGGGCTTTACTCCTGACTTCTGTACATATCGACCTAATCAAATGTTTTAGGACTCGAACTTTGACCCACCACTGCCATCACATCTTTCACCACCTCACCCACCCGAGACTGAACTTTGGGAGTCACCTCTTATGTTGTCCACACTTGAGACTTTGAATCAGATGATGGAGCATATGAATTCGAGGATTGACATTCAATTTAGCATCAGGAGATCAAGAATGCCGATCCACTATTTGAGGATATGGATTCATTTGAGGATTTTGACGAGAGCTTGCAAACGCCAAAAATACAAAAAATGAGGAAATTTTAAAAATACAAATAGATTTTGGGAGACACATTGTTGATTCATTTTGTGAGGAGTAGGAACACATGCCAAACTATTTACCCACACAACCATTCACATTATGTCCCACCTTTGACCCCAGGGACGACATTGTACAAACTGCTCTTAGTCATCCTTGTAGATGATGATTTAGATCTCATCCCTTGTATGGAGGAGGTACAAAAATTCAAAAAAAATGTTAATTGAACCTGAAGTGGGGTCGTTATTCATGAGATCATTTATGCCCTACTTCGCCAGGACATGACCCATTTATCTGCTCATTAGCTTAAGAAGAGAAAGCAGAGGAGCAGATCTGAGCGCCATATCGTGACCATGGCCACTGCATGCACCATCACCCACCACCCTTCTTTCAGGAAAAGGAACAATATCACACCTCTTGTGAGATGCACCATTTCGGATCATTTAGGTGATAACAATCTCCTTTCCGATGGCCCATCGATTAACATAATACTGTTCTCATTGGTATATTCTATTCATCTTGGGCCTCTCAAGAAAATCGGGATGATTGTTCAATTTGCTGATGGATCAATAAAGAGGCTGAAGGGTAGTCTTGAGAACGTCGTCATTTTGATTCTGGGCATGAGCTTCACTACAGACTTTGTTGTATTGCCCATGGAGACCTTGACGAATCCGAAAATGTCGCTTTTAAAAAGTTGTTTTTAATATTTGTGTGTGAAAATAAATATGTGTCGTTTGTTGTAGGCGGCGATTGGAAACAGTCAAGAAAATAACCACAAATAATTATTCAATTTCAATCTCGTGGTTTATGTTTATTTTACTTGGGCAAGTCCCAAGGTCGATCACAAGGAGGCAAAGGAACAACCTAGAGTTGTGCCTATTCAATTTTTAGTTCGGTTTTCAAGGCGGTCTTTTTTTGGAATTTTTCAATGCAATAAGAGATGAAAGATGCGGTTTTGGCCTATTTTAGGGACTAAAAAGTAAACTTCTATCAAATGATGTCCGAAAAATGTGAAACTTGGCCACAATGTAAATGATGATGAAATAAGTGCACTCTAATTTTTTTGGATTTTTCTGATGCAATATGAATTTTTTTATGAAATTTTAAATGCAAACAGAATGATTTTCAATATTTAATTATAATAAATATTAAACCTACTTATTTTCGAGAGATAAAATTATCTAAGATCTATCACTAGGTGGTGGATCTCTGAAAAATCCTAAATCTCGAAAATGTAGGGTTTTATACCTATTAAAAATTAAACAATGAAATATGCAAAATGATTTTTACAGAGCAAATTATGCATGCAAGTGCAAAGATTTTTGGGCACAATGTTAATCAAAATAATCTCTACAATATGTGATTTTTTGGGGATTTTTAGAGCAGCGATTAATCAACTAGAAATTTCAGAGCATAAGATGGGCAAAATACATCAATTTCCACAAAATAATTATTTATTAATTAACCATCAATCACAAAAATATCCACAACATGTCAAAATGTAGAGAATTATATGAAGAACACAGTGTTATTTTTAAATAAATAAAATGATGCCTAGAAGAGGTTCAAAACAGAGGGAGAACACAGGGGGGTAAATGTAATAAATAAATAAATAAAGCCAATGCAAAGGGGGACCTGGATTTTTTTACCAGCAATAGAGGGGGCCTTTCTGCAAATTTCACAGAGAGGCACGTGCGCAGCACGTGCCCTTTGTTTGGACTGGAACGCAATAAGGCATAGCTTCGGGGGCACTCTTGCAATTTGCCCAAGGGGCACGTGCGCAGCACGTGGCCCCCTGGGATGATGTGTGCTGACGTCCCCCACACGTGCTTTGCACGTGGGGGGTCTCGGGACTGGCACCCGGCTGCTGGCGGTGTGGAGGCGGAGTGCGGTGACGTCGACGCCGAGGCGGCGATGGAGTCGATGGCGAGCGGTGGCGTCGGTGAGGTCGGTGTTGACGAAGCGGTGGCGCATGCGGGCAGATCTCCGATGAAGATGACGGTGGCGCTGAAGCTTGAGTCGATAGAGGCGCAGTTGATGTCGGAGATGAAGGTCATAGGTAGTGGCCGACACACGGCCTGAGCGAAGAAGACGATGTCGAGGCAGAGACGATCGGCGTTGGTTGTAGCTCCTAGAGGAGCTTCGAGCGGTGGCGTGTCGTGGAGCGAAGACGGCGATGCCGGTGATAATAGGCGTCGTAGTTGACGTCGTGGTCGGAGAAAACGATGGTTGAAGGCGGAGTCGTAGGCTCGACGCCAAGGCGGAGCTGGGCAGAAAGGCGGCGTGGTCGCACTGAGACGAGACCTGGGCCTCGGACCTCGCCAAGAAGAAGGAGGAGGGGCCCTGTCACAGCCGCCTCCTCGATCAGAAGCTCTCGGCGGATGTCGGTCATTGTCGGGGCGAGTCCCTTTAAATAGGAGAGGACCGGCGAGGGTTACGGGGAAGAGGTGACCGGCGAAAGACGCGGAGATGGTTGCGGCAAGTTGTTGCGAAGATAGCGGAAGTCGTTGGCGGCGGTCGGCTGCGAAGGGGAAGGCAGAGAGTTCGGGGCTGGGCAGTTGCGGAGGACGAAGGCCAGCGGCCATTCGATCGACCGCTGATCGAACGGCCGTGGTGCTGATACTTGGCACAGGATGTTAATGGGAGAGAGGGGCGCGGCACGTGCGGAGCACGTGCCTGGGGTGGCACGTGCGACGCACGTGCTTGCCCTTTAATTTTTTTTAATAAAAAACGAGTATAAAAGGGGCCAAAAATGGCTGACACGTGGCGGCCTCTGGGGTTGCCATGTGTCAGCTCCAGAAAATTCGAGAATAAAAACCCTTGTAAAATCAATAAAAAATAGCAAATGACCTCGGATCGAAAAAGTTCCTTCACGAAAAATGCTCGTCTCGATGAGATCATGAAGACATCAAAGCCAAATTCGGTCAAATGTAAAAAGTGAATTTTTGGGGTATCCCATCTACATAGAATACCTTGATTTTTGGGTTTTCTAATTTTTTTGTCATTTTTAATCACGATAAAAATCCGGAAAAATATGGACAAATCAAAGATGAATAAAAGACACTTAATTCTAATTTTTTTGGATTTTTAATGATAAAGAAAATATATGCATAAATACAAGGTCAAAAAGCCGCGAAAATATACAATGTACAAAAGAGGCCCAAAACCCAACTTTCACATACGAGCTCTGATTCACTTGAACTTGGTCTTGTTTTGAAGGTAATTGAATGTGCATTAGTTCAAAATGAGTAGGTTCAAATTGGACACTGGATGAGGAAGATATGTGGCTTTTAGTCCGAAAATCTTGAAACTAGGGTTTGGGTTTTTGGTCCACTTAACAGGGTTAGTTTTGTTCCATACATTTTTTTGGGTCTTAGAAAAAATTGTGCACAGCCGTCCATCCCTTTTCCGAAGCTTTATTTCAACCCATACTCCGGTCTTTAGATTTCCACGCTACCAGAAAAGAGACTTACACAGTCTTCCAACATCCCGTCTGGGTTGAGCTAAGTGCATAGTGCGAGAGTGCGAATTAATTCCCTATTTCAGAGTTGTACCCAGAATGAAGAGACCAGGTTAGACACTAAGAGTCAAACGATGTACATTGTCATGTGGAACTTTAGGAATTAAGTCAAAAAGACCTGAAGCTCTTAAAATCCTATTTCTCGGTGAAGTTCCTCTGAAAATTAGGTGGATTAAGGTCAAGTCCAGACCACTCTCGGTTTCAGCTCATAACTCGATTCAGAACCCAATGACTTTTCACAGATGCGAATGCATGTGGTGCTAGATGAAGTGTAGGTGTGTGAAATGCAGACACAATTTTTTTTAGGGATATTTTTTTTGACTTTTTTTTGACATTTTATGCAAGGGAATTCTTTTATGCAAAGAATGGAATAAGAAGCCTTCTTCTTTTTTTCAAAAATTTTGGGCACGGTTAGTGTTAGTAGAAAAACCTTTTTTTTTGCTTGTTTGTTGTTTTTTTTTCAAGTTAGTACCCACCCCGTAAATACATATAGACTTACGCGAAAGTACGAGATATGGGTAAAATATATACAAAGTATATATACAGACCCCCCTATACTTAGCGAGTGTTGTGTCCTCAGAGCACAAGAAGCGGAAGACATAGCTCGGGCTAAGCGTAAGGGAGTGGAAAAAATGAAAAGAAAAGAGGTCAGGTAATGATGAGAGTATATACAGATGGGTGTTGGTTCCCCCTATACTTAGGCTCTGATCAGCCTAAGTGTAAGAGAAGGATGGAGATGGAGTGATCGGGAGAAGGAGTGTGACGAGAGAAATGGTATATACAGATGGCATCGGTCCCCCCCTATACTTAGGCCTTGTCCTAAGTAGAGGAAGAAGCTGTACAAGGGAACCGATGTGGTCGGGAGGGAGGGTGGGTAACCGATGATTAAGGTGGTTTTCGGCTGATCTTTTTGTGAGCCTGTGGTGGGAGATCGTAATGATGAGTCGGAGATGAAGCATATGATTACCAACTATGATCAGTGTCATCCTCAGAAAAATCATGATGGATAATAGATGAAGTGTTTGAGTCAGATGAAAGATATCCATCATCAGAGTTATCCTCAGAGGAGTAGTATTTGAAATGGACATACTCCAAGTATTCTGGTCTTTTTGTTTCTTCAATTGTTTTCTCAAAATTCGTTCCTTCTCGGGGTCAATCGATTTGTCCTCGGATGAATACTCAGAAGCACCAGTCTCAGTCAGCTCATATGAAATAATTCCAGTGTACTTGAAGAGTGCACGAGCATCATCTTTGGATGAGTAGTAGTTAGGAACGGGAGTTGTCCAACGAGAATTGAATTTTTGATCCTTACGAAGATATGGCTTTAGGGCTGCCGAACAGACTTCACTCATGTAGACCATCTTTTCCGGACCTGATGAGGGATCATCAGCCGATTCCTCTTCCGAAAGGTCAAAGGTGGCTCTCTTTTTATTTCATTGTGAAGGTGTCGGTTCACTCGAATATCCCGATGAATAGCCATTAGAATTTTCCTTGTCAGTGTTTGGTCTGCGCGTTTGTTCTTAGTCTCCCGAATGTTTGAGCACTCTCAATTTGGTATGATTTGGTCAAGATATTCAGAGAATGTTGCTCCAGGGTGTGACCATGCATATGTCTCAGGATCGTAATAGAAAGATTTGTCTATTTTGAGATCCGCGGGAATTGAAATACTGGGGAGAGTCTCTGCATGTTCTATCTCAATTGATTCGATGTTGGCGCATTCCTATATCGAGTTGATGTAATCCATGTAGTCAGAGTAGGTTGACCTACGGTGTGCCCATGCATAAGTCTCCGGATCATATGATTCATATACATGATTCTCCATTATGAGAGCGGCTGGGAATGGAGCAGGGGGGAGATTTTCTAAACCAATAGTCTCATCAACAACCGCTATCTCAGGTGTGGCTGCGGGGGAGGGCTCTTCTACCGTTTCATGGTTACGGTTGTCGGGGACTTCGTGGGTTGCCTCAGAAGATCGTGGTTCCTCAAAGATAGGGTCAGATTTAAGTGCTTCCAATGTTGTGAAATTGATTTCCTGAGTCTCACAATCGATACTCGCCTTGGCCAATGCCAAGAATGGCTTTCCGAGAATGATTGGAGACTGGGTGAATTCTCCTTGATGCTCAATATCAATGATCGTGAATTCTACTTTGAGCGGAGCACCTTGGAATTTCATGATGACAGAGATGATTCCTCTCGGCCGCTTTATTGACCAGTCCGCCAATTGAATAATCTCCCGTATCTTCCGAATCGGTCCGAGTTGGAGTTCATGAAAGACAGAGGTCGGGAGGATATTAATCGGTGAATCGTCATCAATCCGAGCATGGGTGAAAATTGTGTCTTTGATTTCGCAGTCAAATCTGGGCAACTGCTTCACTATGCGGCTCTTGGTTTTTCTCCTCAACACCAAGGAGGAGGCCATTGACAAGATATGTCTTTCAGTCTTTGTTCATATCCTGCCCGACTTTTTGTTCATTAATTTATCTGTTATAAATCTTTTAAGGTTGGGGAAGTGTTCAATGGCCTGTATAAAGGGAAGTTCAAACATCAGCATTTTTCCAGTGCTTCCCGTACAGTCGGATCCAAATTCCTCAGATCCTCTTCAGTTTCAATTTTTATGAAATTTTCTGAATTTTCAATTTTTTTGTGATTTTCAAATGTTTCCATTTTTTTGGTATTTTCTGGGTGGTGTGGGGGTGTGGGGTGTTCTTCAAATGAAAAGGGGCTTTGGTGTTCAGGGTGAGGGTCAACGACATAGTCATTTTCAGAATTGTCCCTAGGTCCCTGAATATCCTCGGAATTTTCAATCTCAGATCCAGTTATTTCCTTATTCATTTTACTGTTCGAGCCACCACAGAATGCGATGAATCGATCGGTAAATTTTTGAAATCTCTCCTCTATTGAGACGAATCTCTTATTTATCCTCGAAATATCCTCCTCAAGATTCAATTCATGATCAATCATAGGCGCAGTCGGTGTGTGTTCGATAATTTCATCTTCCATTTTCTCGTTTGTGCTGAGAGGAGAATTTCTTGGAATATCCAATATATGATCATTAATTTCAGAAAATATCTCCTCAATAATCATGGAAGGCGGCTGCTCATATGATTCAGACATGTAAAGTCTGTCCGAGTAAAATTTTTTCCTTTGATCATGAGTGGTCGGATCTTGGTATGGTGGAGTCAGCATACAAGGTTCATGTGTTTCTATGTAGTCAGTCCAGTCCTCTGTATGATTGTCATGTCTGAAGAGAGGGTTGTCGTGGTCAATCCAAGATGATTGTTCATTAATGTTCCAGGGTAGGGTCGATGAAATAGGTGAAGAAGTGTTCAATTCAATCATGTGGTGATCATCTCCCATGAACGAAGAATTGACATTTACCGAATAAGAAGAATGAATTGTATGATCGGCATAGAGAGGGTTGATATATGAAGAAGTAGAGACCTCAGTCGATTGTTGATTTGTCGTATCCGAAAACAGAGGATTAATATTCATGAAGCATATCGGATTGGTAAAAAGAGTTGGTGGTTGAGAGTCTCTTGGAGGAGGTGTTTTGGGTCTAACCGACACGAATTCGTTTTCATAGTATAATTTTGATGGATTCTCGGTCATTTCTGAAAGAGTTGAAAGGAATAAGGGGTTGGATCTGCGAGAGTTTTTGGACAAGAGTTCCATTATCAAGAAAAGTGGAGAGATGATTGCACGGGATAGTCAAGAGAAATCAAATGTGCGGCTATTGATCTTGAAATCGGTTCACGCACACCAATGCAAACACAATTCAAATCCTGGGTTCACCAACGCACACAATGAAGCCGTAAGAATTCGGCTATTATCTTTTTGATTTTAGTTGGTGATAAATCAATCTTGGCAAAAATTTAGCGAGCTGAGATTTCGGATTTGGGCTCTATCCTAGTGTGCGTCTCTCTCCTCGCTGCAAGATAAAATCAAACAATGTCAGGGTTGCTCTCCCGTAGAAATTCTTGATTTTATGGATTTTTTAAATCGGCTATATTTAGCAGTCCCAGTTTTAATTAGGTGATCACTAAAAAATTTAGATGAGCACAAATACACGTCTACCGTCCAGTCCCAATTTCCTTCAGATTTATGTGATAAAACAAGAGGGAGAAATTCAGGAAAACTCGATGCACGCGAAAAACAATGATGTATGCTCAGTTAGAAGACTTACAGTGCCTCCTCGCAATCTCCATGTGGGATGCAATACAGAATTGAAAAATTTATTCTAAATGTGTGCAAGCCGATGAAAAACTGCACCTTAAGCAGAAAGTTCTATTAGCGGGCAGAATTGAGTTAAATTTGGCTAAGTTGAACGTTCTAATGTGTGTCTCAGTTAAAGTGCAGTGTGGCTTAAGATCCTACGAGCACAATCAAAAATAAAAATGCTCTAAGAGCCGTATGTGCAGGTCTATCCTAATCGCCACTCAAGTCGGGCCCCACCCTCGCCGGAGAGTGAAACAGGCCACGACACACCACAAATAGAGTTCAGAGTCTTTTTACACACGCGAGAGTCCAAACGGACACCGCTATAAATGAGCAGAAATTAAAATTTGCAGGAATTTAAAAACCTAGACTCTATGCTCTCTCACGACTCGACTCGATCTTAAATTAATTGCGGTTTCTTCGGATGTCGGTGAAGATGCGTCGGTCTCTTGAAAAACCGCTCCACGTGCGTCGGGTATCTCGCAAGAAAAATAAGAGAGAGAATGTAAGAGAGTGACTCAAAAAATAATCAAAAATAAAACAATTGAAATAATTGCTGAAAAATAAATACAAGAAATAAAATGGAATTTACAATGACAAATTCGGGGGTCAGACTACCCGAATACGGAAAACCGAACAAAAATTTTCAAAACACAAAATCTAAGCCGTTTGCCTCCCCGACAACGGCGCCATCTGACGAATCCGAAAATGTCGCTTTTAAAAAGTTGTTTTTAATCTTCGTGTGTGAAAATAAATATGTGTCGTTCGTTGTAGGCAGCGATCGGAAACAATCAAGAAAATAACCACAAATAATTATTCAATTTCAATCTCATGGTTTATGTTTATTTTACTTGGGCAAGTCCCAAGGTCGATCACAAGGAAGCAAAGGAACAACCTAGAGTTGTGCCTATTCAATTTTTAGTTCGGTTTTCAAGGCGGTCTTTTTTTGGAATTTTTCAATGTAAATGAGAGATGCAAGATGCGGTTTTGGCCTATTTTAGGGACTAAAAAGTAAAATTCGATCAAACGATGTCCGAAAAATGTGAAACTTGACCACAATGTAATGATGATAAAGTAAGTGCACTGTAATTTTTTTGGATTTTTCTGATGCAATATGAATTTTTTATGAATTTTTAAATGCAAACAGAATGATTTTCAATATTTAATTATAATAAATATTAAACCTACTTATTTTCGAGAGATAAAATTATCTAAGATCTATCACTAGGTGGTGGATCTCAGAAAAATCCTAAATCTCGAAAATGTGGGGTTTAATACTTATTAAAAATTAAACAATGAAATATGCAAAATGATTTTTACAGAGCTAATTATGCATGCACATTCAAAGATTTTTGGGCACAATGTTAATCAAAATAATTTCTACAATATTGATTTTTTGGGGATTTTTAGAGCAGCGATTAATCAATTAGAAATTTTAGAGCATAAGATGGGCAAAATACATCAATTTCCACAAAATAAGTATTTATTAATTAACTGTCAATCACAAAAATATCCACAACATGTCAAAATGTAGAGAATTATATGAGGAAAACAGTGCTATTTTTAAATAAATAAAATGATGCCTAGAAGAGGTTCAAAATAGAGGGAGAATACAGGGGGGTAAATGCAATAAATAAATAAATAAAGCCAATGCAAAGGGGGGACCTAGATTTATTTACCAGCAATAGAGGGGGCCTTTCTGCAAATTTCACAAAGAGGCACGTGCGCAGCACGTTCCCTCTGTCTGGACTGGAACGCAATAAGGCATAGCTTCGGGGGCACTCTTGCAATTTTCCCAAGGGGCACGTGCGCAGCACGTGGCCCCCTGGGATGATGTGTGCTGACGTCCCCCACACGTGCCTCGCACGTGGGGGGTCTCGGGACTAGCACCCGGCGGCTGGCGGTATGGAGGTGGAGGGCGGTGACGTCGACGCCGAGGCGGCGATGGAGTCGATGGCGAGCGGTGGCGTCGGTGAGGTCGGTGTTGATGAAGCGGTGGCGCGTGCGGGCGGATCTCCGATGAAGACGACGGTGGCGCTGAAGCTTGAGTCGATAGAGGTGCAGTTGATGTCGGAGACGAAGGTTGTAGGTAGTGGCCGACACACAGCCTGAGCGAAGAAGACGATGTCGAGGCGGAGACGATCGGCGTTGGCTGTAGCTCCTGGAGGAGCTTCGAGCGGCGGCGTGTTGTGGAGCGAAGACGGCGATGCCGGTGATAATAGGCGTCGTAGTTGACGTCGTGGTCGGAGAAGACGATGGTTGAAGGCAGAGTCGTAGGCTCGACGCCAAGGCGGAGCTGGGCAGAAAGGCGGCGTGGCCGCATTGCGATGAGACATGGGCCTCGGACCTCGCCAAGAAGAAGGAGGAGGGGCCCTGTCACAGTCGCCTCCTCGATCAGAAGCTCTCGGCGGATGTCGGTCGTTGTCGGGGCGAGTCCCTTTAAATAGGAGAGGACCGGCGAGGGTTACGGGGAAGAGGTGACTGGCGAAAGACGCGGAGATGGTTGCGGCAGGTTGTTGCGAAGATAGCGGAAGTCGTTGGCGGCGGCCGGCTACGAAGGGGAAGGCGGAGAGTTCGGGGCTAGGCGGTTGTAGAGGACGAAGGCCAGCGGTCGTTCGATCGGCCGCTGATCGAACGGTCGTGGTGCTGACACATGGCGTAGGAGGTTAATGGGAGACAGGGGCGCGGCACGTGCGGAGCACGTGCCTGGGGTGGCACGTGCGATGCACGTGCTTGCCCTTTAATTTTTTTTAATAAAAAACGAGTATAAAAGGGGCCAAAAATGGCTGACACGTGGCGGCCGCTGGGGTTGCCACGTGTCAGCTCCAGAAAATTCGAGAATAAAAACCCTTGTAAAATCAATAAAAAATAGCAAATGACCTCGGATCAAAAAAGTTCCTTCACAAAAAATGCTCGTCTCGACGAGATCTACATCTTTCATGAAGACATCAAAGCCAAATTCGGTCAAATGTAAAAAGTGAATTTTTGGGGTATCCCATGTACATAGAATACCTTGATTTTTGGGTTTTCTAATTTTATTGTCTTTTTTAATCACGATAAAAATCCGGAAAAATATGGAAAAATCAAAGATGAATAAAAGACACTTAATTTTAATTTTTTTGGATTTTTAATGATAAAGAAAATATATGCATAAAATACAAGGTCAAAAAGCCGCGAAAATATACAATGTACAAAAGAGGCCCAAAACCCAACTTTCACATACGAGCTCTGATTCACTTGAACTTGGTCTTGTTTTGAAGGTAATTGAATGTGCATTAGTTCAAAAGTGAGTAGTATCAAATCGCACACTGGATGAGGAAGATATGTGGCTTTTAGTCCGAAAATCTTGAAACTAGGGTTTGGGTTTTTGGTCCACTTAACAGGGTTAGTGATTTTTTTGTATTTTTTATTTATTCTTGTTAGTGATGTGTACACAGTGGAGGTGATTTTGGGTTATGCGGTGTGAGCTGGAGGAGTTAAAAATAGGGGAAGTTAGGCTATTTACAGGTCATTTTTGGCTTGGATTTTTGGCTTCTTATTTTATCCAGAAAATAATGCTAAAATGCAATTCTTATGAAATCATGCATAAATGCTAATTATGCGAAATAAATGCAGAAATGCTGTTGATTTTTAGGGACCTGAGCTTAATTAATGAGACTTAGAGTGGTGAATCCGAGATTCATCAGACCTCCCCCCTTACAGAGCGCTCTCCACTCATCTTGGGACGACCTTTTCTCGCCTCTGCGAGACATTATAGACTATGGATCTGGAGATATTCGCTTTTGTTCTGATATCAGGAGAGATGTGTTGATCACCACAACTACCATTGACCAGAGACTTGCATCCCACGAGAGTGTGCCCGTGTTAGCCGACCCCAAGGACTATGACCTATCTGCTGATATCAGAGAGGTTTGCTTTATGACTGATGATGAGACCTGAGAATTCCTCTGTAGGGAGGAAAATGCAGAAAGAATAGACCTTGGAGTTTCCTCTTCCTGTGACTAGTGATGCACTGATGACATCCCCAAGATTTACACGATTGATACATTTAAGCGGAGGATAGAATTAGATGAGACTGAAGAGACCAAATTTGATCTGATTGCTTTAATAAATGAATTTGGTCCTTCTAATGAGTGATGATCCAATAGAGACCTCGCAAGACGAACTTGACATTACTTCTTCTGATGATGAGTTCGTCCATTTCGATATCTATGAGAATTCATAGGACGGACCCGACCTGACTACTTCCACAGATGAGTTCATTCCTTTTCATTTTGACCTAGTTGAGATACTCAAGGTCGAACCAAATCACATTACTTCCACTGACCAGTTCGTGCCTTTCTGCTTTGAGAACACTGAGGATCTTCACTAGGTTGATCCTGATTGGTTGGTTTCTAAGGACCCCGATATCGACCTACACCTTGTCAGATCTATTCCTCAGTGATCTCGTAAGAAGGTTCACTTTCTATCTTCTCAACCTTTGTGCATCCATCCTCTTGTATATTCGCATTTGTTTTCCTCCATCCATCCACCATATCGCTCATCCACCCCATTTTTACATGTGCTTTGCCTAGGATGTACTTCGTCCTAAGTATTGGGGGGTGGATGAGCTGAGTGTTTTTCCTTCATTCTGTTTCATCACTCTTGTCGTTGCCTATTTAAGTATAGGGGAGTGATGTGTACATTTCATTTTTCTTTTTCAGCCAAAAATGTGTCGCCCCTTTTTGTCAGTTTTCTATACTTAGGATATGCTTTTTCCTAATTATAAAGGGGTGTGCACCCCAATTTCTGCTATTACTTGATCGTCTCCACTGTCTCCTCTTCTTGTCTATACTTAGGGATATCTTACCCTAAGTATAGGGGTAGACTGTCTGAGTACGATCTATTCATTCCCACCCTAGACCCTCCCTACCTTGTGTACAATATGTTATACTTAGGATTAGTTTATCCTAAGCATGGGGGGGACTGTCGACTTCTCGATTCATTCATTCCTCCGTTCCTTATCCATTATTCTTTAGACTCTTCAATACTCAGTACGAGTTATGTCTTCTATTTTTCTCTCTGATCTATGAGGACATAGCTCAAGCTAAGTATAGGGGGGTTGTATATACTACGTATATACTTTAGCCATAACTCGTACTTTTGTATTTTTAAAAAATATGACTAAAATACAATTTTATACACATATAATTCTTTAACATAATAAAAAGACACATTTTTATACTTAAATTCTTTTTATATATACTGATTAATAAATCAGGGAAAATGCTTTGCAAAATGCTTGGAAAATAGTTTGAAAATATATTTGAAAAATCCTTTGAAAACTATTTGAAAAATATTTTGTAAAATATTTTCAACCATTGCAAAAATGTTTTGTTTGTAAAAACTTTTTGTGTGTGAAATAAAATGATTTGAAAACATATTTGCAAATGGTTTTGAAAATGGATGCAAAGATATTTGAAATATATATATACACATTATTTGAAAAATCTTTGCAAAATAGTTTTCAAATATTTGTAAAAATTATTTGCATAAATTATTTTAGACTATAGTTTTTAACATTTCATAAAATCATTTTCAAATAAGTTTGAGGAATATATACATCACATTAAAATTTTGTATTAATTGTATAAATTTAAAATTAACTAACATATCCCTTGTAAATTTTTAAAAACCCACTCTTATAAATAATAAGATGCATCCCCGTACAAATATTTGCACCTATTTTCTTAGCCAAAATTTTTTATTTTCAAAAATCTCAAAGACATTTGCAAAAGAAAAAACTCCAAAAACATTTGCAAAACCTTTTTTCAAAAAACATAAAAAGTTCAAATTGAAAATTGCATCACAAAAATATTTTCTGCATTATACGTAGCATTTGCATTTTTTGGATTGAGCTTCATAATTGAAATAGTCTGAGTAAAGTCGAAGATTGGAGCTTGGTTGGACCTTAATGCGCCCAACTTCACTGGAACCTTATGGGAACTAGATTTGAGGTACTTTAGGTCTATTAGGACTTAATTCTTTG
Organism: Ottelia alismoides; assembly: GCA_037367405.1. Classification (NCBI taxonomy): domain Eukaryota; kingdom Viridiplantae; phylum Streptophyta; class Magnoliopsida; order Alismatales; family Hydrocharitaceae; genus Ottelia; species Ottelia alismoides. The sequence continues at coordinate 405,162 of JAZKJV010010483.1, read as the reverse complement.
AGACTCAGGGTAGGGTCAAGACACCTCAACTGGATAACTAGAACTTTTCGAGACACGCACATAATTCTTGTCGGCCTGACCTAACTTGGACAGTTGCACCTTTCACTTGGCTCAACTCAGTTGGAGTGGTGAGGGGATTGAATTTGCCAGTTTGAGATGCACATGAATGGAAACATTTGTCCTCCTCTAGGAAGAGAAGTGCACCCCAACTCATCTAGTGACATCGATGTCTAAAGACAGGGAGAGTGTGGGTTGTAATAATGCTTCAAAAAGGGATAGTCTTCTAGCTCAATAGGAAAAACTGCTTACGTCAATGTTGTTGCATATAGTATTAAAAAAACTCCAAAAAAATCGACAAGCCAGATTGAAAATAAAATTCCTGCCAGAGTGTACATATTTGAATAGTCAATAACCAAGCTTGAGCTTCAAAGTCATATCATGTGCGTCTGCAGCTGGATGACTTGACTACACTGGTCATGCATCCCCGGATAGGTAGCTACACTGGCTACCATCCATTCTTCTCTTCACCCCCTCCTCTTGAATTGGATGCACTTGAACTTAGAAGGGAATATCCTGCTCCTAAAGGAAAGAGTTGTTAGATTGGGGAATCATTGGGTTGCCATGCTGGAGAACTCGGTTCTTTTGTCATTTCAGTTGGGGAGAGCCACTATCACATACACCGTACAAGTCAGCTTCATAGTCATAAGGATTTGCTTATGATGTAAACTAGTTCTGACATGGCTATTGAGGTGATTTGAATCGAGTTATGTGACTCTCGAAGGCTGTTGTGTTTTAAATCCGGTTACCGACCAAGATCCACACACATTCTCATACCAAGGTTTGACCTAAGCTCCAAACTTTGATTTTTTTTTAAGACGTGTTTGCGAATTAAATTCAATCCACTCTTTATTTTTATTTTCTTACTTTTTATTTTCTATACGTATTGCATAAGAGTTTGCTATAGACTAGCGATGGCAAGTATAGGGGGTGTTGAATCTTCATTTCATCACCTTTATTCTATCATTTTGGCCTTAAAACCCCTAGCTAATGCATGTAAATAGCCCCAATTTGTACAAATTAACATTCATTCTTCGTTGTATAAATATTGTATAAAATATTACTTTTAATGTCAGAATTATAGAATAAAGAAAATAAAAGAAAAAGAATAAAAGTCCAAAGGTACTTTATGACCCGAGACTAGGTCAAGAATTGCTTTGGTCGACAAGGAATAAAGTAGGGGAAGATAAGGACCAAAAATCACATCAAAATTCCATTCTTCTATTTACAAATAAGTCTTTTTCTGAGACCTATTTTATTATTTATTATTTATTAATAAATTAAGAAATTTTGTACATGAAAGTTGTAGATAAAAATATATAGGAAAATACCAAATTTATTTCATATAAAAATAATATACATAGTACTTTTTACAAACAAAATAAAATCCTGAAATCTAAATTTCACAGACTCATATCTCACAAATAAAAACTCAAAACCTATCAAAATCACCTTGAATTGTATATGACATTTAATTAGCTATTTAGAGAAGGTGGTTCATATTTTTTGGAGTTTCTATGTGAAAGCTAGGTTTTGGACCCCTATTACACAATATACCTGAATAAAATAATCATTTTATTTATTCCTTATTATTATTATTATTTTATATTTTTATAATTTTTTAAATATTATTTATAATATATGTACGTATTAAAACTAGAATAAAATCATAAATAAAAAATTAAAATGAAATTAGTATATAGGATATATAGGTAAAATACCTATACTTATACATATATATTTATAACCCTATTTATTTAAGTGTAAATATTATCAGAAAAATATAATAAAAATATTTTTTGTATATAAAAATAAGTTATAAATATATAAAATAAGAAAACAAAATAATAAAATCAAATTCACAAAATAAAATACTCAAAACATAGACAAATATACTTGTAAATAAATCCCTAAAAATTAACTTAAAATAAAACACCTCAAAAAAATAAATAAAAATCATAATAAAATAACAAACATTTTTTTATTTTATAGCTTTAATTTAATAAAATCATTTATTAATTACTATCTATTTTGAAAATAATTTGGGGCTAGGTTTTTCTTGGTTGGTCCACATGGACCAACCAGGTTACGTCTTGAGTTGACAAACGGTCAACTCCTCTGACCTGCTTCTGTAGCTCTATCAAAACTACCTTTTCCCCTACTTCTTGATTTTTCCCCTCGATACATCAATCGAGGGACTTCACAACTCTTGTCCTATGTACATCCAGGATCCACGCCGAATCGAATCCCCCTCCAATCTTCCATCGAGTCATTCGCTACCCCTCGATCTTTGCGCCTTCTCTGTCCCTCTTCATTTTTGGTTCTTTTTCCTTTTGTTCTAACCCCCCCCCACCCGGAGTGCACTAGGGCCAAGCCCCTTGTGATTGGAGGAACTCCCCTCTCTTCGCGACGAGGAAAGAACAAGAAGAGGGTAGTTCCCGCCACCTCCAGCCATCTGGCTGTAGAGATTATTATCTCTTGGTCGCCAGCTAGTTGAGGTTTGTATTCTTTATCTCTATAGTTAGTCATAACTTCTAGGGTTAGTTTGACGCTCTCATTTCATCATTTAATCACGCACAAAGGTTAGTTTTAGGATTAAGCCATCGCCGGAGCTCCCTAGCTCCGGCCACCCTATGACACGATGAACACCTATCAATAATAGCCAGGCTCTTGCCCCCTTGTGCTGTTGTGATTATTACTTCGTTTGCATGACCTGAAGGAGGCATCTAAGCCTCGAATTTTGTCAAAGGGGCATCGCCAAGTCGGCTGCGGGAGCTTGAGCTCCAGGGGCTCAATCACCAGCCTTTAGATGCTTTTGAAGGACCTGGGTGGCGCGAAGGAGATGCAGGAACACATAGAGACCTTTAACGGAGCGATTGAAGGTTGGAGGAGCCCACGAGATCAGATCAAAACTCACCCCAAGCGAGTTCATACGTTGTTCTTCCATCCCCATCTAGAGCCGTCAGATCAGGAGCGGTTCTTCCCGCAAGCTGCTAGCATCGGATCTTGTCGAGCCAACCCATTGGATCTCCAGGGGTCATCTAATCTGGAACATTCGTAACGAAGCAGCGTCACGTACTAGGAGCATGCCATATGTTTAAGCGGGCGACATTTTGTCGTACGATCACGATGCTAGTGGGGGTAAATTTCTCTCATACCCCTGCATTTTGGTCATTTTATTTGTAGTCCTGTAAATTACTTTTAATGCTTTAAACATTTGATATTTTGCAGTGAGGCCCCCGCTCTTATAGTATTTACCCTTGGATCCTCATCTAGACAGGGTGTGGCCTTTTTACAGGAAGGCCCTCACGTTTTTAGTAAACTTATTTTTAATAACTTAAATTTGAATTGTAGTTCTAACTTTGGTGTAATTGCACATCGTGCCTTCAAGTTTATTTTTATTTGCAATTACATCCCTGTTAGGCCATTGATTTTTTGTGTGTTTTCTCCATTTATAAATATAGCTACTGTGCTCCACAAATCACTAAAAAATAGATGTAGATTCCTGATTGCACACTCTTCCACATCTATTTTTATTTTTACAATTTAGGGTATTTTATTACTTATTAAAAATCAAACAGTGCACAAATAGCCCATGTTTAACTAAGAAAATACCAAAAATATATATAAATTATCAAAAAATTCTAAAAAAAATTTATTTTATATTTATTTATTTTGCAACTCCAGAAACCAAAAACCCTAAAAATAGAAAAAGAAAATACATAAAAATTTAAAAGCTCCAAAATTTAGTATAAAAAGATTAAAAGTCCCAAAAATATATTTTTCTATTCTGTAATTTTATTTATATTTTTATCTACCTACTAAACTCGATTTTAAGAATTTTGGAAACCATTTGTTATTTTTCATCTTCATTTCAATTTTAGCCTATTCTTTAATCCATGATTTGGGATATATTTTACTTTAAAAATCCATAAAAATAGCATCCTTAAAAATTACCAAATAGTATGTAGAGTCTAGGGCAACTATTGTCAGTCCAACACATGTACTACGTGCAGACCCCCGACTAGGTACCGCAACCACAACCGCAGACTTGGATGATTGTTTACCATCCTGAGCCCCAACAATCTTTTGTCGAGACATTTTTCCTACCTCCACCCCAAATTTAGAAGGTGAATGGCATTTGGAACAATGACGTGTAATTGACCCATCCTTACCGACATCAACAGGGTCAATCCTCTACCATAAGGTCGTACCACTAATCTCATGGTGGGAAACCAATCAAGATTCAGCCTCAGCACTACCAGTCTCCAAACAAAGCAAACACCTAGAGACAAAGCTATTAGCAGTTGTTCTATTGCCATAAGCAGTCGTATCATCATTGTATGGATGCTTCATATCAAAATCAGTATCTCCCTCCTCCACACTATCAACAACATCTTCCTTGTTATTTTTCACAAAATTTTCAATTGTAGACTTTGCATTATTATCAGAGTTAGCATGCCCAACACACTAAACAGAGCGAGATCACACCCGTGAACCTTGCACTTGATTGCCTAGCTCAGTTGGTGGAGAGCCTTGGTGAGATGAGCTAGAAGCCTAATGACGTCATTGCTGCCAAAACGATCATTCTCGCACAGGTCACGGTAAATCCCAATAATTTGAAACGTAAAGAGTAGGTAGCTTGTGATGTGTCCTCCATCGTCACAAAGTTAGGTATGGATGATCTGCATACGTTATCTAATATTGTGACTTTCAGGAGCAGTAGAACCATACAGTTGTCTACTACAACGAAGGAAAAGAATAAAGCTTCACTTCTCTTTTGCATCAGTCGATCCAACAACGGGTTCGGGTAAAGGAGGAGGAGCTGCACCCAAAAAAACAAAAAAATAAGAAAATGAAAAAAAATATAAAAATAGAATAACAACCAAGGTCGGACGGAGAAAGCTAAGTATATGCGAGCACCTGTAGCAGATCCTTTGCCAATCAATGAAGCTGGATTTTGCTGTTTTATTTCTCCACCTATTGTGAATGATTATATTCCTGCTAGTCATCCATTTGTACAAGATGAAACTATTGTAAATAAGAATAATGCTTTTGATTCTGTAAGTATTCCTTTTCCAGATGATATGAAAAATCCAAACAATCAGAAAATTAAAAAATACATTATCGGATCCTATCATTGTGGAGATTTTAAAGAATATCTTTCTTGAGATGACGTTATTGAAAGCCATGGAATACATGCCTAGTGTAAAGAAAGGACTGAAAAAGGCATGCTCATCAAAGTGTCAGCCCCACAAGAAGAGAAATAGCATATCAGAGAAACATATACTGACCATGATTATTGTGAATGTGACCAGTGAGGTTCCCCATTGTTTGTTGGCCTTACAAAGATCTGAGGCTCACTGATCGAGCTCTAGAGGTTGAGTCTCCTGGAGGTGTTCCCGAGTCTCAAATTCCCCCAGATGGGGGCCTTCAAGGAGTAGAATATGCACTAATGGTGTCACCTGCGAGGGCAAAGTGCCTCGACCTAATTTGGCATGGAATGCATGGGAGATGGAGTGGGTTGCATGCTCCGGTGAAGGGGCGGCAGATAGAGCACGGATCCTTCGATCTGGAAGGAGTTGAAGGGGGATGATGGGCCAAGGATACGGAGAAACAAAGGGGCTAGGAGATGAGATGGTCGCGGGTGTCAGAGATAGCGAGTCACAATGAATCGCAGTAGTCAGAGCTCTAGAGCTTCGGTGAGACGTAAATCTAACCCTAGGCTACAACAATAATTAAATTGCAAAACAAAAGTTAGGAAATGAAATCTACGAACAAAAACTACGTCGAAATAAGAAAATGGAACAGCTTTGACCTGGTGGTAACCCAGAGAGCACGACGACTGCTGGAGCGTCGCCTTGAACCTGCTCTCCTCCTCCTGCATTGCTTCGACCTTGGGGAAAGTACCCCTATCACCTATAGACTCTCACATACCTGATTGGACTCACTACAATGCTCGGAGAGGGATCAAGGATGAAAGAATGGCGGAAAGTCTTATTTATAGGCAAGGTGAAGGAGGCTCAAAGATTCGTTGGTTTTGGATAGCCCGAAGAAGATTGATCAAATCCAAAACATGGGTAGATATTACGGGGATTAGATCGATGTTTTTCGTCCAGGGAGCTAAGCCAGATCATGAGTGGATTCAATGCGAAAAATGGAAGAACCCAGGGCTGACATGTCTGTAGTCGAGGAAGAGAGAGGAGGGTCAGTTGACCTAGCGTCAATGGTTGGTGGATTGTGATTGATCCACATACGCCGTTATGGGACAAAATATGAATTTTATTCGTAAATAATTAATTAAAAAATAGTAAATGATTTTACTAATTTTTAAGTATGAGATAAAAAAAGTTCATTATTTTATGTAATATTTTAATATGATTTGTATTTATTTTTATGAGTCAATTTATTACAAGTTTATTTTTGCAAGTGCATTTATAGGAATATTGACCTCTATTTTGCTCATTTTATTTTTATTTTGTATTTTTGATTTTATTATTTTATTTTTCATATTTTGTATATTATATCTTATTTTTTGGTACATAAATATATTTTTATTGTATTTTTCTGATGTATTATATGCACTTAAATAAATAGGGGGTATGTATTATATAGGTATAAGTATATGTATTTCATCTATGTATTTCTATAGGTAATTTTATTCTAGTATTTTCTTTATGTTTTTTTTCTATTCTAAATATGTACATATACTATAAATAATATTTACAAAACTACAAAAATATAAATTTATAAAAATAATAACAAATAAATAAAATGAATATTTTATATAAGTATATTATACAATAGGGGTCCAAAAACTAGCTTCTACACCTTAACTCCAAATTAAATGAAACCACCTTCATTAAATAGCTTATTAAAAGTTATATATGATTAAAGGTCATTTTGAAGCATTTTGAGTTTTTATTGAGGAGATATGTGTCTGTGAAGTTTGGGTTTTGACTTTTTATTCTGAGTATAAAAAGTACCATGTATATAAATTTTGTGTAAACTCAATTTTGTATTTTTCTATACCTTTTAATTTACAACTTTCATGTACAAATTTAATTGATTTGAAAATAAATAATAAAGAATAAAATGAGTCCCATAAAGAAATTTTTAATGAATAAAAGAATGTGATTTTTATTGGCTTTTTAGCCTTTATTTCCCCCTTCTTTATTCCTTGCCGACCACATCAATTCTTGACTTGGTCTCAGGGTTTAAGATCATAAAATACCTTTATCATTTTATTTCTTTTTATTTTCTTTCTTTATTCTTTTATTTTGGTTTTAAACTATATAATTTATACAATAATTTTCAATAAATAATGAATGTTAATTTGTACTAAATAATGATATTTACATGTATTTAGCTACGCTTTAATGGCCAAAATGAAAGAATAAAGGTGATGAAATGGAGATGCATCACCCCCTATACTTAGCCTTTGCTAGTCCCTAGCAAACACTTATATAGTGAGTGTAGAAAATAGAAATAATGAAAATAAAAAGAAATAACTTGGAATAATTGTCGACTTTCAAACTAGTCTTTAATAAAGTCAAAGTTTAGAGCTCAAAGAAGACATTTAGATTAATGGTGTGTTCGGAACCACATGGAAGTCAAGAAGTGTGACATAACAACCCTTAGGTTCCCTATTTCTATCATCCAGTCCAATTCACAACCAGGTCAGAACTGTCCTCTCAGTCACATACTTTTGCTACCTTGAAATGATAGAACCGTGTGTGTGAATTTGTTCTGCTCTTCCCAGATAAAATCGTTGAACCATCAAGGTGTTTGCTCTTCTGGTAACTCATCCTTGTGGAGACAGATATTCCCTTCTAAGGTCAAGTGTTCCCGATCTTTACAACTTATTGGGAGAGAAGTTAGAAGAATGGGAAAATAAGTGGGAATGGAATAGTGTAGTCTTCATTCTCTTGTGAAGCCAGTTAGTGTAACTGATTCCTCACTAAGAGGCTATTTCTGAAGGTCAACATTTTGTGGAATTTTCGGTATGGGCTTCTTAGGATTTTTTTTCTTTGACTTTGTACAGCTTCTGCATTCTTGTTTGTGCCCTAGTGGATATGGCATCTTTTGTTCCACCCACTTTTTTGGGGTCTTGAAAAGTTGCGCCGGTAGACCATTCCTCATCCGAAGCATTACCTCAGTTCGTCTCTAGTCTTTAGACATCATTGTTACCAAAAGAAGTGGATTAGATTACTGGTGTCAGCAATCCTCAAGAATGGTTCCTGATCCACCTTGACGAAGTAGCCTTGCATCGTCACGACTTTGACCCCAAGATTTTTAAAAAGTCCATCTTAGTTGAGCTAAGTGTTAGGTGAGAGATTTCCGGTCAAGTCACTATCTAAAGAGTCACACGGATGATATGAAGGGTTCTATTTAAGCACATTGAATTGACTCATTTATGGAACCTAAAGAATTAAGTCAAAGTGACCTGAAACATCTCCACTTCCAATCCTCAGTGGGTTCCAATGAAATTAAGTGTACTAAGGTCTATTCTGAAGGATATTGAGAATCCTCAAGCGCATCACGGAAGCGTGACGATCGTATCTCATACGATCAGAGCGACTAGTCGCACTAGTCGCAAGATGCAGCGGAAATTAAAAAAATTTTAATCAAGTGATGAAACCACATGATCACGAGAATATTTCTCGGATCGTTTCATCAAACCACAAAGCATAAGGAATACCTCTTGAAGCGTGGTTGTAATCGTGAGATCCCAAACAAGAGATCCCCATGTCTTAAGTCCGATCCACGAAGAACGCACCTGCGGGCGCGATGATGAGTCACGTTCCTCCCGCAATCCTCGATGAAGATCCAAGCGATGGATCCCCTGATTTCGTCATACGAAATCCATCATCTTCCTTTAGAGCAAGCAGCCCCAAAGAAGAAGGAGATCCCCGAGTCGTCGAAGGCGAAGGCATGACGCTCTCCTCCTCAATATACAAAGTGGACGGTCACTTGAGATTAAGAGGGAGAGAGGCTAGACGAGAATGAGAGAGAGAGAGAGAGTAGTAGTCTTCTACAACTCTTGATGATGTGTACAAGAAAGGCTAGGCTAGCCCTCCTTTTATATTAGTTTAGGATCCAATGGATCTCAATCCATAGGATACATAGATCTAACGGCCATGGTGGATTATGTATCAATCAATGGCCAAGATTGTTGTTGGTTAAAAGCCAACAACATTAATTAATATTTAAATTAAATATATGTTGCAACATTATCAACACAATTTAATTTAACATAAATTAATCATCAAGAGATAATAATATAATAAAAAAGAGATAATAAATACCCCCCAAAAATGAGGGGGTGTCACCTTTGACCTTGTGATTGGTGACGCCACCTCATAAGGTGGTTATTCATCTCTCTTTTATTTTGTATTATTATTTCTTAATGTATTTATAATAAAAATATCTACCAAATTAATTCCAAATTAATTTGTGAATATTTCAATCATGTCATTAAAAAAATGTGAATCATATTCACAACCCAAACTAATTTGTAAATTACATTTTCAATTAATTAATAAATACGAATCCAATCCACATTTAATAATTAACAAATGCTATTTACGAAATTTCTCTCTCTTCAATATATGTATATTATAAATCATATTTATAATACACAAATATTATGGATAGTATTATCCACATTATTCATATCCATTATAATTAAATCACCTTTAATCATCTTGGATCTCTTTTCTCATGTGCCCAAATAACATGAATCATATTCACGTTATTCATATCTTTGATAATTAAATCACATTTAACTATCTTAGATATCTCTTCTTATAATATGAATCAAATTCATATTATTCATGATAATTAAATCATATTTAATTATCCATTTTCTCAATGCTTGGTTACAGAATTCATCAAATGAATTATTCTTGAACTCCTTCAAGAATAATGTGCTTTCTCCGCAGATACTTGGAGATAAGGACATGGCGATTGTATTGTTCCACGTATAGTGACTTGGATATTGAGATCACATCTCAAATCCAGATCTCAGGCCTCCCATAGATGCTTGATTAAATCAAGACCGCAAATCTAATCTTCTCATTGCATCTGAATCACATTCAGATCAATGTCCAACATTTGGACCAAGATCAGATTACTTCTCTACTGAGAGGAGTCACTAAAATCCAGACCCGTTTCATCACTCCCTAGGAATGGAAGCATCATGGTTATACAATCGTTTATGATCACATCACCCTCAGGTATTCCCAATACCTGTACATCATGCATACTGGAAGACTCATGGTCAACCCGAAGATCAAGATCAATTTCATACTGTCTTCTTTAGGGTTTGATCACTAAGTTTCTCATTTGATCATTGAGATTTGGTATCGATCATATACTTTCCAAAAGCATATACCATACCTAGGTCTTGATCATATACTTTCCAAAAGTATATATCAAACCTACAAATTCAGTCAAGCTTCCAAAGCGAGACAACCGTGCACGGAATTTGATTCTTCCCAATATCTCATGAGTGAGCTCATGTCTTTCGGTTCAGTAGTGAACCTGTATGATCCCTTTGAGAGATCGTATTACTCATATTCCCTTATATGCACACCAGTGCGCCGGTGTATAGACCTTGGTTAGGCCATCAACCTATCAGTCTGCCAAATGTACATACTCAGACATATAGTAACACATATGTCTCTGGTCAGAGGATGTGTGCCTATGCTGTGACAGCATTCAACATAGGACTTAGGTTATCTCGATCTCGTTAAGTCAACTCTTTGTCCTAACTAATCTGACACCTCTGAGTCTCTATTCCTATGCAGAGGACCTGCATCAAGAGGTCGGTCAGATATCAGCCTATGTGAGAAAGGATTGCCATCTCCTACTCAAGCTGGAGATCATCTCTTAACAATCATTTGACGGTGCTTGATGAGTTCCCCAATCTAACTCTTTAGATATTCATCCAAGCACCAGCCTCTATGATTCAATAATTGAATAAACAGCTGTATGATCATTAAGATAGCCATGGTACATAACCCTATTTGTACAGAGGGACCTATTATGCAAATTATTTATTCTTTTTTTAGATCAGGGAATGATATACGCAATAACATTTATTGCATAATGGCTCGTCGTGGGCTCGCATGTCCAACAATCTCCCACTAGCCCAAAGAGCCATTATTGGGCTAATCATTTAAACCCACACTCATGTGACAATCATAGGCTATTTAGAAAATATCTAGGTAAGCTGATCAGCCATTCTGTTCCCAAAAGAATATGCCAAATCCTTTTACGGCACTTGCATATCTCTTAGTAACAGTGCTTGCATCCAATGCGAATGTTGCATCATACGCAACCAATACTCAATCTCGATAAAGCAGTTATAGTGTCCTTGACACTATTGCTTAATAATTATTATAACCAGTATTTCCATAATCCTTATCAGAATACCCTTATTCCTGAAGATCACTATCTCATAAGGTATCTACAGTTAAGACCTTTTAGATCTCTATCTATAAAGTCTTAAGCTCTTGAAGATAAGACTTAGAGATCACTATCTCTAAAGCCTTGTCATCTTTGAAGATATTGTTATTACTGCAATCAAGTATTCTTTCTCCATAGTAGGATTAGTAACAGTTTACTACTTCCACTACATGGCAGATATCTGTTTTTGTACACATCTAACATACACTTAGCTTCTCGTAACTGATGCACAAGTGCAAGCAGTTCTAGCATTCACTTCCTCAACTCTTTGAGGTGTTATCCCTTTATATAGGTCGGTACCAAATCTTAAGGTAAGAAAGCCTTTCTTGGAATTTCCAGAAAAATGGAACATGTCCAAGGTGTACTACAAATGTGACTGTCCCAATACTCTCTTTTCTTTGCCTCTGAACACTTTCAGAACTAAGATCCAAGAGGTATCCTTGAAATCATATTCCAAGATATGGAATAGTCAGTCTATAAAACACTTATTATCATCCTTATATCATTCCAAATGATTAGGATATTATCTACATTTAGCACGATGAACACAATGGCACTCCCACTAAGCTTCACATGGTACATCAAGATTCTATCTGAAATCATAACACTTATGATTTCATCAAATCTGATGTTCCAACTACAAGAAGCTTATTTGAGTCCATAGATGGAGTTTCTTTAGCTTGCACACCTTGATTTCCTCAATCATGAAGCCCTAGAGCTACTTCATGTGAATATCCTCAGAGAGGTATTCTTAGAGGAATGCAATCTTGACTTACATCTTGAAGATGCAATAGTCAAGTTGTGTAGCTAAGGTTAGCAATATTCTGAAGATCTTAAGCATGGTTACCTAAGAGCAAGTCTCATTGCAAGTAATGTCTTCTCTTCCGGTTTGTAGCTCATGGCTACGAACCGTGCTTTGAAGGTCTCTACCTTCTCATTAGGTTCCCTCTTTCTCTTGAAGATCCATTTGCACCTTAATGGGTCTAACCCTTATAGGTGGATCCTCGAGGGTCCATATACAATATTTGTATATGAAGTCTATTTTAGAATTTATTGCTAATATCCATCTTTCCATGTCATAATCCTCAGGAGCTTCATCACATGAAGTCCGATCATTGTCAGACTTAGCTGACACATGGAATACATCCTCAAACTCATTTGAAGAGGTATTAGTGCTTCATCTTTAAATGTCCTATTTAGTTCCGATTTCAGGAGTCTCATTATCTTCTAAAGATTAAATGAGTTCATATACTTCATTTTCATCTTGATTCTCAAGAGAGTCATCCTCTAAGAATCACATTCTCAGAGATGAGATCTTTTAAGAATCTTAGGGTTATAAAGTAGGTATCCAATACCATCCTTTATTTTCCTAATGAAGTAGCACTCTCTAGTGCTTAATTCCAGCTTACTTGCATGGAATCTTATTAAGGATATATATAGTGTAGTCTCTACTACACATATATACCTGGAAACTAAGGGATAACTATGCTAAAATTCATCATTGATCAAATCATGTCACACATGATCCAATTGTATCTTCCTACAACTCCATTGAGTTTAGATGTGTTAGGAGGATTGAGATAGAAATGATATTCGTATCTTCATAAGGTATTCGTTGAATTCATCTAATAAGTACTTGCTACCTTGGTTATATCAAATTCATTTAATCTTCCTTCAAACTTTGGTTCTAAACCAAAATTGTGAAATCTTTGAACATTTCAAAGGTTTCTCAGGTGAAGAGAAGAAATCTCATATCATACATGATCATCAATAGATATCATATATCCATAATGTTCACTTAGATGATTCACATACATCAATATGTATGAGATCCTGAACACCTCAACATCTAACACCTTTCCCAAAGAAGGGTGTATTGGACATTTTTCTTTGAATACAATATTGATAAGTATGCAAGTTTTGAAAAAATTTAGACATTCTAAAGTTTCATCTCTTGCTTGTCCATTGATCTCATCAACAGACATATGTCCAAGACATGATGCCGGATCATTGTCAAATGATCTTTATCCTCCTATTGATCTTTAAAGGTTTAATTTTCAGTATTAGAAATCTTAATGAACCATTCATTAAATTTCTAATTTAGTAGAGTCCACTAGATGTCAGATTACTATATGAGATATATCCATCATAACTCTTTATGATAGGTTTATTCCAGAATTCATGTTTATTTCCAACATTTAGAAACAAACAATGAGGGTATTCTAATATTTAGGTCATAGAGACATTCTCTAAGACTAAGGGCTTTCCCACTGAGAATATGAAGTCTATCCATCCAACAAAGATTGCTGCAACAATTACAGCAATATCCATGTAGATGACTACTAAACCTTAAGATCAAATTTCTAATCTTGTAATATATACATGCAACCAATTGCAAATGTCATTAGAAGATTGGGATACAATTGTTAGACTTTATCTTATCAAATAAGCAAGTCAATATCAATGATTAATGTAGATTATTTGGGTGCTCTATCCGAGTCCTTCTCTAAGGATTCAAGAGAGACTTGATAGTCATACTATCAATACACCAACTTATTGCAGTATTGGCATTCATCCAACTCTTATGATGTCATATGGAAGTCACAGAAGTACAGTCAACTCTTTGACTATAGTTCTTACTTGGGTCTAATGCATGCTTCCACTGCACTCCCTTTATCTATAAGCAACCATTGCTTAAGACTAAGGATCTCTTACATTAAAATCAAAAGAATTCAATGTAAGAGTATTTCAACATTTATACATACATCATTAAATTCATACAATATGAATATTATGAAGCTTCATGAATGACTAGAGTATAGATAGTAGAATGATGATACTCATCATGTCTACATCCATCTAGACTCTAAAACATTGGTTCAGGTAGGTATTCAAACATTTTTGAATACATCATCTCTTTCGAGCTACCATTCTGCATAATGCAGAGAACCATGTCATTCACGATTAAATGTCTAGAGCACATATGTATGCCAAAACATCTTCTTTGATTTTATAAGGATTATTTGACAATTATGATCACCATCGACATGTCACTTCGAAAGTACACTCGATGAAAGATCAAGACTATAGAGACATTCAAACCCTAAGGTGATGTCTTATTGTCTTATTTAATTGTCATTCCTCATTATGTTTGAGGAAACTTGCACATTGCAACCACATACATTATGTGTCCAATTGCAAGTACAATATCTGGATCATGAGTCCAATCCATGATATTTTACTGGTTGTTATTGAGTATAAAATTGAGTGGGTTTAATGAAGGATTATCTGAAATAAGAAATTTTGCATAAGGGTATATAATATATATATACACACACATATTTTACTTTCATTTAGGAATTTTTATATCAAAGTTGTCTTGCCTTGTCAATAATGAAAGTTCATTCCCTTAATCACTTTCAATGTAAGAGATATTCTTACCATTATATCTCTAGCAAGATCTGGGATCTCCTTTCCTATCTTTGTCACATCCCAATAATATGAGAAGGTGCGACTCCGATAAAAAGAAGCGGGAACACATTCTGCCTTGTAAGTCCAACTTGCATTTCCCAATTCGGTCTTTAACACCCGGGCCCACCACCCCTAAGATGATGTTGACCTGCTGCTAATTGAACCAACCGTCAACAGGCTTAATACTCGCTATACGCAATCCAATATCGCCCCAATAATATGAGGACCCGATATTGGGGTCACTACGTATACGGCCTTACTCTTTTGAGAAGCAAAGAACCCGATCCAAATAATTGTATATAGGATCTGTCACTTCGGACAGACGTCTCCTATATACAACCTTTGGCGACGAAATTCTTTGCCTTGACGGGAGACCATGGATGTCACTTATGTGATCCTCTACCTCTTATTCAAATTGTAATAATTAATTATCGTTAATCATATTCACATAATTAATTCTTCCAAGGGAAATACACATCTATTCATAATAGAGTGTTTTAATAGGATATAATTAATTTAATCACATTAAATTTACTATCAATTCTATTATCAATCAACAAACTTTGAATTTTACTTGAATAGTAGGTATAATCTCAAAGTATGTATTATTTCAAATTATAATAATTAGAAAAATACACTTTGATTTCTCCGGCATTATCCAGTCCCTACCCACTGTCATGGCCAGTACCGGCGAGAGTGGGACGAACCACATACGTTGCAACCCGCTACCCCAGCGATCTCCGACTAGACACCATATCCACCTCAGGAAAGGATAATGCCAGATAGATCATCATGTACTTTGAGATGCTCATCGGTCTTTTAACCGAAATTATACCACATAATATACATCAAAACAATTTTGATTATATTATAAGGAGATTTGCTAAACAAATCTCCAATCCTATTCAAGCAAGAGAGTTCTGCATGTAAAAGTTGTCCTACAACTATTGTAGGATGACCTAGGGTTTTGTATGCAAACAATGTTTGTTGATGATTTCAAATTAACCAATGATCAAGATCAACTATCTTATCATTATAGTTAATGGGATGTCATTCAAGGAATTGATTATCATCTTTAAATATTTCACAAATATTTATCAATAATCAATTTCATAAAATTAAAAATTAATTTTCACCAATATAATTGAATGACTTATCACAAGGTTCATGATCAAAAGATGTCAATTTCCAGCAATGACCCCCAATCACTAAAATTAACTTATCTTGATCAATTTAAATCCAAAATTTGCAAAATTAGTGCTCTATGATTGCCAACTTGATTTACAACAGAACGTAAGTGATATTTCACGCATTTTGAGGTGCAACAAAACCGTAATTAACAAATTAATCACGTTCTGTTCTGCAGTTCCCGTAACTGTGAATACATGCATATTCAAAAGGTCATATCTTGAGCAAATTAAATCCAAATTTAGTAAACTCAGATCCTATGGTTTCCTTATTCAATTGGAAACAAAATCAAATTGAATATTTCGTGTTTAAACAATTTAAACAGTGCCGAAAGAATCAATTAGACAGAGGGCGAAAATTGAAATGCGATAAAACTTTCGCTACCTTTTCAAACCCAAGTCGTCTTTGGTTCACGG
Organism: Ottelia alismoides; assembly: GCA_037367405.1. Taxonomy (NCBI): domain Eukaryota; kingdom Viridiplantae; phylum Streptophyta; class Magnoliopsida; order Alismatales; family Hydrocharitaceae; genus Ottelia; species Ottelia alismoides. The sequence continues at coordinate 388,558 of JAZKJV010010483.1, read as the reverse complement.
ATCGTATCCAAAACCTTTTTCCAACCTGGCTCTGATACCACTTGAAGGATATTGAGAATCCTCAAGCGCATCACGGAAGCGTGACGATCGTATCTCATACGATCGGGGCGACTAGTCGCACTAGTCGCAAGATGCAGCAGAAATTAAAAATTTTTTAATCAAGTGATGAAACCACATGATCACGAGAACATTTCTCGGATCGTTTCATCAAACCACAAAGCATAAGGAATACCTCTTGAAGCGTGGTATTAATCGTGAGATCCCAAACAATAGATCCTCCTGTCTTAAGTCCGATCCACGAAGAACGCACTTGCGGGCGCGATGATGAGTCACGTTCCTCCCTCAATCCTCGATGAAGATCCAAGCGATGGATCCCCTGATTTCGTCATACGAAATACGTCGTCTTCCTTCAGAGCAAGCAGCCCCAAAGAAGAAGGAGATCTCCGAGTCGTCGAAGGCGAAGGCATGACGCTCTCCTCCTCAATATACAAAGTGGACAACCACTTGAGATTGAGAGGGAGAGAGGCTAGACGAGAATGAGAGAGGGAGAGAGAGTAGTAGTCTTCTACAACTCTTGATAATGTGTACCAAGAAAGGCTAGGCTAGCCCTCCTATATTAGTTTAGGATCCAATGGATCTCAATCCATGGGATACATAGATCCAACGGCCATGGTGGATTATGTATCAATCAATGGTCAAGATAGTTGTTGGTTAAAAGCCAACAACATTAATTTATATTTAAATTAAATATATGTTGCAACATTGATGAATCTGTGATTCATCACTCTAAAAATTGAAAATAGAGTCTTGTTCCCGAGTAAATAGATGCATATTTCCCTTTATCTTGCACAATTAGCATTTATACATGCATTCATAATACATGCATTTTAGCACTCACATTTGCATTAAATAAGAAGCCAGGATCACTTGTAAAATATTCACCTATAAAAATAACACCTTCCTTATAAGATATACACCTTTAATTAATAATGTGAGGAAGAAAGTCTGAAATCTCCTTTGTAAAACATCTAATAAAGCCCTAGAACCCCTGGATCTTAGAAAGCCCATAATTCCCTCATACAACCTCCAAAATAGGTCTACTCACTTTCAGAGTAATACACATTCAAAGACCTTTAAAATGAGACTAATGTCATCTAATTTGGAGCTCGTAGGAAGAAGTTGGGTTTTTGGGCCTCTATGTATACTATATATGTGTATATTTGTATTCCTATCTTTTTGTATCATATTTGACCTCATCTCCGTCTTTGGTCAACATAAAACTTGTAGATCTCATCAAGATCTACAACTTTCATGTTTTGAGTTTTGCCAAATTCGGCCTCCTTCTCTCTCTAAAATCATTTCTCCTCTCATCCACTCACAGCTGGCCACGTGGCGCCCTCTGATTGCGTCACGCGGCCCGCTCCCCTTGCCTTAGCCGCCCGCGCCTCTGACCGTTGGATTTCTCTTTGAATCCAACGGCCCAGCTACCTCTACGTACGCCCTTAAATCCCGACCGTATGATCACTTCCTATCCTTGATCATCACCGCCCGTTCGCGCCGCTCCCATATTCCGACACGTGGCACGACTTGCACCTTCAGATCTCGCCCTCATCTCTTGATCCCTGTCGTTCTTTAGCGCCAGACCCTTAGCCATCCGGTCAAACCCCTGGGCTCATCTCCACCGATCGTTAGCGCCTCGCGCAGAACATGCCACGTGGCGCATTTTGCGCCCGTTGATCGCATCGCCTCAGTTTACACCCTACCCGCTCCTTAGCACCTCGTTTTAGACCGTTGGATCACAAGATCCAACAGTTGGGAACCCGTCTTCTACCTCCGACCCCCTCTCTCTCCCACGTTCTCGATCTTGCGCGAGGGGCTGCCCCTTTGTATTCTTGGCCCCACTCCAGCCACCCTCTCCGATCACCAACACCATCACGATGGAGACCACTCTTCCCTCATCCTCGCCAGCTCCCTCACTCACCACAACTTCCACCATAGTCGCCCCACAACCTCCGCGAACTCCACCTTCTAGCGACTCCGGCCATCACCTTCACCCTATAAATCATCACCCTGGCCACTGTCATACCCATCCGCCACTCCAGAGAGAACCCTTGAGCTCAGAGCCTTCTAATGGTGACAACAATTGAGCGTTTCTTCGAGCGATAACCGGGCGTCTTCTCCGGCGAGATCCACGGCCGACTCCGTCGTGACGCAGCTCCTCCAAGGTGCTGCATGAGCTCGGGACTCTACCGACCCTTCGAGCGAAGACCAGGAGCTCAAACCCGAGATCCATTCCCCAGGTAGCCACCTCCATTTCCCTCCTGATCTTCTTCTTATTTTTCTTTGTTTTTCTCCGATTTAATTCACCCTCCGCAGTCATATTCTCGCTCCACCTTCATCCCTCTGAGCTCCGCGATGGAGCTCCGATCTTCGCGCACCCTTCCGTATCCTCAAACACCATCACCCACCTTTCACCGACGCCAGCTCCGCCACCTGGGCAGAGCCCGATCACCGGACCACCCTCGCTCCGCCATAGGCCTCTCATTTCACCTAGCACGACTCCACGAGCACGCGCACGCTTCGGCTATCTGCTCTAACCCCCTGCAGGTACACCCATTTCACTGTCTGGAAGCTCGTCGGAGCTCCCTTCGAACTTCACCGCCACCGTGCCCCAGAGCTCCTTCTCCACTCCTGAGGCCACCTGACGCTTCGCCGCATCGCCCCGCAACTTCCGAGCTTCTCTAGACCCTCCGGCGAGCTTCATCGATGCCTGGAGGACTGGACAGAGCAATGCCAGCTACGCCGGAGCCCCGCCTTTTCCTCCGCATGAGGCAGAGGGCTGTTGGGGAAGACGTTCAGCCACTGTTTTATCATCTTGATCGAACGGACAGCAGCCCGCCACGTCGCCATCAGCAGGAGCGAGCCATCACCATTGGATTCCTCTAGATCCAACGGTCATGGATCGTGCCACGTCGTCACCTCAGGAGCAAGCCCCTCGCCGTTGGATCGATCAGTGATCCTACGGTCAGAATCATGCCACGTCGCCTCAGGAAGGAGCTGTAGGATCATCCTTGATCCCACTCTCAGGAGCAAGCCACGTCGACATCAGCCGGAGTAGTAGAGAGCCGTTGGATTTATCACGATCCAGCGGCGATAGATCAGCCACGTCGCCATCTTCATCGAGCGTCAACCACCGTTGGATCAGCTTCGATCTGACAGTTGTTGATCATCCACGTCTTCATCTGATCGGAGCCAACAGCGATCGTCGATCTTCACCAAGATCGCACGGTCCAGATCGCGCCACGTAGCCCGATCCGAGCCTCTTCCCCGACCTCTAGGCTCGGATCACCCGAACCGTCATCGAGCCTCCAGCCGAACCTCCAGAGCACCCAAGCCTCGTCCCGAGCCGCAGACGTCCACCGAGCCTAGGGTACCCCACGTGAGGAGCATGTGCGGCCTGGGCAAATTGCACTGAGGCCCCTGAAGGTTTTTGAAATTACAAATCAGTCCCTACGAAGCGCTCCCACGTGAGGAGCACGTGCGTCTTCGGAGAATTTGCATTCCACCCCCTGCATTCTAGGTAATTGCATAAAGGTCCCTGTCAGCATATTTTATTTTGAGCAATTTTTAATTCATGTATTACATTTATACCCTTGTCTTTGCACGCATATTTAGGTGTCCATATTTCATCATTATTAAATTCCAAAAATTGCATGTTGTAGTTTAACTTGTCCTTTATCTTATATGACACTTGGATAATTTTGTGATATCAGTGGAATTTTTAATTAATTAATTGGTTCATTTGTGTCATATTTTGCCCAATTTCACCTTTTATTTAATAGTAAATTCTCTGTAACTCCAAAAATTCCCAAAAAATCACATTAGCTCTAGGATAATTAGATGCACCTTGCATAAAAATTTCATCTTAATTGCACGCATTTCGAGCCTAAATAAATTATTTGATGATTTCCTTAGTTTATTTTTAATAGGTCCATTTCACATCAAAATTAAGGTCTGATAATTTTCCTGGATTCTTCATCATTAGATCTATCTAGGATAAGTTTTATTCCTAAAAATATTGTGATTTGATATTTATTAAAACTAAATTAGTCAAAATCACCCTACATTCATGTTTAATTCATAGTAATTTCATTTAGTGTCAGAAAATTCCAAAAAAATTAGGGTAGTCTATTTTCATCATATTTCATCATCTGGCCAAGTTTCATTATTTTTGGACTTCATTTGAACACTTATCTGATTTAATTTTAAAACTAGCCTGATTTTGCATGTGTCCTGCATGACAAATTGAAAAAGGCCAAAAAAAATATATTTCCTCTGAAAATCTAACTCTTGGATTTCGCTAAAAATTCAATCTAAGGAGACAGCCGCCTCCCTGAGTTCGACCTTGGACTCCTAAGTAAAAAAAGTTGCCATTCGAAATTATTTTGTAAAAATAAAAATTAAAAGTGGTTTTTGATTCGCTCTCGTTATCCGACTGCAATGAACATTGGTAATTGTTTTGGACATTAATTTGCCTGAATTAAAAAGGGTAGCAGGAGGCTTATCAAAATGGCGTCATTGCCGGGGAGGCACGACTTAGGTTAATTTGCAGCTATTTTTAAGTGTTTGATTTTCTATCCCCGGGTAGTCTGACCCCCGGTTTTCTTGTGAATATTTTCTCTCTTTTAATTCTTTGCATTTTTTGTGTCATTCTCTGACCTCAATTTATTTATGTGCAAGGAATGCGAGGACTCGAAGACGCTTCGAGGAATCGACAGCATATTTTGAGTGATTTGAGTGAATCTGTAATTTTATTTTTATTTCTTTTTTCGCATCATTTCCAGCGGTTCCCGTTTGGGTTCTCGCGCGTGTAAAAATAGTGAAACTGTGTCTCCGTGTGCTGTGTGGATGAATGGTAATTTAAGCTTGCACTAGCGGCCCCTCGAGCCAATCTAGGATTTACTTGTGCTCGTAAATTCTTAGGACCACACAACCACTTAAAAGACGCACTTAGACCGCAGATCTAGCCAAATCAAAATGTTCTTCACCCGCTAATAGAACTGCTTGTCTAGGAGCGGATTTTATCGCTTGCATTTGCATATGGTGTAAAAAAGAGTTTTCAATTCTGTTTTGCATCCTGTATAAAAGCGAAGGGATCACTGTAAGTCTCCTTAACTCAGCATACGCATCATTGTTTTTCGTGCATCGGCTTTTCTTGATTCCCCCTCTGTTTTTCACATTTAATTTAAACGGAAATTGGGATTGGACGATAGGCGTGTTGTGTGGTTGGACTAAATCAGTGAGAACTTAACTTAAAACTAGGACTGCTAAACATTATTGACCAAAAAAATAAATAAAATTAGAAAATCTGTTTGCGGGAGATTAATCCCCGACCTTGTTTTCAGGCTGAGTGAGGGTACTTGAGTGTGTGTGAACACCTTAAGACAGAACCCAAATCCCCACCTTCCATATCACGTTCCGACTAATCCTAGCAAATATCACAAGTTGAATATTTAAGGTTCACTAACTAGTACCAAGTAGCCTCCGCCTGTCTCAGGTAGATAGGGGTGAAATTGCGGTACTTTGCGACAAGTTGCTAGTAACCCCCCGGGGTGAAGTTCCGGCCTTGTCAACCTCCGCCTGCTTGCAGGTAGATAGGGGTGTGGTCTTTGAATCCATCAACTTGGGATAGGAGCGAAGAAAGGAAGGACCAGCGGTATCTTAGGCGACAGGTTAAACAGGGAAGACGCATCCGGCTCTGAGCCGACTTCCCTTTAGGCCGTGTAATCCTTGCTATCTTGCTTGAAAAATCACACTTAAAATTTACAAGATTAATTGGACTCGATTTCGGGTCCTTCACTGTGTTGAGTGTGAACTCAGGGTCTTGGATTGAATTGTTTGCTTCAGGTAGGAGTCAAATCCTATCTTCACTTAGATCTCCCATTTCTTCTCGCCAAATTAAGATGAGTGACTGGGGGGATATCGACTCTTTATTCACCCATCTCTCTTTGAGCCCCCCACGAAACTCCTCTTCATCGGCCCAAGCGCACTTTGGACCACCCAGGACTCATGACCCTCTTGAGTTCTGGTTCCCTCACATCCAGGGTGGTTAGTCTCAAACCAACCCTTTCCTCTCCTCTGAGCTTACTGAAAAAAACCATCGCCTCGGTAAGAATCCCTTCCTTGGTTTGTCCTCTGACACCAACATTATTTCATACCCAGGAATAGAGGACAAGATGTCGCCTAGGCAACCACCGGATGAGGATCAATTGCGACAAATTCTTAATCGCCTTGCCACAGCTGAACAGCGAAATGCAGATCTAACGGCTAGAATGGGACGAATCATTGCAGCAGGAGGAATCGATCGACCAATGGTTGATGCCTACAACCCAGCGGAGAATGAGATACAAAATTGGTTGGCACCAGCGGTCCCTGCCGAAGCATTTGAGCTCAGGCCCCACTTCCTTAGCCTGCTACCGAAGTTCAACGGAAATGCTCATGAAGAACCGTATACCTTCCTTCGAGACTTCGAGCTGGTTTGCAACAATCTTAGCCATCCTAATGTTGGCCAAGATTACATTAGACTGAAGGCCACCCCCTTTGCCTTAGGAGATAAGGCAGCACATTGGCTGAAAAACCTAGGGGTGATATGTACAACCTGGATGCAGTTCAAGGATTTATTTTTAAAGAAGTCTACCCTCTTAGTAGGACTAACCAAATGAGAACGAAGATCGCCAGTTTCTCCCAAGGACCCAGTGAACCCTTCCATGATGCCCTGGGATAGGTTCAATGACTTAGTTCAGAAATGTCCCTGCCACGGCATTTCTATAGCGATCTTAGTCCAGACCTTGTTCTGTGGTTTAACCCCGGAGATGCAGGGGTTAGTCAGTGCCGCATGTGGAGGAAGCTATCTGAACAAGAACAATAATGCTGTATGGAAGATCCTAGAGCAGATGGCGGAAATCGGCAGGTCACAGGCCACCAGGGCCCATCAGTTGTCTCCCTCAAACCTATCCAACGAGACAACCTGGAGGACTGTAGTAGATCTGACCGAGGACCTCATCCCCAGCATGGGGATGATTGCCGATAAGTTAACCATGGTCGAGCAGATCCACAAGAGGGTCACTGACCTTGAGTCTCTCTCGCATATGCCAAAGCAAGTGGAGGAACTTACTGAGAAGGTAGCTAAGATGAAGCTACATGCCCCTTCTGCACCACCCACACATGTGCATAGAGTCCATCTTGTACAGGAGCAAGCACAGAGGCCTCAGAGTGGCTGGGTAGAGGATCAGACTTGCACCCAGCAGGACCAGCATGCACCCCCACAAGTGGAGACCGGATACGAGGAGCCTCCGCAGGTGTTCGAGATCAATGGGTTGTGGTACAGTCGTGACCCCGTTAGCAGACAGTCAGGAATGGGGAATGGTCAGTCTCACCGACCTGCCCCAGCTTACCAAGGAACCAGCTCCGTCCCTGCACTGCGCTTTGTTCAGTCTAGGTCCGAACAAGGGTACCAGCCTCAGCAGCACCAGCAGCAGCAGCGCACATATCAGCAGGGCCCAGCACCGTCCCACCAGCAGTAGCAGTATCGGCATGGCCAGCAGGGCCAGTATAGAACCTCGTCCGCAAGTTAGCATCAAGCCCAGCCCACTGAATTGGAGTCCCTCACCTCGGCGATCCAGACCCTGTCTGATAGGGTCCAACAAATCCAGAATGACTATCTGGATATGAGAACCGATCTGAATCACATCTCTTGTACCCAGGATCAACATATGGCGCCAAAGACCCCAATTCCCGCACAGGTTCAGGCCAACCCGAACAGCATAATCCATGGCCAGAACCGACCTCGTGATCAGGTATATTATTCAGATAATTATTTATCTGAACATGAGATCCTTTCGTATGATAATGTGAATCATATGTCCCTCAGGAGCGGAAGGACCGTGAGCATACCTGATCGGGCACGGGCACCGAATGAAGGAGCCGCCAAGTCTCTACCTGAGGAGAACTTGGAGGAAGAAGAGGAGCATCACCACCATCACCACCGGCAGAAGAAGAGGACGTCTGAGTCCTCGAAGCAGCAACCCCGCACCAGCAGAGAGTCCGATGAAACCGATGAAGAGCCCGCACCTCCATCTGAGGAGGACCATCCAGAAGTCGCGGAAGACGCATCACCGGTTTCGCCTCAGCATTTTCCTTTCAGTCAGAGTCAGAGTCCGAGTCTGTTTAAAAGTCCGAGTCATGTACAGAACTCAGTTCTAGATTTCAATGAAAACCTTTCAGTTTCAGAACATGAGTTGGAGTCAATAATCCCTTTCCCCCGAGCTTTCAAGGGTGGAAAGAAGAAAATGAAAAAAATCCAAAAAGATGACCCTGAAATGGCAGAGTTCTGCAACAAACGCATCAAGGTCACAATCCCCTTTGACAAGTACGTGGAAATGACTCCTGCATTTCAAAAATACCTTAAGGTGAGATGCACACCTAATCGGGTTAGCAGGAAGACCAAAAGCCGTGTTGAGAAACACGTTCTATCAGTAGCCACGACTTGTGCAATAAAGAACTCGTTTCCTAGTAAACGAAGAGACATGGGTGCACACAATGTAGTGAATCATGTTGATGACATCGCGTTTGCACGCACTCTCCTGGACAATGGTTCCTCAATCAATCTAATGCCTACAGCCCTCTATGAGCGGCTTAATCTCGGACCTCTTAGGAAATCTAGAGCCCTCCTGCAATTTGCTGATAAATCAACCAAGAGGTCCCAAGGAGAATTGAGGAATGTTGTGATCAAAGTCGAGGGGCAGGAATACATGGTGGACTTCACTGTCCTAGATATGGAAACCCCTCGTAATTGGAGAGACTCCCAGATCATCTTAGGCAGGCCCTTCCTCAGAACAGCGAGGGCCTTGTTTGATTACAAGATCGGGAAGATCCAGTTCCAAACTCCAAGCGGAGATGAGGAACTGGAGATGAAGCAGACCAGATGGCAGAGATTGGATTCTGAATCCAACACCGAGTACTCTTCAACCGAAGCAGACTACGATCATGTAGACATAGTTGGGCCACGGAGACAGAACCCAGTCAGCACCGATGAGTCCCTCCCCTCCAGAGATGATCCCGTGCTTGAGTCAGTTTGCGAGATCCTCATAGACGAGTACAGCTCAGAACCTGCATCGCCCTACATCTTCGATGACTTAGAGGCCCAACTGGGCATGTCAGTCCTTACCTCTTTAGGACAATCGGAAGCTGAGGATGACGATTCGGATGAGGCTTTTGCCGATTGTATGGATACCTTTGACGATCCGACTCCAGAGCCGAATAACTTGGTGGCAGCAATTACAGAGAAAGATCCCGCCACTTCCAACACCGAACCAGATTTGATTGAGCCAGACTTCCTAGACGATCACGCTATACCTGAGCTCAAACCTTTACCCACAACATTGAAATACACCTTCCTTGCGGGTCTGGACAGGAAATTTCCGGTCATCATCAGTTCGCGATTGACTGAGGAGCTGGAATCTCGCTTGCTAGAGATTCTTGAGAAAAACCGCAAGGTGATAGGCTGGAGCATTTCCGATCTCCATGGGATAAATTCCGCTTTGTGTTCACACCATATCTACTTGGAGAATGAAGTCAAACCCTCTCATGAATTCCAACGTCGTTTGAATCCAAATTTACGAGAGGTCGTGAAGAAGGAGATAGAGAAATGGTGCAACGCGGGTTTTATTTATCCCATCTCCGACTCTAAATGGGTGGCCCCAATCCATGTGGTCCCGAAAAAGTCGGGAATTCAAACGACCACCAATGAGGACGGAAAGGAGATCGTAACGCAAGTGCCCACATCGTGGCGCGTCTGTGTGGATTACAGACGCCTGAATGCCGTGATGAAGAAGGATCATTTCCCCCTGTCGTTCATTGATCAGATCTTAGAGAGACTAGCGGGGAAAGAGTTCTTCTGCTTCTTAGATGGGTTCTCGGGCTACAATCAAGTAGCCATAACTCCGAAGGACCAGGAATAGACCACGTTCACATGCCCCTTTGGTACCTATGCTTTCAGGCGCATGCCCTTTGGGTCATGCAACGCTCTAGGTACTTTCCAAAGGTGCATGATTGTTGTATTCGCCGAAATGGTCGACGAATTCCTGGAAGTCTTCATGGATGACTTCTCGGTCCATGGCGATTCCTTCGATTCCTGTCTTAGGAATCTGGACCGAGTCCTAAAACGATGTTGTGAGGTCAATCTGGTGCTCTCCTGGGAGAAAAGTCACTTCATGGTGACGGAGGGCATTGTGTTGGGGCATGTCATCTCCAAAAGAGGAATGGAGGTTGACCCTGCCAAGGTGGATGTGATCAGACGACTCCAGCCACCAACCAACGTCAAACAGTTGCGGCCGTTCCTCGGGCATGTTGGATTTTATCGGAGATTCATTAAGAATTTTTCTAAGATTGTTCGACCGCTAACTGAGCTTTTAGGCAAAGACATGGAGTTTGTTGTTGATCACAAATGTCTTGAGGCCTTTAAGCTATTACAAGGAATGATCATGGACGCACCTATCCTACAAGCCCCAGATTGGTCTCTACCTTTTGAGATCATGACGGACGCCTCAGACTTTGTTGTTGGGGCTGTATTAGGAAAGAGAAGGGGTTGCGTCCCATTCGCAATTCACTATGCAAGCAAAGTGCTTGATACCTCTCAGCGTAACTATACAGTTACGGAAAAGGAGATTCTTGCAGTAGTGTTTGCCTTGGACATGTTCTGATCTCATTTAATTGGATCCAAGGTAATTGTGTTCACTGACCACACGGCACTGCGATACATGATGGAGAAGAAGGACGCGAAGGCGTGTCTTCTTCGGTGGATTTTACTTATCCAGGAGTTTGATTTGGACATCCGTGATAAACCTGGAAAGAATAACGTAGTAGCCGATCATCTCTCTCGTCTCGAAGATCTTAATACTTCAGAGGATTCACCTATTCGAGACTCCTTCCCTGACGAGTCGATTTTTGTTGTCGACTCACTCCCATGGTACGCCAACATCGTGAACTATCTTGTCTCCAAGAAGGTTCCCGAAGATTGGCCCAAGAGCCACATCGACTGACTGAAGTCGGATGGTAGACACTACCATTGGGAGGATCCGATCCTTTTCTTTGAAGGACCAGATTGTGTCTGGAGACAGTGTATTCCTCAGGAGGAATACCAGAGTGTCCTTTCTTTATGCCATAGCTTAGAGGCAGGAGGACTCCACTCCGGGAAGAGGACCGCATGGAAGGTATTTCAGTATGGCTTTTACTGGCCGACTATGTTTCACGATGCCATCACCTTTGCGAAGTCGTGCCCAGTATGTCAGAGAATGGGAGGAACCGTTGGTTCCAAGGATGAGATGCTGATGCAGCCTGTCATCATTTGTGATGTCTTTGATGCCTGGGGCATCGATTTCGTGGGCCCATTCCCTGTTAGCCACGGATTCGAGTACATCCTTCTTGCGGTAGAATATCTATCCAGATGGGTGGAGGCTATCCCGACCCGAGCCGCAAACAGCAGGACTGTCTGTAAATTCATCAGAGAACACATCATCTCTAGGTTCAGGATCCCCAAAATGATGATATCAGACGGGGGAAGCCACTTTGTAAATCGGTAGGTGAAGAAACTCCTGAAGGACTACGGAATTGAACACCGTATCGCTAGTCCTTACCACCCACAAACCAATGGTATGGCTGAGGTGTCGAATAGGGAGGTGAAAACTATATTGCAAAAGCTTGTCTGCCCAGACAGGAAGGACTGGTCTCAGATTTTGGATCAGGTCCTATGGGCGTATAGGACAACTTACAAGACACCGTTAGGAACATTCCCATTCTGAATGGTATTCGGAAAGCCGTGCCATTTGCCCACAGAGTTAGTGCATAAATCAGAATGGGCAATTAAGAAGGTCAACTGGAACACACTCCTTGGGCAGAAGCAGAGAGGAATGGATCTTAATGAGCTTGTGGAAGTCAGAAATCGTGCATATGACAACAGTTTGGTGTACAAGGACAAGGTGAAGCGTTGGCATGATAGATATATCAGACGAAAGACCTTTGTTCCTGGACAGAAGGTATGGTTGTTTAATGCAAGGCTGAAGATCTTCCAAGGCAAGTTGAAGTCCAAGTGGACAGGCCTATTTGTCGTCCGTACGGTGCATGATAGTGGATGTGTCGAGATCTCAGATCTCGCAGATGACACACCGACATTCCTAGTGAATGGACAACTGTTGAAGCATTTCGTCGAATCCAATGAGCAGTTAGTCCATGTTGAGGAGATTGTATTCATGCGCGAGACAGATTCAACAGATACACCTCGAGCTGCGTATGAGACCTTGCAGCAGTGAGCTCCAACCATCAGCAGCATCTCGAAAGATTCAGACCGACTCACTTGTATATATCATCATTCCTGTACATTCTGTCCTTTCTCCCCCACGACTCTAGTAACCCATCCCCGCCTCATTAAATCACTATCTTGGACTATACCTAGGATGACTAGATCCTAAGTATAGGGGGGATGAGCCACCTGAGTCGGTTCACTGTACATTCTCCAGATCACATTGGTCCTCATACTTACTTCCGTCCTATACTTAGGCTGACCTGAGCCTAAGTATAGGGGGGACCGATGCCCGTATTGTATACTCATCCACTTCTCCTCTTGACCTCGTCCGCCCCACTTTTTGACTTTCTTCTACACTTAGGCTGCCAGAGCCTAAGTATAGGGGGCTGGTCGACTTCTATACATTTTCCATTATCTTTAGCTCTCCTACGCTTAGCACGAGCTATGTCTTTTTTCTCGCTTTTCATGCTCTGAGGACATAGCACACGCGAAGTATAGGGGGGCGTGTATATATTACATATACACTTTACCCATAGCTCGTACTTTCGCGTATTTTCGCGTAGCTCTTGTATATATTTTACAATAATTACAGGTGGGTAAAAATTTGAAAAAAAAAAAGAGAAGGCTTCTTATTTACGCATGCATATCATCTCTGCATCTGAAAAGAAAAGAAAAAAGAGTCTTCCATTTACATTCATCTACATAGCATGACATCTACATCTCATCTGCATATCTTGCATATGCAAAGTGAAAAGCTAGTGGGTTATGAACCAAGTTATGAGTAGATATTGAGGATGGACTTGATTTGACCTTAATCTACCTAATTTCAGAGGAACCTTATAGAAACTGGAGTTAAGATTTCTCAGGTCAAGTGACTTAATTCTTTGAGTCTGCAAGTCTATGTTCACATGTCATCTTGATTAGTCTAAGTAGAATATCTCGTGCATACGCATGATTCTTATAGACAATGACCTAACTTGGACAAGCACAATGCACGTAGCTCTTCATTGATGAGGTGGTGAGGAAGTAATCCTTTAGCTTGGAGTAGCACACGGGTGGAAACATCCGTCCTCCTCTAGGGAGGGTAGTGCATCTCAACCTAGTCTGGTGGTGTTGACATCTAAGGACGGGATGCTGTGGGTTGCAATAATGCTTCAAAAGAGGGATAGTCTACTGGCTCAAGAGGAAAAACTCCGGATGTACATGATGCATCTTGTATTAAAAAAATGCAAGAACTCCAAAAAATCAGACAGGTCCAAGTGAAAAAAATAATACCTGTTGGAGTATGTATATTAGCAAAGAAAATGCAGCGGGATGACTTGGCTACACTGGTCAGGCATCCCGGGATAGTTAGCTACATTGGCTACCATCCATTCTTTTCTCCACCCCCTCCTCTTGAGCTGGTCGCACTTGAACTTAGAAGGGAATATCCCGCTCCTCGAGGAAAGAGTTACTGGACCGGGTTATTGAGTTACCTTGTTAGAGGAGGCTGGTTCTGAGTCATTTTTTATGTGGAGAGTTACATTTCACTTACAAAGTACAAGTAAGAATCATAGTCATCAGAAATTTGCGTTTGAGGATTTGTTCTGACCTGACTATTGAGGAGTCTTGAATAGAAGACTTGTGGAACTTGAAGTCTGTTAGGTCTTAAGTTCAGGTCCCAATAAGGTTCCGCCACACAATTAATCCAAAGGTCGAGTCAAGCTCCATTTTCAACTTTTGTTCATGACCTTGGTATGGAACCCAAAATCATTTCACTCTTGCATTTCATTTAGTTGCTCGGGGACGAGCAAGGTTTAAGAATAGGGGGTTGATGAATCTGTGATTCATCACTCTAAAAGTTGAAAATAGAGTCTTATTCCCGAGTAAATAGATGCATATTTCCCTTTATCTTGCACAATTAGCATTCATACATGCATTCATAATACATGCATTTTAGCACTCACATTTGCATTAAATAAGAAGCCAGGATCACTTGTAAAATATTCACCTATAAAAATAACACCTTCCTTATAAGATATACACCTTTAGTTAATAATGTGAGGAAGAAAGTCAGAAATCTCCTTTGTAAAACATCCAATAAAGCCCTAGAACTCCTGGATCTTAGAAAGCCCATAATTACCTCATACAACCTCCAAAGTAGGTCTACTCACTTTCAGAGTAATACACATTCAAAGACCTTTAAAATGAGACTAATTTCATCCAATTTGGAGCTCGTAGGAAGAAGTTGGGTTTTTGGGCCTCTATGTATACTATATATGTGTATATTTGTATTCCTGTATTTTTGTATCATATTTGACCTCATCTCCGTCTTTAGTCAACATGAAACTTGTAGATCTCATCAAGATCTACAACTTTCATGTTTTGAGTTTTGCCAAATGCGGCCTCCTTCTCTCTCTAAAATCATTTCTCCTCTCATACACTCACAGCTGGCCATGTGGCGCCCTCTGATTGCGCCACGTGGCCCGCTCCCCTTGCCTTAGCCGTCCGCGCCTCTGATCGTTGGATTTCTCTTTGAATCCAATTGCCCAGCTACCTCCACGTACGCCCTTAAATCCCGATCGTTTGATCACTTCCTATCTTTGATCATCACCGCCCGTTCGCGCTGCTCCCATATTCCGCCATGTGGCACGACTTGCGCCTTCAGATCTCGCCCTCATCTCTTGATCCCTGCCGTTCTTTAGCGCCAGACCCTTAGCCATCCGATCAAACCCATTGGTTCATCTCCACCGATCGTTAGCGCCTCGCGCAGAACATGCCACGTGGCGCATTTTGCGCCTGTTGATCGCATCGCCTCAGATTACATCCTACCCGCTCCTTAGCACCTCGTTCTAGACCGTTGGATCATAAGATCCAATGGTTGGGAACCCGTCTTCTACCTCCGGGCCTCTCTCTCTCCCACATTCTCGATCTTACGTGAGGGGCTGCCCCTTTCTATTCTCGACCCCACTCCAGCCACCCTCTCCGATCGCCAACACCACCACAATGGAGACCACTCTTCCCTCATCCTCGCCAGCTCCCTCACTCACCACAACTCCCACCATAGTTGCCCCACAACCTCCACGAACTCCACCTTCCAGCGACTCCGACCATCACCGTCACCCTATAAATCATCACCCTCCGGCCACTGTCATGCCCATCCGCCACTCCAGAGAGAACCCTTGAGCTCAGAGCCTTCTATTTGTGAAAACAATTGAGTGTTTCTTCGAGCGATAACCGGGCGTCTTCTCCGACGAGATCCACGCCCGACTCCGCCGTGTTGCAGCTCCTCCAAGGTGTTGCACGAGCTCGAGAATCTACCAACCCTTCGAGCGAAGACCAGGAGCTCAAACCCGAGCTCCATTCCCCAAGTAGCCACCTCCATTTCCCTCCTGATCTTTTTCTTATTTTTCTTTGTTTTTCTCCTATTTAATTCACCCTCCATAGTCATCTTCTCGCTCCACCTTCATCCCTCCGAGCTCCACGACGGAGCTCCGATCTTCGCGCACCCTTCCGTATCCTCAAACACCGTCACCCACCTTTCACCGACGCCAGCTCCGCCACCTGGGCGGAGCCCGATCACCGGACCACCCTCGCTCCGCCATAGGCCTCTCATTTCACCCAGCATGACTCCACGAGCACGTGCACGCTTCGGCTATCTCCTCTAACCCCTTGCAGGTTCACCCATTTCACTGGCCGGAAGCTCGTCGGAGCTCCCTTCGAGCTTCACCGCCACCGTACCCCAGAGCTCCTTCTCCACTCCTGAGGCCACCTGACGCTTTGCCGCACCGCCCCGCAACTTTCGAGCTTCTCCAGACCCTCCGACGAGCTTCATCGACGCCTGGAGGACTAGGCGAAGCAAAGCCAGCTACGTCGGAGCCCCGCCTTTTCCTTCGTAGGAGGCGGAGGGTCGTTGGGGAAGATGTTCAGCCACCGTTCGATCATCTTGATCGAACGGACAACAGCCTGCCATGTCGCCATCAGCAGGAGCGAGCCATCACCGTTGGATTCCTCTAGATCCAACGGTCATGGATCGTGCCACGTCGTCACCTCAGGAGCAAGCCCCTCGCCGTTGGATCGATCAGTGATCCTACGATCAGAATCACGCCACGTCACCTCAGGAAGGAGCCGTAGGATCATCCTTGATCCCACGCTCAGGAGCAAGCCACGTCGACATCAGCCAGAGTAGCAGAGAGACATTGGATTTATCACGATCTAGCAACGATAGATCAGCCACGTCGCCATCTTCATCGAGCGTCAACCACCGTTGGATCAGCTTCGATCTGACGGTTGTTGATCATCCACATCTTCATCTGATCGGAGCCAACAGCAACTGTCGATCTTCACCAAGATCGTACGGTCCAGATCGTGCCACGTAGCCCGATCCGAGCCTCTTCCCCAACCTCTAGGCTCAGATCACCCGAACCGTCATCGAGCCTCCAGCCGAACCTCCAGAGCACCCGAGCCTCGTCCTGAGCCGCAGACGTCCACCGAGCCTAGGGTACCCCACGTGAGGAGCCCGTGCAGCCTGGGCAAATTGCACTGAGGCCCCTGAAGGTTTCTGAAATTACAAATCAGTCCCTATGAAGCGCCCCCACGTGAGGAGCATGTGCGTCTGTGGAGAATTTGCATTCCACCCCATGCATTCTAGGTAATTGCATAAAGGTCCCTGTCAGCATATTTTATTTTGAGCAATTTTTAATTCCTGTATTGCATTTATACCCTTGTCTTTGCACGCATATTTAGGTGTCCATATTTCATCATTTTTAAATTCCAAAATTTGCATGTTGTAGTTTAACTTGTCCTTTATCTTATGTGACACTTGGATAATTTTGCGATATCAGTGGAATTTTTAATTAATTAATTGGTTCATTTGTGTCATATTTTGCCCAATTTTACCTTTTAATTAATAGTAAATTCTCTATAACTCCTAAAATTCCCAAAAATTACATTAGCTCTAAGATAATAGATGCACCTTGCATAAAAATTTCATCTTAATTGCACGCATTTCGAGGCCTAAATAAATTATTTGGTGATTTCCTTAGTTTATTTTTAATCGGTCCATTTCACATTGAAATTAAGGTCTGATAATTTTCCTGGATTCTTCATCATTAGATCTATCTAGGATAATTTTTATTCCCAAAAAAATTGTGATTTGATAATTTTTATTCACAGTAAATTCATTTAGTGTCAGAAAATTCCAAAAAAAATAGAGTAGTCTATTTTCATCATATTTCATCATCTGGCCAAGTTTCATTATTTTTGGACTTCATTTGAACACTTATCTAATTTAATTTTAAAATTGGCCTGATTTTTCATGTGTCCTGCATGACAAATTGAAAAAGACCAAAAAATATATATTTCCTCTGAAAATCTAACACTTGGATTTCGCTAAAAATTCAACCTAAGGAGACAGCTGCCTCCTTGAGTTCGACCTTGGACTCCCAAGTAAAAAAAGTTGCCATTCGAAATTATTTTGTAAAAACAAAAATTAAAAGTGGTTTTTGATTCGCTCTTGTTATCCGACTGCAACGAACATTGGTAATTGTTTTGGACATTAACTTGCCTGAATTAACAAGGGTATGCGGGGAGCCTTATCAAACATTATCAACACAATTTAATTTAACATAAATTAATAATCAATAAATATTAATAATAAAAAAAGGGAGATAATAAATACCCTCCAAAAATGAGGGGGCATCACCTTTGACCATGTCATTGGTGAAGCCATCTCATAAGGTGGTTATTCATCTCTCTTTTATTTTGTATTATTATTTCTTAATGTATTTATAATAAAAATATCCACCAAATTAATTCCAAATTAATTTGTGAATATTTCAATCATGCCATTGAAAAAATGTGAATCATATTCACAACCCAAACTAATTTGTAAATTACATTTTCATATAATTAATAAATGCGAATCCAATCCACATTTAATAATTAACAAATGCTATTTACGAAATTTCTCTCTCTCTCTCTCTCTTCAATATATGTATATTATAAATCATATTTATAATACACAAATATTATGGATAGTATTATCCACATTATTCATATCCATGATAATTAAATCACATTTAATCATCTTGGATCTCTTTTCTCATGTGCCCAAATAACATGAATCATATTCACGTTGATCATATCTTTGATAATTAAATCACATTTAACTATCTTAGATATCTCTTTTTATAATATGAATCAAATTCATATTATTCATTATAATTAAATCATATTTAATTATCCATTTTCTCAATGCTTGGATACGTAATTCATCAAATGAATTATTCTTGAACTCCTTCAAGAATAATGTGCTTTCTCCGCAAATACTTGGAGATAAGGACAGGGCGATTGTATTGTTCCACGTATAGTGACTTGGATATTGAGATCACATCTCAAATCCAGATCTCGGGCCTCTCATAGATGCTTGATTAAATCAATACCGCAAATCTAATCTTCTCATTGCATCTGAATCACATTCAGATCAATGTCCAACATTTGGACCAAGATCAGATTACTTCTCTACTAAGAGGAGTCACTAAAATCCAGACCTGTTTCATCACTCCCTAGGAATGGAAGCGCCGTGGTTATACAATCGTTTATGATCACATCACCCTCAAGTATTCCCAATACCTGTACATCCTGCATACTGGAAGACCCATGGTCAACCCGAAGATCAAGATCAATTTCATACTATCTTCTTCAGGGTTTGATCACTAAGTTTCTCATTTGATCATTGGGATTTGGTATCGATCATATACTTTCCAAAAGCATATATCATACCTAGGTTTTGATCATATACTTTCCAAAAGTATATATCAAACCTACAAATTCAGTCAAGCTTCCAAACCGAGACGACCGTGCATGGAATTTGATTCTTTCCAATATCTAATGAGTGAGCTCATGTCTTTCGGATCAGTAGTGAACATGTATGATCCCTTTGAGAGATCGTGTTACTCATATGCCCTTATATGCACACCAGCGCGCCGGTGTATAGACCTTGGTCAGGCCATCGACCTATCGATCTGCCAAATGTACATACTCAGACATATAGTAACACATCTGTCTCCGGTCAAAGGATGCGTGCCTATGTTGTGACAGCATTCAACATAGGACTTAGGTTATCTCGATCTCGTTAAGTCAACGCTTTGACCTAACTAATCTGACACCTTCGAATCTCTATTCCTATGCAGAGGACCTGCATCAAGAGGTCGGTCAGATATCAGCCTATGTGAGAAAGGATTGCCATCTCCTACTCAGGCTGGAGATCATCTCTTAACAATCATTTGACGGTGCTTGATGAGTCCCCAATCTAACTCTTTAGATATTCATCCAAGCACCAGCCTCTATGATTCAATAATTGAATCAACAGTTGTATGATCATTAAGATAGCAATGGTACATAACCCTAATTGTACAGAGGGACCTATTATGTAAATTATTTATTCTTCATTTCATATCAGGGAATGACATACGCAATAACATTTATTGCATAATGGCTCGTCGTGGGCTCGCATGTCCAACATATTCTACGTCCAATCTTTAGATAGTATTTGGACTTATTCAATTGTCTAGGTTATTCAGAAAAATACAAATGCTATGTACAATGCAAGAAAAATATTTTTGTGATGCGGTTTTATAATTTTAATCTTTTTGTAAATTTTTATGCAAATTTTGACAAAAAGATTTTGCAAATGCTTTTAAACTTTTATATTTTGCACATTTTTAAGTATTTTTCAAAAACAAAATGTTTTAGGAATAAAAGATATGTACAACTATTTACACGAGAGTGCATCTTAATAATTTACAAGAATTGAGGTTTAAAGGATTTACACAAGAGTTAATTGTTATAGACATATATGTATATACAGTTGGTGAAAAATGTTTATTTATTAAGATGATGTATGTATTCATCAACTTATTTGAAAAATATTTTTCAAACAATTTCGAAAACTATAGTTCAAAATAATTTTTGCAAATAATTTTTATAAACTTATACAAACATTTGAAAATTATTTTGCAAAGATTTTTCAAACAATATATATATATATATATATTTCAAAATTCTTTTGCAACCATTTTCAAAATCATTTGCAAATCGATTTTCACATTTTTATTTCACACAAAGAAAGGAAATTTTACAAACAAAACAATTTTACAAAGGTTGAATACATTTTACAAAATATTTTTCAAGTAGTGTTCAAAAGATTTTTCGAATATATTTTCAAACTATTTTCCAAACATTTTGCAAAACATCTTTTCATGATTTATTAATCAGCATATACAAAAAGAATTTGAGGAATAATATACATCGTTTTATCAGTTTATTTAATGAATTAGAGTATGTGTATATATAGTATTTTAGCCATATAATTTTTTTTTGAAAATATGAAAGTTTGAGTTATGGCTAAAGTATATACAACATATATACGACCCCCTATACTTAAGTTGAGCTATGTCCTCATAGATCAGAGAGACAACGAGAAGACATAACTCGTACTAAGTATAGAAAAACCTATACTACAATGACTACAGAATAATGAAAGAAAGAATCAGAAGAATGAGAAGTCGGCCGTCCCCCCTATATTTAGGATCAAAATAATCTTAAGAATAGCAGATTATATCTACATACAAGGAGGGTTGAGGGTGGGGAGTGAACAACTTAACGATTCATCACGTTTCCCCCTATACCTAGGGTTAGATATCCCTAAGTATAGACATGAATATCAACAAGAGAGAAGACAAGTGGTGAGTCAAGGAATGAACAAGTGGAGTACCACATCCCCTATACTTAGAATGAAGTATACGCTAAGTATAAAGGCAATAAATGAGGAAAACAAAACAAAACATAGAAAATACAAAAGAAAAGTAGAAAAGAAGAAAAGAAGAAAACTAAATGAAGAGTTTTTTAGGAGCATTATCTGAATCTTTTGATGTTGCGGAGGTTGTGGATTCTTCGTCATTGCATATCACTTGAACTGAATTGACAAAAAGCCAAGAAAGTGTCATGCTCAAGATACAGCTTCACTAACTGACCGTTGGCGATGAATGGCTATGTGTCAGGCGACATATCTGATATCATAATGCTTCCGTGGTCATGCACTTCTTTGCACTCTCAATGGCCCTGTCAATTTACTCTTTAATTTGCTCAGGAATATCTTCAACTTTGCGTTTGAAAGTCTTTTGTCTGATGTGCCGGTCATGCCAGCATTTAACCTTCTCCGTATGCATCAACGTGTTATCATATGCATAGTCTCAGAATTCCAAGAGCTTGTTCAGATCCTCTTTTCTATTCTGACCACCTTTTCATGAGTCCAAGTTGCATATATTGATTGCCTACAATGATTTATGAATCAACTCCAAATATAGATGGCATTCTTTTCCATATACAAGACGGTAGGGCGACATGCCCGAGGGAGACTTGTAAGCAGTTCTGTACGCCCAAAGGACGGAGTCCAAGAGTTGGGACTGGTTCTTTCTGCCCGACTTCACAAGCTTCTACATGATCATCTTGATTACTCTGTTTGATAATTCTATCGTGCCATTAGTCTAGGGATGATAAGGAAACGCAACTCAATGCTTGGTGTCGTACTCCTTTGTTAATTTCTTGACCTCTCTATTAATGAAATGGCTACCCTCATCTGATATCAGAATCTTTAGAATTCTGAACTGCAATATGATGTTCTCTCTCAGAAACCGACAAATTGTACGATTATCTGCAACTCGGGCAGGGATAGCTTCTACCCAATGACTCACGTAGTCAACATCAAGAAGGATGTTCTCATATCCCCGACTGTTGGGAAAGGGTCCCATGAAATTGATGTTCTAAGCATCGAACTGAATGAACTTCAAGGGCATGGAATCTTTAGCTGTAAGGGTGCCTCCCAATCTCTGACAGTCAGTGCGGTGCTTCACCAATGCTCCATCATCCTTAAATAGTGTCGGCCACAGGAGGCCAATTGTAGTACTTTCGTTGCCATTCTATCTCTAGAGTGGTGTCCACCAGATTCGAGTGAATGACAATTCTCGAGGACACTATGATGCTCCTCCTAAGGAATACACCATTGCTAGGTGCAATCTACTCCTTCCCTAATAGCAGTGGGTCTTCCCATTAGTAGAAATGGAATGTGGACAAGAATTTGTCCTTCTTAATTTTCATCCAATCTTGTGTGATTACATCGGAAATGAGGTAGTTCACAATGTCAGCATACCAAGGGAGTGAATCCACATTCCGAATTAACTTGTCAGGAAATGTGTCTGTGATGGGTGCATTGCTCAATGGAGTCTCTTGCTATTTAATTCTGGAGAGGTGATCTGCTACCACATTCTGAACACCAGGCTTGTCTTTGATTTTCAAGTCGAACTTCTGGAGGAGAAGGATCCATCTGATCAGTCTAGGCTTGGCATCCTTCTTCTGCTGTAAGTATCGGATAACAGAATGGTTAGTGTAGATTGTGACTTTAGATCCAAGAAGATAGGATCTGAACTTCTCAAGGGTGAATACCACAACCAGTAATTCTTTCACTATGACAGTGTAATTTCTCTGTGCTTCATCTAGCATTTTACTGGCATAGTGAATGCATAGGGTGCCTTGTCTTTCCTTTATCCTAAAATAGCCCCTACTGTAAAGTCTTATGCATCCATCATGATCTTGAAAGGGAAAGACCAATCTGGTGGTAGTATAACGAGAGCTTGAGTGATTAGCTCCTTCAACTTATTAAATGAAAGGAGAACTTACTGATTAATATTAAACTCGATCTCCTTGCACATCAATTCTGTAAGAGGTCAAGCGATGCGGTTGAAATCTTTGATGAATATCTCGTAGAAACCCACATGCTCCACGAATGACCTCATATGTCTGACATTCTGAGGTGGTTCTAGCTTGGAAATCATATCCACCTTTGTCGGGTCGACTTCCATGCCAATTTTGGAAAGGATGTGACCCAACATAATTCCTTCTATGACCATGAAGTGGCTCTTTTCCCACGATAGCACGAGATTGACTTCCCGACATTTCTAAAGTAATTTGTCCACGTGCCCAAGACATGCATCGAAAATGGCACCATATATTGAGAATTCATCCATAAACACCTCAATAAAACTGCCAACCATCTCGACAAAAACAACAAGCATGCATCTTTGGAATGTGGCAGGTGCATTACACAGACCAAAGAGCATTCTCTTGAAGGCTTAGGAACCGCACGAGCAAGTGAAGGTAGTCTTATCTTAGTCCTCTGGGGTGATTGCCACTTGATTGTGCCCAGAGTACCCATCCAAAAAGCGGAAGAACTCCTTGCCTGCTAATCTCTCTAGAACTTGATCGATGCATGGCAAGGGGAAGTGGTCCTTCTTTGTTGCTGCATTGAGGCGACACTAGTCAACACATACCTGTCAAGATGTGGGTATCAGAATAGAAATCTTCTCTCCTTTGTCATTGGTAACCACGGTGAGCCCAGATTTCTTCATAACTACATGTAGAGGGCTCACCCATTTTGAATCGGAGATGGAATAGATGAAGCCTACATCACACCATTTCATGATTTCTTTTATGATGACATCCTGCAAATTTGGATTCAATATTCTTTGAAATTCTCAGGATAGCTTGACATCTTTTTCCAAATAGATATGATGTGAATACATGGTATGATTTATCCTGTGGAGATCTGAGATGCGCCAACCAAGTGCCTTGCGGTTTTTTTCTAGAACCTAGAAAAGTTGAGATTCTTGATTCGAGGTCAGCCTGCTGCTAGTGATGATCAGATACATCTTCTCTGCACCCACAAGGAATGCATATTTAATACCTGCCAAAAGTGGCTTTAATTCTAGCTCTGATCTGGACTGCTTCTCGGTTACTTCAGAAACTGTGCTAGTAGGTAGATGATCTTCCATGACTTTAGAGGTACTGCTCACCTCAGTGGCTTGTTATTCAACTGACAACGTGGTGAACAAATCTGCAATGAATTCATCATTTTTGGACTAGCGTGGATCTTCTGAATCAAATAGATGCATCAGCCAATTGGATTTTGTCTCCTAGGTGACATCGGAGCTTGAGACGGTTGCGCTTTCCTGGTCCTCCTCACTAGACAGGATGTCTAGTGTCCATGTGTCATTCACAGAGAGTTATCTCTGATTTCTGCAATATTGTCACAATCTGCTTCAAGTGGTGCTGCATGACTTTCATTAGATACGACTTTTGGCTCATTGACCATGTCTATATTAACTCTGTGATTGATCGAGGTGAACGTGATCTTCTCAGACCCATAGTCAATCACAACCTTTACAGTGTGCAAAAATGGCTGGCCAAGGATAATTGGGGTTTGAAGTAATGGTGTAGAAGGGTACATATAAAGGACTACAAAATCAATAGTTGACTACATGTCTTGTACCTTTACCACAATGTCTTCCAGCAGACCTCGGGGTCACTTGATTGATCGATCAACAAACTAAAGGATCATACGCATCTACTTGAGTGGACCCAACCCGAATTCTTTCAATAATGACGGGGGTAGGAGGTTAATGGAAGAACAACTATCAAGCAATGTTCTCTTGAAGACTTGGTCAAAAATCTCTCATCTGATCAAAGGTGCTCCTTTGTACTGCTTCTTTTGAGGGAGTTTGCCGATGGCTGCAACTGTAGCCATGGTGAGGATGCGCTTCTCAACTTGCTTGCATTTGTTATTGCGGTTTTACCAACACTTGTCTGTACAGGCTTCCTTCAAGCCCTTCTTCACAGTAGGAATATATTCTATAGTTTGCATTAATGGTAACTAAACAGCTAAATTTTCTGGAATATCCACAACACATGGATCAGATAATGCACTTTTTCTTTTTGCTATTTTTTTATTCTTTATTACATCAGGAAAAGGAATATTCATATAACTGAAATCAAAAGTAGTGTTCTTATTTACAACAGAATTCTTGTCCACAATATTCTGTATCTGGATTGCAAAAAGGTGTACATTTCTGGAGAGGATGGTGCTACTGCTAGTGGACATTCAAAAAGTATGGTCTCCGCTCCGTCGGCTGGCTCTTGATCGACTACTAATGCTAGCTCCTCCATGGCTCACGCGGCTTCACTTCGACTACTATCTTCTTTTTGGTCTTTTTGAATTTTTGAATTTTTTGTTCTTTTTGTTGATGGAGGTGGTTGTGACTGACAACTAGCATGGCTTCTCCTTGTTTTCCCCACCCAAACTTGGAGCTGGCACGACTGATGCAGGAGATGACGATTCACCTGACAAAGCTTTATTCTTCCTTTTGATTGTGGCAGACGGAGGCAAGGTCCTACCGCTCCTGAGAGTAACAACATTAGATAAAGTAAAATCACAATCTTTTGACTCGACATCCACAACCATGACATCACATTCTACCTGCTCTTTTCTCTTTGAAATTATTGGGATTAGCTTCGACCTAAGCTGGGATTGGAGTTGTGGTGGCCGTCAGGTTGTCTAGCTTCCTTATCATCTCTACTAGACCCTTTACTAATTGGGCCAATCAATCGATGCTCGGGTTCACGGGAACTGCCTCTGGAGGTTTAGTGTGCTGACCATGTTGTGTCTGCTAGTGAGGAGGATGAGACTATTGATAGTGTTGCTGAGGAGAAGGATATTGCTGCTGGGGTGCAGCCGCGTACTGGTGGTACTGCGGGTGCGAGCAATACTGTGGCTGCAGGTACTTCTGTGACTGTCTCCATCTAGTGTGATACTGTGGAGACTGGTGATGCTGATATTGAGGCTGAGGCTGTTTGGATTGTCCAAAGCAACCACCCCGAGGTTGGTGGTAAGGTCGGTTAGCTGATGGGTGGCCCTGGGGTTGTCAAGTAGGAGGGGCCAGCTACACATCGTTGCTCCAAACACCATTTACTTCCTGCATCAGGGGTGGTAGCGTGAATTCTAGATCATAAGATAGTAGGAAATTTGGATGGTAGACCATCATCTATTTCTGCAGTGGGGCATGCTTGAGGGCCTGCACGTAGTACACGTGATTGATCGATGGCTACTGCTGAGTCAGCTGAGGCTGATGTGGTGGTGATGTTTCATCTTTCTTCTCAGCAGGAGTTTCTAATGATGGTGTCGCTGACTGGCTTGAACTGATGGTGCTCATTAGCAGCTTCAACTTCTTGATGATTTAGTCCAGCTTATCCAGGTGTAGCGCCCTCTGTTCGATCACAATAAGTTTTTCAAGATCTTGTGACCGCTTCTCAATAATATCATCCTTAGAAAAATGGTCTCCAATGATATTGAGGTTGGAGATCTCATCTTTCTCTTCCTCACGAGATGCTGCCATGTGAACTGGTTTGTGGAGGACATGAGGTTGTCTCTGATAAGCACGTGATGAAGAGAGGGTGGCCTCTCCCTTGGCCATTTCTTCAAAAATCTTCCATACCACATCTTCGTCTTTGTTAAAGTGAGATCTCCCACAGGCAGCGTCAACTAGTCTTTGGCTCTCTACATTTAGGCCCCTAAAGAAATGTTGGACCAAGCTGGTCCTCGGTATGTCATGGTGCGGGCAGTTTTCCTGCAGACCAGTGAATCATTCCCAAGCTTCATGTATAGACTCGTGGGCTCATTGAGAAAAGTTGCTAATCCTGGCTCACATTTGGTTGAGTCGCGTTAAGTTCCTCCCAAGTCTTCACGACCTTTTTCCAAATTATTGACCCAACATAGGGCCTTGTCATGGAGGTTGAAGGGAAACACAGTCATCTTCACGACACCTAATGGGATGTTAGGGTAGTGGGTAGTTCTGCATATGTGAGAGAACTGCTCCAGGCGAATGTACGACTCCTCATTGTATTCTCATGAAATGAGGGTAGGAGCGCAAGGAATTGGGGTTTCAGTTCAAAGTGAGCATGCACCGGTGGAATGTGAATCCATTCGGTCATCTAATTGTCCTCCAAATTATATGTTTCTTTTAGTGTTGGTTTGGGTTTCTCATCCCTAGCCCCCTCTTCTTCATCTGGATCATCACAGGATCTTTCACCATCCCTCCTGCGGGTCTGTTCCTCATGTTATTCAATATATCTTGAAATGCAGTATGTACGAGCGCCTTCTCAATCAGTTGTTGTTGTATGGCTTGGATGGATGCCACCAACTAAGAATTCACTTGATTCTGATATGGCATGGAACCTTGCTCTGGTTGGGGCAGTTGCTGCCCCTAGCCCTTTCCTTGAGGAGTCATTTCTGGATGTGAATCTTAGGAGATGAACTCTTTGTTGGGATCTGGGACAAGGACTGGCTTCTATCTGCAATGTAAGAGAATCCCAACCAGACCACTTGAAATTGAACACCAGCTGCCGAGATGAATCTGATATCAAGGTCAATCCCAGATTATCGTGAATGGAGAGAAAGATGTAAATTGAAATCAACCTCCATACACAACAGGCGGTAGTGGTACAAGAGTGGTCCTGGTTTATTTAGGAAAGTGGAAAGAAAATGAGGAGTCTGGAGATCGATTCGCAAGGTCCGAACCGAGTTCTCGGGAATCGTCTCGAATTATTGCTGATGCCAAGTCCATGGAATCGATGTAGGTGTCAATGGAGTCCCGACTAAATCATCCATGAATCGACATCGTGAAGTAAGAGAAGATCGATGCATGAAGAAGGATACTGTGGTCAACAAGGAATAAAAAGGAGTGTAAAATAGTAGAAAGGCTCGAAATGAGCAGGGGGTCAAAGAGCAGACATAAATGACAAAATTTACGCAGGTACACGGGACTTGATCTTTGGACCTTAATCTAGACCCATACAAACACAATACAAAATTAGGTTCACCAACTCAACACAATGTGAAGCCATAAATGATCAGCTATTTTTATTTTTTTTTCATTTTTAGAGTTGTTATTTTAGGCATATCTTATAACAAGTCTTAGCACACTAACCCTATATGAGTGAGAGTAATGCCCAAAAAGTATCTCATTACTTCTCCTCCTCCTTTGTAACCTATAGTACGCACTTTTTGAGTTCCTTGTAACCCTTCTTGGATCCCTACTCAGCAAAAGAAATAGAGAGAGGAAGCCGATAGGCAAAACCACTAATTTGGTCCTCGCTCGCAGTGGAATCACCCGTGAGCATGCAAGGACCTACACGGATGTAAACCGATGAGACAGACACACCTGTGAGGGCGTGGCCTAAGCTCAATACTTCGGATCAAGTCGATGTTCCACACAAGGCAGGAACACCATCGCTGACAGGGTCCTACTCGGTCACATAAAATAGAAATGCCAATACTTCAAAAATCCAGGCGATACATAAGGCTGTTACAGACTTGGTTATTGGCTCTAATCCTTAGAGGGTCGTGCCTCGCTCATGGGAGGGGTTTTGGTCACCTCTTAAGGTACTTGAAAACAATGAGGGCTTTGTGAACCCAAAGTAGGAACACCATCGCTGACAGGGCCCTACTCTGTCACGTAAGATAGAAGTGCCAATACTTCAAAAATCCAGGCGATACATAAGGTTGTTACAGACTTGGTTATTGGCTCTAATCCTTAGAGGGTCGTGCCTTGCTCATGGGAGGGGTTTTGGTCTCCTCCTAAGATACCTGAAAACAATGAGGGCCTTGTAACCCAAAGCAATGATGTCCATTGCATATTTTAATTATGGTCAAAGTTTATTTAGTAGTCCCCTTGTTTAGATTTTTGGGTTTTCACTTTTTTGGATATTTTGCATACAAGCGCCTAATGATTTTTGTGGATTTTCATATAAGTCATAGGTTCTAAAAATTAGAGAGAGATAGAGAAAAAGCAATACAAGTCGATTCGATGATGGAAATGTCATCGTTGAATCTAATGATGCATGCAGAGTTAGATGACTTATAGTGCTTCTCAACTCTCTCCATGTGGTTTGCAAAACACAATTTTTAAACCTATCTACATGGCAGGGTGCAATCAATAAAATCGAACTAACTAGTAGCTTCTATTAGTTGTAAAGAACCATATGTTAATTATTAAAAAATAAACCCTAGGGTCCGATCTTGGAGACATCTCAGTGCCCGTCACAATGGGTCCTGCTTACATTGTATGATGCCTCTCTCGGTGCGTGGGTTTAAGTCCAAATAATTAACATTTACTAATTTGACTAGATCAAAACATAAGAGACTATAGGCATATAATTCTTATTAAGGTTTAGACCTAATTATCGATTCAAGAAACCTAAAGTCTAAGGGATCCATGCACACAAAACAAATAAAAAGAAAGGCAGAAAACTCAAAACATCGAGAAAAAAATAAAACAAGGTGGTGAAAATGCAAGAAAACCATGACGAGACCCGCAGGTGAACAATCACCCGGGCACTGGACCTCGTAGAGAAGAGAGTAGTGTCCAAGGCCATAATTATTACAAATTAATAATGAATAAATAAATATTTCTCTTACCAAAATAAAAGGTAAATCTAAACTAAAAATCTAGATTAATTATTCTCCTTGTTATGCCCAATGCCTCTCCTACTGGTCACAAAGAAGAAGGGCCAGTCTCCACCTTGCTCGGCTGCATCGTCCTCCTAAGAGGTCATCCTCACATAGTTTGTGCTCGCAACAAACATAACAAAAGAGATGCATTAGCACAATTAATCAAATAATGTCTTTAAGCAAAATAAAGAATGAGATTTATACAAGTAAAAGGAGATAAAAAATTGTACAACAAATTGAATGAATGAATAAATAAATAAATCAATGATAAATATATACAAAATAGGCTACACAAGTAACTCCCCGACAACGTTGTCATTTGATGGCCGAGAATTTCCACGCGAGCCTAAAAGTATCCTCATAGAATGCGAAGATAAGTTGTCGCTGAGGCGACCCACGAGAATTCTCGAGTCAATCAACAAGTATCCACAATGTAGTAATAAGCAATGAATATCCAAAAAATGTGAGGCATAATTTATTATATTATACAAATAGAAATATATAGCATGTAAGCATGTAGAGATCGAACCACAAAGAGCGAGCGAGGAAGCCTGTGATTATTGCTAATCAATGTGTATTACGTACATACTTGTCTTTATGTGGGTTTTTGAATAATTTATATATTTTGTAAATAATAATATTAATAGTGAATAATTGTAATTTAATAATAATAAGATATATTATATACATAGACACAATATAGTAGGGGTATACATATAAGGTATATGTCTATATACATGCATTCATACATACATATTTACTTTTGCTAATTTTTAATTCATTTTTTATTTTTGCAAATAATATGAAAATACTTGTATAGAATATATGAGTAATTAATATAAGTATATAAGTAATATATGTATACATATAGAATGTGTATAGTATACATATACCTAAATAGTCCAAAAATACATGGAATATATTTTTTAGGTTTTTTATATTTTTCTCATGTTTTTTATGATTTTTTGGAATTTTTAGGTATTTTTAAAATCAAGAATATCCCAAATAAGGAAATAAGTAAATAATCTGAATGGAATTAAAGATTAAAAATATCAAATAAAGTCCAAAATTCTTCAAATCAATTTTAATAGATAAATAATAGTATAAAGAAAATTCGAAAACAAAAAAATTATTTTTAGATTTTTGGTAATTTTTCCTATTTTTACTGGATTTTAGCGTTTTAAATTTTTTATTTTTTTCTTTTTTGGGGATTTTTTGTCAGTGTTAGCAAATATAATAATAAACAAGATATATTTTTGGGAATTTTTCAGAATGCTTTTATATTTTTAGTATTTTCTAAGTCAAATAGGGATAAAAACACGCTCATTTGATTTTAAATAAATAGTTAGAATTTCTAAAATGCAAAAGTAATAATATGACATGAATATACATGCTAGCTAGCATCTAACCCTATTTTTGCATAATTTTTGAAGCACGGATGCTATAATCAAATAAATGAAATATAAGCATAAAATTACATGTACTAGTGAGGGTGTATATTTGCATTTAAAAATAAAGTCAGGGGCACATATGAAAAATTTCCAAAAATATAAACTAATATTCAAACTTTATGGACCATTTTACAATTCACAAAATCACCAGGACATATATGCAATTTTCCCAGCTCACGTGGGATGACACGTGAGCTGAGATGGACTGGACCCATATGCAATATCAAATAAGTACAGAGGTCTCTATGAAAATTTTTCCAATTTTATTTACACTACAGAAATTATTTATAGGAGTAATAAATAAAGACAAAAATGAGGGGGCTAAGTGTTCAAATTACCCCTATGGAACTGGTAAACGACAGTGATCATCTCACTAAACATGTGTCTTCTTCTAGACTATCGATACCTGATGAATCTACGTTTCATCATCTTTATTCTATCATTTTGGCCTTAAAAACGCTAGTAAATGCGCGTAAATAGTGTTAATTCATACATTTTATCAACCATGCATGTGTGTGTAAAAAGTGTACAAAATCCGATTTTTAAAGCCAAAAAATTATAGAATAAAGAAAAGAAAAGAAAAAGAATAAAATATTGTAAATATTTTATGACTCGAAACCCCGAGACCTAGGCATCTCGATGATTAGGTCGACAAGGAATAAAGTAGGGAGAGATAAGGGCCAAAATACAATAAAAATTCCTTTTATTTTATTAAATTCTTTATTCATTTTGGGACCTATTTTTGGTTCCACTTTTTATAACTCAAATAAAGAAACATTGTACATGAAAGTTGTAGATAAGTAAACATATATAAATACAAAATTGATTTCACTGAAAATAATGTACAGATAAAAAGTTATGGCCTGAATAAAAATCCAGAATCACAACTTCCCAGACCCATATCTCACAGATGAAAACTCCAAATGCATCAAACTCGCCTTTAATTGTATATAGAATAAAATAAGCTATTTAATGGCAGTGGTTTCGCATTTGGCGAAGCTACGATTTGAAAGCTGAGTTTTGGGACCATATTGTATAATTGTACAGAATAAAATATTCAATTTATTCTTTATTCATTATTTTTGTATTTTTATTTTTTATAATTTTGTAAATATTACTTATAATATATATGTAGATTAAAACCAGAATAAAAACCTAAATAAAACTCAAAATAAAATACATGTATATAAAATACATAGGTACAAGAACTATACACATACCTATATATTTAATACTTTTATTTTATTAAGTGTATAAAATACTTCAAAAAAATAAAACAAAAATATATTTATGTGTATAAAAGTATTTTATAATTTCATAAAATAATAAACATAATTAAAGAAATTAAAATATACAAAATAAAAACAAAAGAATAAAATATAAAGGTAATATACCTATGAGGGCTATAAAAGGTAAGTTGTAAAAATACACCTCATAAAAATAATTAAAAATTACCATAAAATAATATATAAAATAATAAACAATTTTTATTTAATAATCTAAAGCTAAATAATTCAATTAATATTTTTAATTGATTTTACAAGGGGTTTTTCCAGGTTGGTCCACGTGGACCAACCAGGTTGGTTTGACAGTTGACCTCCGGTCAACTGTCTGACCTCCCCCCTGTAGCCATGTCAGAATGGTTTTTGGTTTGTTTTCTCGATTTTTTCGAGGGTTGTCCGCTCCTCATTTCGTGTCAAAGTCTTCTTGACTTTTGTTCGTCGTTGGTCGAGGATGCTCGCCCATATCTTTCCTCGAGTTGTGAACCATCGATGCGAGCAGCGCACCTCGTTCTTTGGAGCTGGTCGGGCAGGCAGTCAAACCTTCAAATATGCCCCCCCCCCCCCGACTTTCCTCTCTCCTTTGATCACTCCTCCACCACCAAAACCCTAACCTAAGCCCTTGAAGTTACTCCTGGTGACAGCAGGAGCTCGTCGGGCCTCTCATGGGATCAAGGCGGCGTTGAATTATAAGTCTGATCCCCTTGCTGAAGTGGTCGTCGGAGTTCCGCCCCCGTGCACTTTGGTGAGGTCTCATTCCCTCTCTCGGCCTTTCTCTTTTCCTTTAGAATAGCTAGGTAGATTCTTCGAGCCTTGTTATCTACTATCCATCATCTGATCGTCACGAAATCGCTAGTTTTCGTCGTGGTCGTGCGTCGAGTTGCCGGCCGTCGACGAAACCCCATCCACGGCACCACGCACTTCTCTTTCCCCTCTGGAGAGTCGCGGCAACTTGCCCGCGACTCTGGTAACTCGTTTCTGCAGGTCCCGAGCCCTATCATCGTCTGGAGCCAAGTTTTGACGCTCTCCGGAGGTTCACTAGCACCTCAGCTCCGCCACCCCCGTGTGAGCACGCCTTGCCGCATTGGCGCCTCCCGTGGCCTCCAGCACCTTCAAGACACTAGCAGGAGCATTCCGGGCATTTTTGAGACTCTACAGAGCAACGGAGGAAGCCGGTCGACGCTGGGGAATCTAGCATCTCGCGTGTTCTTCCCTGTTCGTCGAAGGGGCTTCTCCCCCGTTGGATCAAGAACAGCCCCCAGGTCACACCAGAACCCTTGGATCCGCCCCTCTGTAGCCGTTGATCTCATGCCTGAGATTTAATCGGGGCCGTGAGTGCGAAGCGTCATCTGAACAGGAGGTGCTGCCACGTGGATAAGTGGAAGCTCCCTCGCCGTCCGATCGTGCAGGCGTGGGTAAATTTTGCTTCTTACCCCGCCAGATTTTGTATTTAACTACTAGTGCATAATCTTTCAGTAGCCGTTATTAATTTTTGTAATATTTGTAGTAAGCCCCCCTTTGTTTTGATATATTACGCTTTGGTCCCCGCCTGGCGCGCGTGCTCGTCACGTGCGTTTTGGCATTTTTGCAGAGGGACCCAGGGAATTTTGTACATTTGCTTGTATTGCCAAAACTCTCATCCACAGTTAAATTTTTTTCGAAAATTTTATAGCTAAGCCCCTGTGTATTTGAGATCTACATCCATACCCCTTCCAGGGGCGCGTGATCACGCACGTGCGTCCTGGTGTTTTTGCGAACATACCCCCACGGGTCTGGTTATTTGTATTTAGTCTGAAAAAGTTTTATTTAGTTATAAACTTTGGTGGAAATTTACACGCAAGTCCCTGAGTTTTCTACTAATTGCAAATATTCCCTTGGCCTGCATGTAGTTTCTTGTTGTTATCTCTAATTTTTGCATGAATCCATAAATCACTAAAAAATCCCCAAAAATCAACTTAGACTCCTGCTGCATTATAGTTCCACGCCTACATTCTTATTTTGTATTTCATTGCATTTTAATATTTATTAAAAATCAAAAACATGCATTTTAGCTACTGTTTGCATTAGAAAATACCAAAATAATGTTAAAACTGTTTGACATATTCTAAAAAAATTACCTAAGGTCCATTCTGGTTTCCTTTAATCACTATACAAAAATCATTAAAAATTTCAAAACAAAAACCTTAAAAATTAGAAAACACATAAAAACTTCCAAAAAATCTAAAAAATTCTAGAAAACTCAAAAAATTGTAAACTTAGATCTTATAGGTTCCCCATTTTATTCTCTGTATTTTAAAATTAATTTGGGAAAATTTTGATATTATTTGATATTTTTCCTTCCCATTTTAATTTTGTCCAAATCATTAATTCACTGTTTTCTTTATTTTGACTTTTAAAAAAATCAAAAGTATTCTGAAAAATACCCAAAAATCACAAAAACAGTAAAAAAATTAAAAAAGACCAAAAATATTTTATTTCTTAATTTTTGACTATTTTTCCTTTTTTATAAATACCCTAGCACCTCTTTTATTATATTGTTTATATATTCCAATATTGAAAAAGAAAATAAAAAATATAAAATATAAAAAGAAAATATAAAATCAGAAAATTAAAAATCAAAATACAAATTAAAAATTAAATAAAAAATAATATAAAATTAAAAACCCACAAAAAAATTCCAGATTGGCTAAGTAGTTTATTAGACCTAGGCTTTGA
Organism: Ottelia alismoides; assembly: GCA_037367405.1. Classification (NCBI taxonomy): domain Eukaryota; kingdom Viridiplantae; phylum Streptophyta; class Magnoliopsida; order Alismatales; family Hydrocharitaceae; genus Ottelia; species Ottelia alismoides. The sequence continues at coordinate 353,377 of JAZKJV010010483.1, read as the reverse complement.
CTTTTTGTCTACACTCTACACCCTTATTTCCTGTGTTCGACCCCTACTTGCTTGCCATTGTACATTTTTAGTAGGGAATAATAAATTTTAATCCTTGTTGTTGATTGCTTGATTGATTGTGCGGGTTAATTGTTGACAAACATGAAGGCTTGAGTAGTCGCCTCAGCGACAGTGAGTCTGATTTGTTAAACCACTAATTGGCGGCTCTCGCATTTTCGTTTTTCAATACCCCTTCGCATCTGACGTCCACGATTAGATCTCGGGAGGAGATCCAATGGTTAAGGCGCGGGTTGATCTGACATCTCTTGCTCCTCCTGAAGAACATGGCACGATCGGACGACCCTAGATGGACCTGGAAGAACCGGAAAGCATGCTTCCCTGGAGCTCATTTGATCAGCCCTAGTTGACTCCTTCGGCCATCGATCAAGCTATTGAAGTGTTCGAGAGCATGCTGGAAGGGTGCCACGTTGATTGGCGGCCTCACAAAGAGTCGAGGCTTGTTGATTGAGCCCTAGAGGTCGAGTCTTCCTGGAGGTGTTCCTGAGCCTCAAATACCCCCAGATGGGGGCCTTCTGGGTGTAGAACCTACAGTAATGGAGTCACATGTCGAGGGAAAAGTGCCTCGACCCGATTAGGTGTGGAATGTGTGGGAGATGGGTGGGTGGCATGCTCTGACGAAGGGGCGGAAGATGGAGCACGGATCCTTCGATCCGGAAGGAGTCGAAGGGAGTTGATGGGTCGAGGATATGGAGAAACGAAGGGGCCAGGAGATGAGATGGTCGTGGGTGTCGGATACAACGAGTCACGATGAATCACAGTGGACGAAGCTCTAGAGCTATGGTAAGACCTAAATCTAACCCAAGGCTACAACAATAATTAAAATGAAAAACAAAAGACAAGAAATTAAATCTACAAATAAAATCTACCTAGAGATAAGAAAAAGGTGCAACTCTGACATGATGGTACCCGGGGAGCAGGACGACCGTTGAAGCGCTACCTTAGACCTGCTCTCCTCCTCCTATTGCTGTGCTCCGTCATTGGGGAAAGAGCCCCTTTCACCGAAAGACTCTCAAACACCTGGTTGGACTCACTACAATACTTGGAGAGGGATCAAGGATGAAAGAATGATGGAGAGTCTTAATTATAGACAAGGTGAAGGATGCTCAAAGACTCACCGGTTTTTGCTAGCCCAAAGCAGATTGATCAAATCCAAAACGTGGGCGGAAATTACAGGGATTAGATCATTGTTTTTTAGCCCAAAGCAGATTGATCAATTCAGGAAGCTAAGCCAGATCATGAGTGGATTTGGCAAGAAAATTGGAAGAAAACCTGGGGCTGACATATCTGTAATCGAGGAAGAGAGAGGAGGGTCAGTTGACCTGTGGTCAATGGTTGGTTGATTGTGATTGGTTCACATAAGTCGCTGCAGGACAAAATATGAGTTTTATTAGAAAAAATTAATTCAAAATAGTAAAAGATTTTATTAATTTGTGGGTAAAATAAAAAAGTTTGTTATTTTATGCAGTATTTTAATATGATTTTTATTTATTTTTATGAATCAGTTTATTACAAGTTAATTTTTACAAATGCATTTATAGGTCAATTGGCCTTTATTTTGCTCATTTTATTTTTATTTTGTATCTTTGATTTCATTATTTTATTTTCATATTTTATGTATTTATATCTTATATTTATGTACACAGATCTATTTTTATTATATTTTTCTGATGTATTATATACATTTAAAAAAAACAGGGGTATGTATTATTTATGTATAAGTATACATATTTCATTTATGCATTTCTATAGGTTATTTTGTTTTAACATTTTCTTTACAGTTTTATTCTAATCTAAATATGGAAATATACTATAAATAATATTTACAAAAATATATAATATAAAATTATAAAAGTAATAAAGAATAAATAAAATGAATATTTTATATAGTTATATTATACACTAGGGGTCCAAAACCTATATTTTGTACCTTAACTCCAAATTAAATGAAACCACATTCATTAAATAGCTTATTAAAAGTTATATAAGATTAAAGGTGATTTTGATGCATTTGAGTTTTTATTGAGGAGATATGTGTTTGGGTTTCGCCTTTTGTTCTGGCTATAAAAAGTACCATGCATATTATTTTTGTGAAAACTTAATTTTGTATTTTTATTTTTTATCTACAACTTTCATGTACAAAGTTTATTGATTTGATAAATAAATAATAAAGAATTAAATGGGTCCCATAAAGAAATTATTGATGAATCAAAGAGTGATTTTTATTGCCTTTTTGGCCCTTATCTCCCCCTACTTTATTCCTTGTCGACCACATCAATTCTTGACTTGGTCTCAGGGTTTATGGTCATAAAATACCTGTGGCATTTTATTTCCTTTCCTTTTCTTTCTTTATTCTTTTATTTTGTGTTTAAACAATATAATTTATACAATATTTATTCAATGAATAATGAATGTCAATTTGTACTAAATAATGATATTTACATGCATTTAGCTAGGTGAAGATGGCTTGACTTACCCTAGTTAATTCAAGCGAGTTATCAATCGAAATAGATTTTGTCATTTGTTGCGGTCGGGAAATCGAGACTTCATCAAAAACCACTCAGATTTAATGTTTGATTAAATACGAGCAGTGAATTTATTTTACTTGGGCAAGCCCAAGGTCGAACTCAGGGATGCAGTTGTCTCCTTAGGTAAAATTTCAGTTAATTCCGATGCCAGATTTTCAGAAGAATATTTTTGGTTTTTTATGCAATTAAAGAAAACACAATGCAATTTCGAGCCAAATTTTAAGTTAAATCACAAAAGATAGTCAAATGACATCCAAAATTAATGAAACTTGGCCAGAAGATGATATGCGATGAGACTAAACTACTGCAATGTTTTTGGAATTTTTCGACTCTAATTGAATTAAAAATGAATTTAATATAAATGCAGGGTGGTTTTTGCAAAATTAATTTTAGTAAATACCAAGGCATATTATTTTTAGATATAAAAATTATCCTAGATAGGTCTATGTAAGATGAATCTAGGAAAATTGATAAACCTAAAAAATGATGTAAATTGGATCTACTAAAAATCAATTAAGCAAAATACTATTTCATTTATTCAGGCCTCGTAATGTGCAAATGCTATGATTTTTGGGAACAATGTAGAGCAACTTAAACTAGGTCTGTGATTTTATGGTGATTTTTGGAGCAACAAATAATTTAATAATGATTTTAAAGCATATAGTGGGCAAAATATGTCAAATTCCACAAAATTAATATTATTTAGTTCCTTGATGCTCACAAAATTCTTACACGTGTCAGAAAAGATAAAGGAAAAGTTAAACTACAACATGCAATTTTAAGAATTTAAAAATGATGAGAAATGGGCACCTAAATATGCGTGCAAACACATGGACCAAAATGCAAAATAGGAAATTAAAAGTGCTTAAAATAAAACGTGCATATAGGGACTAAAGTGCAAATACCTATAATGTTTGGGGTATGGATGCAATTTTTCCACTCGAACACGTGCTCCTCACGTGACGCGCTTGGTAGGAACTGATTCACAATTTCTGAAAGTTGCAAGGGACTCGGTGAAATTTACCCATCCCTCGCGTGCGAGACATGTGATGAGCTAGGCTCGGAAGGCGTAGGAGGCTCGGACGGAGGCTCGGGAGGCTCTGGAGGCTCGAACTTTGCTTCGGTTCTGCTTCGGTTACTCCGAGCCTAGGGTCGAGGAAGAGGCTCGGAGGGCGTATGTGGCGCGTGCTGGACTGTCGGATCGGGAGATATCTAACGGTTGCTGATGATGGAGGCGTGGCGCGCTACTGGCTGCTACATCAAGATGAATCCAAAGGTATATGGAGCTCGAAGCAGATGGCAACGTGGTCTGACGCTGGTCGTTGGATCGAGATTGATCCAACAAAGGCTGGAGCTGCTGACGAGGGCTACGTGGCGACTATCTGGACGTTGGATCCTCCAGATCCAATGAAGGCAGAGAATGGGCGACGTGGCTCGATCGGGGCCGTTAGATTAAAGTGATCCAACGACAACTATGTGTCGTCTTCTCCGGTCTGCTGCCTCCTGTGGTGGACTTGGCGGGGCTCCGACGAAGAGAGTCTAGCTCCTCCGCCCTCCCCAATGGCCGGTGAAGCTCACATATGGTTCCTGGTTAGCTCGGATCGGTCTTGGAAGTGTCAGGAAGCCGCCGGGATGTCTGGAGGAAGCGGGGGCGATCCAAAGGCCTGAGATGTCGAAGCTCGAATGCAGCTCCGGCAAAGTTTTCCCAGTGAAAAAGAAGCTCCTGCAAGATTAGCTGATGCCAAAAACTGTGGTGGTTGTGTTCGTGGAAGTGCAAGGGATGTGTGGAAGGCCTGGGAGCGTGAAGCGATGGGTGGTCGGTGATCTTCCTCTGTCGTGAAGGCGGAGCTATGGTCGCAGAGGTGTGGTGCATCGTCGGGGCGAACGAAGATGTGCGCGAAGATCCGATCATCAAAGCTGAATTTATCGGAGGAGGTGGGGAAATTAAGAGAAAAACAAAGAAAAATAGGAAGAAGATCGGAGAAGAAATGGTTGAAGCTACCTGAGGTTGGAGGCTCGCTGAAGTGGCTCCGGTCGTCGCTCGATGGTCAGTAGTGGTCCTGAGCTCGAGCAGCTCGCTGGAGGAGCTGCAGCATGGCGGGGATACACCGTGGATCTAGCCGTAGGTGGAGACCTGTCGTCGCTCGATTTCACACTCAATTGTTGTCACCAATAAGAAGCTCGAAACTCTAGGATACCTCTCGTTATGGCGGATGGGGTGGAAGTTGACTGGAGATGAGGTATTTATAGGAAGGAGATGGATGTCCAAGAGATGGAGGTGTGGGGTTCGTGGTGTGTGTGGAGCGAAGAGGAGGGGAATCATGGTGATTGTGGGTTCTGGTGAGGATGGTGGAGGTCGGGGCTATGTTGTAGAGCTGTCAGTGGACAGAGAGGGTGGCTGGTGTGGCGCCAAAAATAGGAAGGGTGCGGAGGCATCGCGAGGTGGGGCAACGTGGGCGAGGTGCTTGCGGAGGAAGAAGACGACTTCTAGACCGTTGAATCTCGTGATCCAACAGCCACAAGATAGGCGTGAGAGAAGGGCCATGATTAGATCGTATTGATGCAATCAAAGGGTGTTGAGCATGACACGTGGCGGGTTGAGCGTCGAGCGCCAACATGCGGTGGAGATTGAATCTGGAGTGGGGATCGAATGGCTGGAATGACGACGGAGATGAATGGCTGAGATGGAGGCATCTTGGGAGAGATCCAACGGTGGAGATGTAGCCACGTGGTGCTTTGAGGTTAAGGCACTGGCGAACGGCGTGGATGAGATCTTGGATGATGCTCCAAGGGTCGTTGATTGAGCGGGAATGAGCGGCTTGGATCTGAAGTGCGTGGAGGTGATCGGATGGCTGTGGAGTGCGCTACATGGCGCAATGAGAAGAGGGCGTTGGTGAGAGGCCCAGATGAGATCTTGGCCCAGATTAGACGGCTGAAGTGAGATACAGCATGAATGGTCGAGATCCGGAGAGAGGAGGCGCCATCGAACAGTAGAGGAAGAGGGGTACGTGGCACGTGATGAATAGGGCAGCGTGGCGTAACCAGAGGGCGCCACATGGCCCAATATGGTTGGTCAAGGAAGAATGTGGAATAAGAGGAAGAAGATGGCCAAATTTGGAAAAACTCAAAACATGAAAATTGTAGATCCGATGAGATCTACAAGTTTATGTTTACTAAAAACTGAAAGGAGGTCGAATAAAGTGATAAAATATAAGGGTACAAATATACATACAAATAGTGTACAATGGGGGGCCAAAAACTCAAGTTTTGCATACGCGCTCCGATGTTAATGAAATTGGGTCATTTTGAAGGTCTCTGAATGTAGATTATTTTAAAAGTGAGTAGACCTATTTCGGAGGCTGTATGAGAGAGATATGTGCATTCTAAGGTCCATGGTCTCCAACTGGGTTTGGGGTTTTATTTGTCAATTTTACAAGTTAGCATTTTTTGGTATTTTGATTGTATTATTGTTAGTAATATATACAGTATAGAGTAAATTTATGGGTTGTAGGGTTAGTGTAAAATATATACAAATAGGTGAAATATGGTGAATATACAGGTGATTTTTACAAGTGAATTGGGCTTCTTATTTAATGCAGACATGAATACTAAAATGCAGATATTATTTATGCATGCATGAATGCTAATTACGCAATATAAGTGGAAACATGCAGCTAATTACTCGGGAACAAAGCTCTATTTTCAACTTTTAGAGTGATGAATCACGTATTCATCACTAGGCTTTAAAGGCCAAAATGAAATAATAAAGGTGATGAAATGGAAATTCATCAACCGTCTCATCAGAGTTGAGCTAAGTGCTGAGTGCTTGTCCAAGTTAGGTCATTCTCAACAAGAGTTATGCATGTGATGTGAATATCCTACTTAAGCTAATCAAGATGATATATGAACATAGTCTTCTGGACTTAAAGAATTAAGTCTCATTGATCTCTAAAGTCTTAATTCCAAAAAATATAAGGTTCCTGTAAAATTAAGTTGATTAAGGTCTAAACCAAACTCCAATCTTTAGATTTTATTTGGACTAGTTCAATTGTCACATCATTCAGAAAAATGCTCATACAATGCAACAATATTTTTGTGAAACAAAATTTTCGATTCTGATCTTTTTATGGATTTTTAAAAAAGTTTTTTGCAAATTTTTATGGAATTTTTAAAAATATTTCTTAAATTTTTAGGATTTTTGAAAAGGTTTACTAAATATAATGTATTCACACATTCACAAGAATTTATACATTTTTTACAAAGGATTTTATATGAGTTTATAAAGAATTTTTATACATGTATATATGTGTTTTATTTGAAGAATTTCTGCAAGGATATTATCTACAAGGTTTCAAAATAATTTTAAAACATCTTTGCGAACATTTGTCAAAAATTTTGAAAACTTATTTTGAAAATAATTTTACAAAGAATTTTAAAAAAAAACATTTTAAGAACCAATTTCTACATTTTTTACAAATATTTACAAAAGAATATTTTTTAAAGGTTTAAAAACATCTTACAAAGTTTTTCAAATGTTTTCTAAATATTTTTCAAAATATTTTGCAACTATTTTTAAAATCATTTGTAAAACAATTTCAAATCAATTTTGACAAATATTTTTTCAAAATTTCTTACACATATCTAGAAGTGTTTCTTTACAATTGATTTATAATATACCCTTACCCAATGTAGTATATTCATCATATTATTGAAAATACGGAAAGTAGGAGTTATGACAACATATATCGTATATATGACCTCCCTATACTTAGCTCGAATTATGTCCTTATAGTGATCAAAGAGTAACAAAGGAAGACATAACTCATGCCAAGTGTAGAAAAGTATATAATACAACGACTCAAATAAAGAATAAGAGGCAGATCATCCCCCCTATACTTTGGATTAAGTAATCCTAAATATAACAGACTCTATACAAAATGGGGATGATCGAGGATTAGAATTTATGAAAATCAACAACTCAGCATGTCTCCCCCAAACTTAGGGTAAACCATCCCTAAATATAGAACATATTATCAACAAGCTAGAAGACAAGTGAGAAAATAATGAAGAATAACTCAAATGCACTCATCCCCTCTACACTTAGGATCTAATCATCCTAAGTATAACAACGATGAATGTGATGAATGAATAATTAGAAGAATGAAGGAATGCAACAAAAAGAAAAAGAATCAATTAAGAAAAATATTTTGGATTGAGCATTGTCTGAATCTTCTGATGTTGTTGGAAGATCTTCATCGAATGCCACATTGATCGAATCTACAACAGGCATGAATGTATTATGCTCTAAATATGGCTTCAGCAACTTTCTATTGACTATGAACAAATATGCATCATATGATAATTTGGATATCAGAATACTTCTATTGTCACACACAGTCTGTACCACAAACAGTCCAGTCCAATTGCTTTTGATGTTGCCTAGGAATATCTTCAATTTTGCATCGAATAACGACACCTTCTGATCAGGCTTGAAATTTTTTCTTCTGATATCATTATTGTGCCAGCATTTAACTTTCTCCTTGTACATCATGATGTTATCGTATGTGTAGTCTCAGAATTCTAGGAGTCTGTTCAGATTGATCTTTCAGTTCTGACCACCTTCTTGTGAGTCCAAATTATAGATATTTATTGCCCAAATAGAGTTATGAATCAATTCCACTGGCAGATGGCATGGCTTTTGATATACAAGGAGATAGGGAGACATACCCAATGGAGACTTGTAGGCGATCTGATAAGCCCATATAACAAAATCAAGAAGTTGAGACTAGTTCTTCCTATCAGGCCTAACAAGTTTCTGCAAGATTGTCTTGATCTCTCGATTGGATAACTCAACCAAGCCATTCGATTGTGGGTGGTAAGGAGATACGACGCGATGATCAATATCATACTCCTTCATAAGTTTTAACTTCTCTACTTATGAAATTGTTATCCCTCGTCTGAAATTAATATCTTGGAATTCTGAACCACGGATAATGTTGTCCTTGAGAAAGTGATAAATAATATGAATAGCAACAGACTGAATGGGAATATCACCCAATGACTCATGCAATGAATGGCAAGATGTATTCAAATCCTTGACTATTAGGAAATTGGCCCATAAAGTCAATGCCTCAAGTATAAAAAACATCCGAAATTCGAATGAACTTGAGTGGAATTGAATCTTTGAAACTGAGGGTTCCTCATATTTTCTGATAGTCTATGAATCTCTAACATATGTCACGGTATCCTTGAATAGTATAAGACACCAGAGGTCAAACTACAATACTTTCATTGTCATTCTGCTTCGAGAATGGTGTCCTCCTACTTCGAGGTTATGACAATGCTCAAGGACATTGGCATACTCCTCTTGAGGAATGCAACGATGCCAAATGCAATCCGCATCTTCCACGAAAAGGTATGGATGGTAGAAATGGATATTAGATAAAAACTTGTCCTTCTTTATTCACGTCCAATCTTGTGGAACTTTCTCAAAGATGAGATAGTTCACAACATTGACATACCAAGGGAGAGAAGCAATACTGAGAATAGATTCATCGAGAAATGTTTTTGTTATCGGCAGATTGTACAGCAGAGTCTCTATACATTCTATTCTGGAAACTACAACATTCTTGACTCCAGGTTTACCTCTTATTTCCAAGTCAAATTTCTGGAGGAGAAGGATCTAACGAAGAAGACATGACCTGGCATCCTTTTTCTGTTGTAAGTACCAGATAGTAGAGCGGTTAGTATAAATAATCACTTTAGAATCGAGAAGATGTAAACAAAATTTCTCATGGGAAAATACAATTATCAGAAGCTATTTCTTTGTCATTATATAATTATTCTTGGTCATCTAATGTTCTACTAGCATAGTAGATAACATATAATAATCCATCTCATGTTTGTCCCAACACATCCCCAATTGCAAAATCTGATGCATCCGTCATGATCTCGAATGGAAGAGATCAATCGGGAGGTTGTAGGATAGGTGCCTGAGTGGCAAGTTCTTTCAACTGATTGAAATCTTGGAGGACTTTCTGATCAACAATAAAATTGATCTCCTTGATTAGAAAATCCGTTAGAGGTCGGGAGATCTTGCTAAAGTCTTGAATGAATCTGCGATAGAATCCAACATGCCCCAGAAATGACCTCACAATTTTCACTGTTTGAGTCGTCTCAAGCTTGGCAATTACATCCACCTTTGTCGGGACGCCTCCATGCCTCGTTTGGATATGGCATGGGCCAGAACAATTCCCTTTATAACCATGAAGTGACTCTTTTCTTATGATAGAACCAAATTTACTTCACGGCATCACTACGGTACTTGGTCTAGTTGCGCAAGACAGGTACCAAAACTATCACCATAGATCGAAACATTGTCTATGAAAACATCAAGAAAACTACCCACCATGTCAGTAAAAATGGCTAACACACACCTTTAGAATGTAACGGGAGCATTATACAATCCAAAGGGCATAAGCTTGAAAGCATAGGCGCAGAATGAACATGTGAAAATTGTCTTCTTTTAATCTTCAAGAATGATCACTACTTGGTTGTACCTAGAGGACTCATCCAAGAAGCAAAAGAACTCTTTCCTTGCCAACTTTTGAAGAACTTGATCAATAAAAGGTAGAAGAAATTGATCCTTCTTGGTAGATGAGTTCATGCATCGATAATCTACACACAGGTGCCGCGATGTAGGTACTCAAGTAGAGATCTCCTCTCCCAAGTCATTTGGAAACACCGTAATTTCAGATTTCTTCAAAACTATGTGCAATGTGCTAACCCATTTCGAATAGGGAGATAAATAAAGACAACCTCACACCACTTCGTTATCTCTTTCATAACTAAGGTTCTAAGATTAGGGTTTAATCTTCACTGAAATTCTCAGGATAGTTTACAACCATCCTCTAAGTAGATATGGTTTGAACACAAGGTTGAATTTATCCCTCGAAGATCTGAAGCATTCCAACCAAGAGCCTTACAGTTTTTCTTTAGAATCTCTAGCAAGCAAGATACTTGATAAGTGGCCAGTCTGCTGATAATGATGACTAGATACATATTTGGCTCACCCGCAAGGAAAGCATACTTTAGATTTGTCAGAAGCAGCTTTAATTCAGATAAGTTTTGAGTCAGCTTCTCAGACACTTTAGAAACAGTACTGGTCGGTGCATGATATGCTAAAGAGGTGATATCCACCTCTTTCACTCTTGGTCTTGACAATAAAGTACCAAATATATCTATAATGATTTCCTCTTGTTAGGTTTGGGATGACTTCTCTTCAATAAATCGATCAGCTCATCACCAGTCTCCCAGTCAGCAAAGGAACAAACATTTATTGTGATTTTCCAAGGCATCCTCCGGGAAGAATATTTTTTGGGTTTCAGTGTCATTAAAAAACAACTGTGGATCTCTGATATCTTCAACAATGTCATAATCTTCTGCAGGTGGTTCTGCCTTGTTTCTCTCAGATGTGCTCTCTATGACTTTCGGCCCTATGATCATATCTATTATGACCTTATCACTATAGGAGCGGAACATGATCTTTCTAGACCCATAATCCTCCACTACTTCGGCTGTTTGAAGGAACGACTGACCAAGTATAATCGATGTATGGAGTAACGGTGCAGTGGAATCCATGTCCAGGACAACAAAGTCCATTGGGAATTTCATGTCATGCATGGTTACTATAACATCTTCCAATAAGCCTTTGGGTTACTTAATGGATCGATCAACAAACTGAAGGATCATTCGTATTGGTTTAGAAGGCCCAGCCTGAATTCTTTCAGAAGTGATGTGGGCATGAGGTTAATGGAGGAACCGCCATCACACAAAGTTCACTCGAAAATCTAATAAAAAATCTCACATCTGATCAAATGTGATCCCTTATCTTTCTTCTTCGTTGGGAGTCCAGCGTGCTCTCGAGCACTTCAGCAGATTGATTAGTGGCCAAAAGAGTCAACTAGGACCGATTGAACGAGCTCTAGGGAAGATGCTTCCCAGTTCTTCCAAGTCCATCTAGGGTCGTCCGATCATGCCGTGTTCTTCGAGAGGAACAGGAAATGTCAAATCAACCAGGGCCTCAATCGTCTGATCTCCTCCCGAGATCTAATCGTGGACGTCGGATGTAAAGGGGTATCAACCGTCAAGATGAAGACACATGTTTAAGTGAGATGATCACGATCATTTACCATTGCCATATAGGGTAATTTGCACACTTAGCCCCCTGTCTTTTTGTATTTATTTATTAGTCATGTAAATATTTTTTGTAGTGTAAATAAAATTGACATTTTTCTAAAGAAACCCCTGTACTTATTTGATAATGCATATGGGGCAGTCTAGCTCAGCTCACATGTCGTCCCACGTGAGATGGGCAAATTCATTTATGTCTTACTGATCTTGTGAATCAAAAAATGGTACATAAAATTTAAATATTAGATGTATATTTTTGGAAAATTTACAAATGTGACCATGACTTTATTTTTAATTGCAAATATACCCTCACTAGTACATGTACTTTTTTACTTATATTTCATTTATTCAAAATAGAATCCGTGCTCCAAAAATTATGCAAAAATAGGTTAGATTCATGCTTCATGTATATTCACGCCATATATTTACTTTTGCATTTTAGGCATTTTAACTATTTATTAAAAAATCAAATGACCATGTTTTTGTCCACATTTGACTTAGAAAATACCAAAAAATATAAAATCATCTGAAAATTTTCCAAAAAAATGTATTTTTTTATTATATTTAATAACACGAGACCAACATCCCTAAAAATAGAAAAAAACACATAAAAATTAAAAATATCCAAAATCCAGTAAAAATAAAAAAAATTACCAAAAATCCTGAAAATGTTTATTTTTATTTCTGGATATTCTTTATATTATTATTTATCTATTAAAATTTATTTGAAGAATCTTGGACTTTATTTGCTATTTTTAATCTTCAAATCCATTCGACTTATTTATTCATTCCCTTATTTGGATATTTTTTAAAAACAAATATCTAAAAATTAGCAAAAATTGCAGAAAATCACAAAAACATGAGAAAAATATAAAAATCATGAAAGCATATTCCATGTACTTTTAGACTATTTAGGGATATGTATACTGTAGACTACATATATGTATACATATATTACTTATATACTTATATTATGTACTCATATATTCTATACAAGTACTTTCATTTTATTTTCAAAAATCAAAAAGAAATTAAAAATTAGCAAAAGCAATCTATATATGTATGTATATGTATATGTATATGTATATAGACATATACCTTATATGTATACCCCTACCTATATGTGTCTATGTATATAATATATCTTATTATTAAATTTCATGTATTTACTATTAATAATATTATTATATATATATAATTCAAAAAGACACATAAAGACAAGTATGTACATAATACACATTGATTAGCAATAATCATAGGCTTCCTCATTTGCTCTCTGTGGTTCGACCTCTACATGTTTACATGCTATACATTTATGTTTGTAGAGTATAATAAATTATGCCTCATATTTTTGGGTATGCATTTCTTTTTATTACATTGTGGGTACTTGTTGATTGACTCGAGAATTCTCATTGGTCACCTCAGGGACAACTTATCTTCGCATTCTGTGATGATACTTTTAGACTCGCGTGGAAATTCTATGCCATCAGCGGTGAGTGTAGGATTCTTTAGCTTGAGAAGAACACATATGGAAACATACGTCACCATAATCGGTGGTCAGTGCCCCCCAACCCGATCGAGTGGCATGGACATCTGAAGATATGACATTGTGGGTTGCAATAATACTTCAAAAGAGGGATAGTCTACTGGCTCAAAAAGAAATATTCTCTTTGCAAATGTTGTTGTATATAATATAAAAATGTGTATAAAATAAAAAAATCTAAAAAATAGATAGGCCAGTGATGTAATTAAAAAAACATTCTCGTCGAAGTTATGTATCAATAAGCAAGGCTTATGCTTCAAAGTCACAATCTCAAGGTTGCATGCAGCTGGAGACTTGGCTACACTAGCGAAGCTCCAAAGGATTATTGACTATGTCGGTCACAATCCATTCTTCTCTCTACCCCCTCTTCTTGAGCCAATTGTACTTAAACTTAGAAGAAAAATACTCCAGTTCTCGAGAAAAGAGTAGCCAGATTGGGGAATTAGGGTTACCTTGCTAAGGGCAAGACTGTTTCTTGTTATTTCTGATGAGAAGAGAGACATTCACATACATTGTAAAAGTGAGACTCGTAGGCATAAGGGTTTCTGTATGAATAGACTTATTTTGACTTAGCTATTGAGGTGATCTGAGCATAGGATTGTGGAACTTGAGGGATGTTAAGTTTTAGATCATGTTCCCAATAAGGTTTTGAACAAATTAACAATCCAAAGGTCTTAACTGAGCTCCAAACTTTGATCTTGTGAAGATAAGTTTAAAAGTTATAATCATTCTAAATTTCTTTATTTTACTTTTTTTATTTTCTCTTCCACATCACTTATTCTTCCAATAAGTATTTGCTAAAGACTAGTAACGGTAAGTATTGGGTGGTGATGAGTAGCCATTCATCTACCATTATTCTTCCATTTTGGCTTCAAATCCCTCTCTAAAAACCCTTAAAATATACTACTAATTTGCCCAAATTAACATTCATCATTGATCTATAATTAGTGTTTAAATACTTGTAATTTAAATCTATAATTAAAGAATAAATAAAAAGAAAAGAAAAATAAATGAAGTATCATAAATAGCGAATGACCCTAAACCCCAAGACCAAGTCAAATATTGACTAGGTTGGACAGGAATAAACTGGGGGGATAAGGGCCAATATACTGTAGAAACCCTAAATCTTTAGTATGTAAATAGATATTTTTACACTATTTAATTTACACTCATAAACATCTAAAATAATAAAGTGTTCGACATGAAAATTATGCACAATCATATGCATAGAAAATTACAAAAACAATATCCAATAAAAATCATGCACAATGCAACTTGTACACATAGATGAAAAAGTTGCAAATAGAAATTTACAGACCAATATCTCCTCCATATAAACTCAAATTGAACCAAACTCAACTTCATTGTATTCCAAATTAAATTATCTATCTAATGAAGTTTCATTAAAAGTCGAGATACAAAAGCCAGCTTTCTAGAGCACCATTGTACTAAGCATATGTATATAAAAATGTTATATTTTAATTCTTTTTATTTTTAACTTCTTTACCTTTTTTAAATAATTGTATATATTATATAATACATATTAAAAATACAAACATATATTAAAAAGAAAATAAAAGTACCTAAATAAATAATAAAATAAAATATATAGATACATTATACCTATAATGTGTATATATATATGTATACATGCAAATAAAATCATAAAAATAAAACAAAATTGTGTAAATATGTCTTTAGTAATTTTAAAAATATAGGAATCACGTAAATCTAATATTATGCATATGAAATACAAAATAAAAAAATTAAATATATAAAATATATGTATATATACATATAAATGAGCATGTAAATATTAACATCTTACAAATAATATTGTAAAAATAAATAGAAATCATAGAAAAATAACGTATAAAATTATAAAAATTTTCATGTTTTAAGTTTTATTTAATAAAAATCATTTACTATTTTATATTCAATTTATACATATTTTTCACTTTCTTTTGTCCTAACTCGATCCTACGTGGACCAATCAGGAGGTTTCTTTTGTTAACCCTTGGGTCAGCTATACCTCCAGTATGCTCTGACCCTATCAGAGTTGTGACTCCCATTCCTTCTCCCAATTCTATGCCATCTTTCTCAACTTCTTCCACCTCAAGCGCCTCACATCTCTGATCCTTCCATATCCCTCTCTCACGTCATGGTCTTAGGTTTCACCAACCCATCTTCTTCGTCACGCAAACTCCTTCATGAGATGGCCCATTTTCTTGTGCATAAAAATAAAGCCCATCTCCTAAACTTTGAAGTTTTGATCTTTTCAATCCCCTGTAACCCCTCAAATTTAGTATCTTTGAGATCCCTTATGACAGGTGGTAAGATCCAAGGATGCGAGGCATGAAGGAGGAGGAGAACGTGATCCAACCATCATTGGATCTTACTCCGATGATCGTTTGCTCCATGGTCTCTAATCAGGTGCATGCTTCTAGTTTAAGTTATTTAGGTTGCATTTTAGTCCCTAAATGTAGTGTAATCCTTAGCTTTGCTTGATTTTTAGTTATTTAGTGTTAAATTTCGATTTCGTAGTTTGTTGGAGCACTAGGATCCGGTCATTTGTTTATCGTACTTTGACCACTATTTCAATCCCTTATCGCCACCACCTCGTTCCCTATCATTTCTCCATCAATATCCTTCATCCAACGCTTCTAGATCATGCACTGATCTAGTCTTCCCATCTCCATCAGCCACCTCATCGCTGGAGATCCTCGTTCATCGTCCCCGTTTGATACCAACTTCTTTCTTGGGTCAAGGACATAGCCTTTGAGCCCCTATATCGTTTTGTCAGGAGACAGGCTCTGAAGCACCATCTGGAGCCGAGATCAATCGAAGAACAAGTTCCTCAGGTGGTCGGACGAAGAAGCCCTTCCAAACATCCTCTGACAAGGCATGGACTCCATTGAGTTGTTAGCAATGTGAACCTGAGGAGAACCATTCCTACAATAAATGTTATTGTAATATTTGATATATCAATAAAAGTTATTGGTTTATTTCACTCCCTTTCTGAGATTAAATGAATGAATGCACTATAAGGTCCCTAAGTACAATTAGGGCTATGTATCATACATGTCTTGATGATCATACAGTTGTTGATTCAATTATTGAATCATAGAGGTTGGTGCTTGGATGAATATCTAAAGAGTTAGATTTGAGGACTCATCAAGCACCTTCAAATGATTGTTAAGATGTGATCTCCATCCTGAGTAGGATATGACAATCATTTCTCATTTGGCTGATATCTAACCGACCTCCAGATGCAGGTCCTCTACATAGGAATAGAGATTAGGAGGTATCGGATTAGTTAGATCAAAGAGTTGACTAAACGAGATCGAGATAACCAAGTCCTATGTCATACACTATCACATATAGGAATGCATCCTCTAACCGGAGACAGATGTACTGCTATATGTCTGAGTATGTACATTTGATAGATCGGTAGGTTGATGGCCTAATCAAGGTCTATGCACCGGTGAGATGGTGTGCATATAGGGGCATATGAGTAATATGATCTCTCAAAGGGGTCATACAGATTCACTTGTGAATCGGAAGACATGAGCTCACTCGTGAGTTATTGGGACCGATCAAACTCCATGCATGGTCATCTTGCTTTGGAAGCATGATAAGAATTTGTAGGTATGATATATGTGTTTGGAAAGCATATGACCGGTACCAACTCCCAATGACCAAAATGAGAAACTTAATGATAAAATCCTAAAGATGATGGTATAAATTGATCTATATCTTCGAGTTTATTATAGGTCTTCCAGTACGCAAGATGTACAGGTGTTAGGGATAGCTGAAGGGTGATGTGATCAAAAACAATTGTATAACCATGACGCTTCCATTCTGAAGGATTGATGAAACACGTCTGGATTTTAGTGACTCTTCTTGTCAGAGAAGTGATCTAATCTTGGTCCAAATGTTGGACATTGATCTGAATGAGATTCAAATGCAATGAAAAGATTAGATCTATGGTCTTGATTTAATCAACCATCTGTGAGAGGTCCCTGAGATCTGGATTTGAGATGTGATCTCCATATCCAAGTCACTATACATGGAAGTTCAATCGCATGTCCTTATCTCCAAGTATCCGTAGAGAAAATACATTATCCTTGAATGAGTTCAAGAATAATTCCATTGTTAAATTATATCCAAGCATTGAAATATAATGTGATTTAATTATCAAGGATATGAATAATATGGATAGATGAATAATATGGATAGTACTATCCATATTATTTGTATATATATTATAAATGTGATTTAAAATATATTAAGAGAGAGCTTTCTGTAAAAAGTATCTTCAAATTAATTGTTGATGTGAATTGAATTCACATTGAAAATTAATTAGAAATAAAATTTACATTTTATTTTGGGTTGTGAATATGATTCACATTTATTTAATGGTATGATTGTAATATTCACAAAATTATTTTGGAATTATTTTTGTGAATTAATTTACAACAAAATGTTGTTGTAAATAATTAAGGGATTATGTGAGATAAATTAATCTCACATAATTGAAAGGGGAACCACCTTCCATATATGGGTCATCTTGACTGTTCAAGTGGTCGTCCCCACCATATGTGGAAGGTGGGTCACCACCATCCTTATCCCTTGATTAATTATTGATTTAATCAAATTAAATTATATTGATAATATCTCTATATTTAATTTGATTTAAATTAATTATTTGTTGTTGTGTTTCTGCAACAAAAGCATGACCATTGAATAGAAACACAAATCAGTCTCAACCATTGATTTCGTGTTTCACATGGATTGTGATCCATGGACTCCCAAAATACTACAAAAAGAGGCAACCCTAGCTCTTCTGGATACAACTTCTCTGTCAAGTCTCTCGATATTTCTCATTCTTGTCACACACCCCATCTCTCTCTCTATCCAGTGTGGTTGTCCATATTCTGTGCTAGAGAGAGTCGTAGTCATCGCGATGTTGTTGTGCTGACAGATTGACTACTTGAGGATCTCAATCTTCTTCGGTGATTCTTGTTCATAAAGAAGACATTAGATTTCGTGCGACGAAATCAGGAGTTTTAGTGATCGGATCTTCACCTTAGATTGAAAGAAACACACGTCTCATCAACGTGCTCACAAGCATCTCCTCCATCAGGTCGGACATGAGACAGGAGGTCTCTTCGCTCAGAGACTATGATCGCAACTATGCTTCAAGAGGTAAACCTACATCTTGCTTGTGGTTTGATGAAACGATCCGAGAAATGTTCTTGGATCATATGGTTTTATCATTTTTAATTTTTAAATTCCGTTACACTGAGCAACTAGTGCGACTAGTCGCTCCGAGCGCATACAATGCGATCAACACGCTTCCGTGATGTGCTTAAGGATCACTCAATATCCTTCATGAGCCACCCTACATGTGGGGCGAGGTCCCAAGAATAAGAAGAGACGATCAACAGGTCGTAGGGATGCTGGAGCGATGAGGAATCAGAGATTTAAACAAAGACAGGGAAGAGTTCTTCCATGTTCTTCCTGACATCTCCATAGCCGTAGGATCAAGATCGCTGCCCAGATCTAATCTGGGCCATCTAATTAAATTGGAGCGTTGCCCACGTACCACCATTGGATTCAAGTGGCATCACGTGGGCGTTGTCATCCCCACATCTCTGCCTCACGTACACCTCACGTGTGATTATTGGGGTAATTTCATCCAAGCTCCTGCACTTTTTTGGCTTATTGTTTAGTCATATAAATAGCATAGTACGTGTAATAATTCTAATAAAACTGCAACTTGGACCCTGAACCTTTTTGGTCCTTCCGCCTCACGTGTAGCACCATGTGAGGCATTGTAACTTTTGCATATGTACCCTTTATGTCTAGGGACCTCTTATTAAATGAGCGTTTACTTTATTTCAATTGCAAACAAGTCCCTGTGAACTATGCATTTTATTTTATGCATATTAAATATTTTAATGTTCTAAAATTGTAGAAAGTGTTGTATAGATGCATGATGTCATACTTAACCTCACATAATTTTTCTTGACATTTCAATTAAGGGATTTTTACCCAGCAGACCCTATAAACATTTTAAAATGCCTCTACGACCTTTTGCACAATGTAATTACCCCATGGACCCTATAAATTACCCCAAGAACCCCCTTGGGCTTAAAACATATTACCCGGAGGGTTCATGGGGTAAGAGTTGGCAAGTTTACGGGGTCGAGGGGGGAATTAGGTTGTTTCAAAGGTCGTGGAGGTGATTGGCAAAGTTTATAGGGTATATCGGGTAAAAATCCCTTTAATTAATTTTCCTATTTTCTAAAAATACAAAAGCATGATTGTATTCCATGTCTAACTATAAAATCCATAAAAATTATAATTTTCCAAATATTCCAAAAAAATATAATATTTATATTATTATATATTCTAGCAAATATTCAAAATTCCCTAAAATAAAAAAATATATAACATAAAAATCACAAAAAAAACCTGAAATATTTTAAAAAATTAGCAAAACTTATCTAAAAATCAAAAATTATTTCTTCTATTTGTTATTTATATATATAATATATATGAAAAATGGTTTTGGATTTATTTTGGACTTATTTATATTTATTAAACCCTAAATAATTTCAGATATTTAATATATGTACAATGTTTTGATATATTGATCACTTTAAAAATCCATTAAAATCATATAAAATTACCAAAAATAAAACATAATATAAAAACACGAAATCATTTTTTCTGAAAATTTAATATATTTTGACTTATTTATAAATATCAATTGGTATATTATCTATTATATATATTAATTATATATAAGACATAATAAATTTATTATTTATCTATATATCTTATTTAAAAAATCAAAAAGAAATTTTAAATTTTAAATTTTAAAAACAAAATACA
The DNA here is from genome assembly GCA_037367405.1 of Ottelia alismoides. NCBI lineage: Eukaryota > Viridiplantae > Streptophyta > Magnoliopsida > Alismatales > Hydrocharitaceae > Ottelia > Ottelia alismoides. The sequence goes on along the minus strand of JAZKJV010010483.1, from coordinate 333,154 downwards.
AAATTTAAAAATAATAAAATAAAAAGTACATAAAACAAAATAGAAAACCATAAAAATTGAATATAATTAAAACCCACATGAAAACATGAAAAAAAAAGACAGATAAAAAAATAGTATTATTTAGAAATATATATTAGTAAGTAACTACCCTATACGTTTTCTCTTTGTGTTTCGACACTCTACATACTTGCACCTATACACATTTTTGTAGAGTTATAATAAATTTTAACTCACACGCTTAATTAATTTATTTATCTATTCGTGGGTTAATTGTTGTTTGATTGATAGTTAATTGCTGAAGTGATTGGTAGTTTAGCTTGTTAAGCCGAGAGATTAGCTCATCAATTTAAAAGTTGCGAACTATTCATTTTTAAAAGAAATGAGATAAAGGAAAATCGAGATAAGTTGATAGAAAGCTACCCAATTTCCAACACAAGGATCTTGTGAAATTTTCCTCTAATGTAGGAAAGTTTAGCTAGTAGAGTGAATACTTTTCTGTCTTGATTTAGAGGCCTAGGTCATTGAGTATATTTGAAGGATCGGGGCAAAAAAATTTAAATAAATTCCTCCTCAAAACTAGGAAGTATGAGGTCATCGGTAAATTGGATGTTCATCATTTCAACTTCCGAGTTTGGTAAGGAAAAGGCCATTGATTAGGATTGATTTTCTGAGATTGTTTAGAAGTCGATCAAGGACATGGAGTGCATTTATAAAAAACAGTAAAAAGGGTCCCCATATTTTACCCATCGATTAGGTTTGAGGAACCCAGCTAGTGTACCACTCACTTTTAGGGAAATAGCCATTTTTTGAGAATGGCAGATATCTATACAATAATTTTGGCAGCTTGAGATTCCAAAGCATTAAGAATCAAGTCCCATGTTAGCATATCAAAAACTTTCTTGAAATATATATTCAATACCATTGCCTTAGTTTTTGAGTGAGACCACTTCACTATGATCATTTTAAAAGTGATTGCAAAGAAACTCGATGCCCACAATTTTTGAGAAAAGTACATTTATAAGGGAGAATATGTCTCTAGTTTTCTAACACATATGTTTGCCGGTATCCTGAAGATTATCTTCATAGGAATGTTGATCAGACTAATTGACCTATAATTCTCAATATCTTGACGGTTTCCTTTCTTGAATATAAGAGAAACGATGGAGTTATTTATGTATCTCAAGTTTATAAGTTCATATCTACACAACAATCAGTAATCCATCACCACAAGAATATGACTACTAATGGTAGTCCCGTAGCATTAGTGTGGCTAACTAAAATGTGATCACATTCTGATCGTATGTAACTAATCATGATTAGAATGGAATCACATGTGATCACAAAATATGGTTGCATTTTCTAATTAATTTCCTAGAATGTGACACGCTTCCATCATTCCAATCACCCTCTCCGAAATCAACATAACCTCTTCCTCGAGATCCTCCATTGTCGTTGCACTTTCATTGTGCTCCTTCTCCTCTGTCGCCCCTCCTCCTCGTTGGCCATCTTTTCCGCCACCTCTCCTCTTCCTGTTATTCCTCGATTGCCCTTACTCCTCCTCTTGTTGTTCCTTCACTCTTTAGCTTCTCCATTATCCTCCTCATTGACCATCCTTTATATCCTACCTTCTCTACCCTCCTCTTGTACCCTACCTCATCTGCCCTCCTCTTGCTACTCTGATTTGTGACCTACCTTCACCACCCTCCTCTTCATATATCCTTCTCATCAACTATCCATGCTCCCCTCTACAACCACCATTGCCACCGCCACTTCTCTCATCGTCTAGCACTCCATCCTCCTTTTCTTCATCCTTCTTTTATTCTCCTCTTCTTCGTCCTCCTCGGCACTTGTCTCCTCTTCCTTTTCTTCATCGAACCTAATCCTCTCCTCCACCACCACTATCGTAGTCTCCTCTTTCTTTACCTATGGTTAGGACATGGCAGCCCGTGCATCCAATGTGCATCTATCAAAAGGATAAGACTAGCATCTCCAACTCGATCACATAGAAGGTATAAAATAATCTAGTTACATTTTTCAGCTGTCTTTTATGGTAAATGTATTATATTATCAATTTTGAAATTTAATAATGTTATTTTATTTCTGCTTAATTGCGACAAGTCCTTGTATTATAATGTTATTGGGATGATTAAATGCATGATCATTTCATTTGTATTTTGATGAATATTTGTTAGATAGGTTCGACATATAGAATGCATATTAGGATATTGCACAAAATCTCATACACTTGTGTGTCCCTCTACAGTGGTTGTATTGTGGCACTACATACAGGACGGTGTGTACAACATATGTGCAAACTTGATGCCCCCTTCATTTGTTATATTTTCTACTTTTTTGTCACCTATGGAGTCCTCTTTACAATCTAGGAAATGCTCCTCACGATGTTGTACGACTATTGATGTGCATAATTTAGAGTATGGGTAAAATAGGTTATGACACTATACTGAATTGGCATCCTATATGGAAACTAAAATGTTGCGAGTGTTCATGGATTCCAGTTCATTCAATTGTCTAATACATCATGTTATGAAGTTTACAGTAAATTAAATAATCAATCAAAAGTGAGGAAAAACAAAGATAAATTCGAAGTACCCAAAATTTGTAATCATTCATCGTATAGGGTAGATTGTTGAATATAATGTATTAGTTGTTGTAATATTATTTAAAGTACCATCTTTTAGTTCCTTTGTAAGGTTAAAACTAAATCAGCATCATTACAACTTATGCATTCTTTTTCATTTCCATTCATGTTAATATACAGGAAAAAAATACATTAGGGGTATATCATACTAAATAAGATGAGGTGGGAATATAATGATCCTTAGCCTAAAGAAAATCATTTTTAAATTGTAGGTTTCCAAATACCTTCAAAATGATGATAGCCGTTGACTTTTCAAGATAGTTTTTTGTCTAAGTCTTACATAGGATGTGTTTTAAATGTCAATGCCTTCTCTCACTGTAAGTAGATCAGCTACATGGATTCTTACCGACTATTTTTTACACTGGTTGTCGACTACCTAATGCAACCCCCACAATGGGGGCTTTGAACCCTGATCTTTTAGGTGATAGACACACTGCACTACCACCGGACCATTATGTGGGTTTTAAATCAGAACAACAAATCACATTTGAAGTAGAAATTTTTTACAAGTTGAAACTTAGTTAGGTTTATGGATTCTCATCATATTATATAGTATGTGATTTTTCCTCGGAAGTTGTTCTATTAGGTTTTTGCTTTTAGTCTCATCTTTTCAGAAGCAGTACCATAAAGATGCACAAAGTTGTGATTTCAATGTGCATGTCTTTGGAAGATATCTAAAAGATGAAGTGATGGCGATGGGTCTGAGGCGAGGGAATGAAGATCTAGAAATTCAAAGAAATAGCGGAGGTGATTGATGTTGGTGGTGTGGTGTTAGAGGGGGAAGGTATGGGGAGGAGTACAATGGATAGTGTTGGAGGTAGAGGTAGAGACTGGTTGGTGTGGACATGTGTTTGATGTTTCTAGTTTAATTGCATGCATGGAATCTAAGAATATGCAAAAACTCTACAAAATTTTTGGTAGAGTTTGTGTAGGTGGGATAATAGGAAAAGGGAATGGAGTTGGTGGTGGTGTTTGGAGGAGAGGTGGGGGGAATGAAGGTTGTGATTGTGGAGGAGGGAGGAGAAGAATTGAAAAGTATGGGCATAGGAAACTCTACCGAATTTTTGGTAGTGTTTGTAGGCATATAATGGAAGGGACGGAGGTGGTGGGGGTGTGAGAGGATCGTCTGCTATGATATCCCCTGCGTCACAGCAGGGGATCCGTTGAATAGAAAATGGAAGGCCTAGATAGGGGGCCCACTATGCCCGCCCCCCTATCAGGATCGTCCATCTTCCATCTGACGGATCCCCTGTGTCGCAGCAAGGGATATCACATCAGAGGATCCGCCTCCGGTGGGGGTTGTAGGTGGGAGTATGGAGATCTAGCAATTAAAAGAAACAACATAGGTCCTTGATGTTGATGGTGCTTCTGTCAATTTATACGATAACTCTATACCATAATGTGGTGATCATACTCTACAACTTCGAAAATGTTTGACACATTTTGTTCTTTGACTCTATGGAGCATCTTATAGTCCACCTATCCTATGAAGCTAAAATAGGCATACACTTCAAGTATTGTTGGATGTACCCATTTGAAATATAAATAAACATATACATTAAATTATTTTCAGTAATTTCGTATACACATACATGACACACTAGGTATATGCTCTTCTTGAAGCAGGAGATCCATAAGAATAACAAGAATTCGGTATGAATGGATGAATAGTCCTTCATTTTATTGATGAAGAAGTCGTCGAGGAGTTTACAGGATGTTCCTAGTTGGTTCAAAGAGTGTGTTAGTCTATTGGACTTAACAAATCCGAAATACAAGATGTTGAATGGCTTTGCACTAGCACACATATCTTTTTCTATCCTATAATTATTCAATTGGTTCAAAACTTTTTTTCTTACATTGAATCTAAAATAACTCAACTCTTAATGGTCATGCACACTCTTAACTTCAAGTCACCTATGGCTAACCCTAAATCCCAATCTCAAAGAACAGTTTTATATGTTTCTTTCTGATAACCAAAAATTCATTTTTGCTTGACTCCATGATAATTCTCAATTCCAATAAATGTTTTGCTATTAATCTTTTTGATAATCACGAAGATGCTGAGAGTTGTAGAGCTAAACTCAATGAGCCGGGGGTAGTAATGCTCACATTTTACTAAAATAAATATTTGTTGTCACTGCCGAAAAGGAGGAGATTGTCCAAGATTTTGATAATTAGTCTCTATCTAAATATTATTTTTCTTGTAGCGATTATCATTTCAGGTCAAACATCAAAGTAAGAATGTTGATGAGCACATTATTTCAAGCGTTTCTCTTAGGAATTATATTCTATCTTAAAAAAGTATCCGCTGTGTAGCAAATAAAGACTCAAAAGAGCACAGCTCATTGAAGTTTTCTTAAGTTCCCCCTTTTTTGTATTTCCATAAGCTACGTAAAAATATCCAAAAGAAAGTAAAATATGTAAAATAAAAAAATCCACAATTAAATTCTTAAGCTAAATGATCAGTCAATCAATTGACGGTCTGGGTCTAAACGTTCGATAATCAAATGCCCTCTAATCGCCATTACATTTTCAATCGATTAACCCATCATGAAAGCCGAATACATTCTTTTTCAGTCAACCAATCCTTTGTTTATCTGATATTGCATTTAAACAGGAGTTCAATATTGAATGTTTAAGTAGGGGTGCACATGGATCGGATTGGATCGGATTTTGACTTAATCCGTGTCCAATCCACACATAACGGATTTTTTATTTTTTCAATCCAATCCAATCCATTAAACATGTAAATCCAATCCAATCCAATCCACCAGATTACGGATTGGATCGGATTGGTTCGGATTTTTAATACTCACCTAATCTATGCTTAATTTTGTAGCATAGTCAACCTCGGCATTTGAATCATGGTTCTAAAATTGAGATTATGGATAAATGTAAAGAAAAGAATAGTTAATTTTTGGAAAGCAAAAACATATATGCTTATTATGGATTTATTACAAACAATCATTGTATACCTAAATAAAAACAACACAATTGTGATCCGTAGAAATCATAGAAGAATCACGATGACTTTGAATAAAATTGCTAGTTTGTATATATCAAATAGGATCTACAACTAACCTGCTTGGCTACGTGGTGCAAGAAGGATGACCGTGTGCAAGGGACGCTTGGGACAAGAACCAAGGGTGACTGGTCTAGACACGCATGCACGAGGAAGGTCTAGCTACGTGTGTGTGTGTGTGTGTGTGTGCGTGTGTGCGTGTGCGTGTGTGCGTGTGTGCGTGTGTGCGTGTGTGCGTGTGTGCGTGTGTGCGTGTGTGCGTGTGTGCGTGTGTGTGTGTATGGAGACAAGGAAGATCTGGCTGTGCATGCGCAGTGCGCACAACTAGGACAAGGACGACATCTTGCGGAGATGTGTGCACCTGAGGGTGGAAATGTGTGTGGCGCGGGTGAGTGTTTTGTCTGGAATGGGTCCCGAGTGGATTTAGGTTTGTGTATTATTATTTTTAGTATATTTTGTTTGGAAAATTGGAAGGGCTTGAAGGGTGTTGCGGGTAGGTATTACTTTTTTCTAAACCAACTAAGGGGGGTGAGATAAGAGGCTTTCTGGCAAGTTGTGTGTGGTAAAACTTGAATTGGAATAGGTTTAAGTTATAAAGAGAGTAGCTTGGATGTTTACACATAGATTCAAATAAAATTTAATATATAATATATTTTATTGACAACAAATAAATTAGTATATATTATTTATTTATTAATGGGTTAACGGATTGGATCGAATTGGATGTTGACAATAATCCAATCCAATCCATAGATAAACGGATTTGGAAAATTCTAATCCGATCTGATCCATTAATCGTATAAATCCAAACCGATCCAATCCAATGACAACGGATTGGATCGGATTACGGATTTTATCCGATCCATGTGCACCCCTATGTTTAAGCCAAATGATGACCTGGTTAGTCGATAGAATTTAGAAGTGTGCAAGGTTGCAAAAGTCGGTAGTTAGTACTCTATCGGTTGGGACGTCGTGTAAGAATTAATCAGCAATCATGCAAACTCATATAATCAAACTTTTGTCAGATTTATATTTTTAAATTATTTTAATATATCTATATATATATATATCATTTTCTATGCCTATATTCTTATATAGTTACATAAATTTGTACATTTTCTATATTATTATGATGAAATAAAAGAATGACTTGAATTCGAATCAAACTCTATGTATCTTAGATTAAGTTTGCTTAAAAAATATAAAAAAGAAAGATAAAAACATTCCAAAGAAATTGGTCGACTAGTGAATGCTTTGTCTTGCTCGAGCACCCTAACATTCCTTGTAGCTACCCGAACCCGATCCCATCCCACCAAATATGCATCACACACACATAAAAAAGCATGCATGCATGCAATTGTGTGTATTGTACCTTAATTAGACTCGTCAAATCCATCCCAATGCTAATACTTCAAAATCTACATATATAAAATTCTAACTCGATTTTTCTTAATTTATATTTAAATAGCTTGTTCTATACGTCGCACACAAAAGTTCTCAACCTAGCAGAGATCCATCCGATCTAAATATAAGTCTCCAATATTCCATATGCATAGCTCCGCTAAGTGTCCAACGTATCATATATTAGAGCATATTCCCTAGGGCTCGTTTGGTTGCAGGGTTGGACAGGGTTGGTGCAGAGGTATGTTGTGTCGCCAGAACTGTTCGATCATGATCGAACGATTCACACGCAAAGGGTCACCAAAACCTGGAATTCGTGCGAAGCGCTCCATCTTGATCGAATGGCTCTCACTGAGCCGGTCTCATTATATTACCCCTCCCAATAATCTTCGCATGTTGCATGTTTTAATCCCACATGGACATTACATGTTCTATGTTGTCCACAAAATCCGTTCCGCATGTCAAATCGATATCCGCGCATATTATATAATTTATATGTCATCAAACAATTCACACATGCAATTCGTTTAGGGTAGGTTGACTCTATTAGATAGATGGATGATGATCATGCACGACTAGATTTTAATATCTTTTGATAACAATCTTGTGTTTTAGGAGTGATAGTTTTGTTAGATAAATGGGTATCCATTAGTTGCATAGGTATCCTTCAAATATACGAGTATCCGGTAGTAGCTACACTTCTCGTAAATGAGTGATTTTGAGTAAAGTTGTGGGTTTGTAAATATTGATACATGCTTCAAATCTAACCCGCTGGCATCCCTAATCTTAAGTATTCCAAGTCTTCTAAAAGCTCAAGCGTGTTCTCCTTGTCGATTTCTCGTGATCTATTATACTCCCTACTGTGCACTCAAAAAATTATGATATCAAAGGAAGAAGCAACCTCAAACTCCAGTAACATTCTCTTTTAATAATAAAGTCTCTACCAGGACTAATATATATAGAATAGCTCTATTTAAACTCGAGAAAACTATTCAGGCGCCAAGGTGTGGGTTCCTTCTTCACGATCAGAGAAAAAAACCTCTACTTCAGAGTTGTTCTATGTCATAATTTTCATTCACCGGAATTTCCACAAAAAAAATTAACCATGCACTTTTACTTGGTTGATATTTTATTTGCAGGACTAACTTTAGCTCTATCTTTACTCGTGATATACATTAGGGAAAGGACCACTTCATTTAAAGAGAAGGCTATGCCTCATACCACTTTATATATAGCCCAGTTAAAACTACAATCTTATTTCCAATAGGATTATAAATAGAATACAACTTACTACTATTAATATTAGGAGTCCCACCTCATTAAGATTAGTAAATCATAATATGACTCTAATCCTAAAAACAATTCCTGTTAATTTGTAGACTTTATGCACAACTGAGAATTCCTGTAAATTTTCATTCGTATGTTGTGTTGTAGCATTTGTTGAACGTTTCCTGAGGAATTCTTTTGCTTTTGCGTTTTTGTTTGATATACTTTTCATATATGTATGGAAGAACTCCCAATAATCAATGAATATATAATCTGTCGTTTGATTTCATGCGTTAATTTGGTGAATACATCGGATGGCTTTAAACATTATATATGATAATTTTATGTTTTCCTTAAAACTTTGAGCAAACGCTTTTGACATCGTTTTGTATATAATTTGACCCATCCCCCTCTCCCTTCAAACTAATCCGCTATTAAAAAATAATCCACGCTTTGGAAAAAAATAGGTAATAAAGAAATGATTAAAAAAAAAGGTCTTAACAAAACATAAACGCTGACATCTTAGAAACAGAAAAGGCACACGTTAAATGCTTATAAAATGTTGGGACTCGTTTCATTAACCACGAGACCCAACTCAAGGGCATTCCTATAATTATTTCAGCATGTACATGCAAGACATATACTCTACTTTTTTTTGGATGATAGCTAAAATACTACGGTTACTCATGTATTACATGTGTAACCAGATGCATCTGATGAAAAGGTATGTTACTACAGTCACATTCAGAGAAAATTAATAGTGAAGAGAAAATCGATTTGAAGTATTAAACATAATTTGTTACATCTATATAACCTGGGTCAGATGAAAGTCAAGGCATCAAAAGGGATCGGCATATTCGATTCTCCGCTAAAATGAGATCCTCTTTGCGATAGCCAGATTTTTAAAAAAAAAAACTTGATAATGGGTATCTTATATCGTTTTTTATCCACTTGTTATCATACTCCATTGTTAATGTTTTGTTGAACAGGCAGAAGAGTGAGTGGTAGAAGCAGGAGGAACAATAGAACAACAAGGACGACCAATAACGGAAAAAAAACACAAGTTATGGGGCCTGTTTTTTTATGATCATTCATGTACACCAGTTAGTAAAAGATGTGGATGTTGATAGCTATCGAGCTTAATTGTAGGTGATGGAAAAAGCAAAACATAAGTTCATTTTTAAAAAAAATCAACCGTATGAAGCAGATTTTGACATTATAGAAGAAAACACAGTTCGAGCTTAAAAAAGCATCGCTTATACGAAATAGCATGATTCTTCACACATGTTCAAGAAACATGCTAACTACTGACAATTATTAGTAAAACAATATTCTCTTAGAAATGAAATGTGTTACATTCTAAAGATGAAATCCATGAAAAAAGTTATCAATTTAGGGGTAATATATTGAACAGGGTAACAGCATATAATTTAGGAGGCTTGCAGATAGCTTTCAGGTTCAGCTGTGAAGAACCAGCATGTGTCAACCATTTATGTGACAAAAAGGACAATTCTGTAACAAAAAGTATCTTACACAACCTCAATGCAAGTAAAATGCCCAAGCTTCTGTATTGGCAAAAAAATTGACAAACCAAAGTTCGAATCCACGTTAGTTGCAACCTGTAAGAAAGTTTCCTGGAAGAAACACATAAAAGGAACAGATAGACTTCGATCAGGTTTAAATAATATGTAATCAATAGACCCAAAAAATAACTTGAAGAAATTTCCATATATATGGAACAAACACATAGCATGTTAAAGGATGCTTGATATGCTTACCAATCATAACTTCCGTTTGAGTGACACTTGTTTATTGTTGGAAAGAGAAATCAGCTCTTGCCTGATCACAACTTTTTCCGGAGTGGTTCGGTATTTGAGATGAGGTCTTCGAGCTCATGCACAATGGCAGCATAACAAAAGAAGAATTGATCCTGATGCATCGTAAAAAGATTCAGCCAGGCTCAAAAAGTTAAGTGAAGTCGTCATGGAAATTTGAAAAAATGGTTCCCAAATCCAGTGTCTTGTCAATTGCACAAGGTGCCATCCTCAAATAAATCAATATGGCAAGTTTCACTTAAGTCACCCTTTACCTAGAGTTCAAATTTCACTTGTTTATTACTAATAGTTGTCGCTTGCAGATTCCCCCTTTTCTGTTCATTTCAAATGGTTTTCCACTGAAGGTGTTTTGTGCAACCCTTTCACTTTGCTCCGGCACCACATGTCGCAATGCTCGCAATAGCATGTGATACAAGGCCCGGATAGCGTATTAATGCTACTAGGATGTTACCCGCGCTTCGCGGCAGAATGAAAGTGAGCTGATAAAATTTATTGCAAATTTTTTATACATAAATTATTTGCATTCAACGGTAGAAATTGAAAACTACGGAAATTTAATAAGTAAACGTTAGTGTACAATTATGGAGAAGTATTCATTTTGATTTTAAAATCTTTTTCCTCTACAGATGGTATACTCTTGCAATGAATAAATAAATCAATGAGTAAGAAATGTTAAGGTTAGGCATAAAAAGATAGAATGTCGTTTAGAGGAAATCATGAACTCAAAATCAAGCAATTCATCTTTTTCCATTATACAATGTTAATTGGTATGAAGAATAACCATCACCTCCAGTAAATTGCAAAAGTATGAAAACATTTGATAAAATGTAAAATGACAAAGGCAAAAGAAAAATGACAGAAATAAAGGAAATTATTATAATCTCCGAGTTTAGTAAACTACATCTGTAATAGGAAAGTTAAGGAAAATAATTTCTGGTAACATGCATATAATGAAAATAGAATTATTGGGAATTGACATCTGCAAAAATTATAAACACAAAATCATTTGAAATATAAAAAAAATTGATAGAGGAAAAAAGAGAAATGAAGTTAAAGGTCTTCTTATTACCTTCTTTTTCAAAAAAGTTTGGTGTGATCATCATTGTCTTTTTAGTTTTATCAAAAAATTATGGATTAAAACTATATCCAAGGAAAAATTACAACATCATATGTTAGGTTTATGTGACCTGATGTACACCTAATAATCCCAATCAGTCATTTATGATTTTAATGAATATTTTTGCATCATAAGGGTTAGGGTCCATATGAAAATATAACAATTAAGAGCTGAATATGATAACTATATAATATATGGATGTTAGCTGTCCATGAATATCATAATTTCTAATATAGAGTCAAAAGTTTTTTGATTTTGAACAAAATATCCACTAAAAGCGGGAACATAACCTTGTGATTTTGATTTTTTTATCGTGATTGATGGTCCATATGAAAATTATTCTATCAACTATTACACTTTTTTTTGTTAGAAAATTAATTTAATACCGATAAACTCTATTTTTATTGTAAGATTCGATAAGTTGAACCTTAAAAATTAAAAATTTTAATAAAGTTACGAATTTACTTTCCAACTATGCTACTACATCTTATATATTATTATAATTTATATATTTTTATGTCAATTCTCATTTTCAGTAGATGAAAAACAAGGGACTGAAATGAATTCTTTTACATGATTAGAGTTAGAACGTGGTTGGAGAAAAGAAATAAAAGAGAGATGGAACGAGGGAAGAGAAATAAAGAAAGGGGGTCGCGTGAGGGAGGGAAGAGAGAGAACGGGTGAGAGGAGAAGATAATGGGAGAGAAAAAGGTGTGTGAATTGGATGGGGAGTAGCAGGAGTGACCGCGTGTCAAAAAAATGAGGTGGGTTTCGTTTAAAATTGCATCTGCGTAGAGGAGGAAACAAAGGCCACACCGTAAGCCACATGTCAGCAGAATTGGGAAAAACCCAGCTTTAACTATGTATATAGATTTTTACCTCAAAAGTGAAGAACCTAGCTATCTTTCACAGACTTCCATCTTATCATGTTAAGTGTTTTGCTCACTTCATCATTTGTTAGGTATTAAGGCAATCAAATTGATATGTTGGATTTATATGACGACAGAAATATCCAAGGAGAGAAGTCAGACATATCTGAGTCTAAAAGATTAAGCTAAATTACTATCATATCATAAAAATACATCGAAACTCCAAAGGATAGTTCTGATTATCAACTATCAAAAGAGAACCAATGCTGCCTCAAAATTCCAAAGGACATTTTGGAAATTCATCATCAAAGGCAGAATAAAACTGCCTCAATAGGTAGCATAGAGATGCCTGAGACTCGATCTTAAATATACTTTTAAGAATTTTATTAAACTACATAAACAATAAAGAATAACCAACAACAGAAAGACAGCTCCAAAACCAGATACCACTTGCAAAAGGCCCAAAAATATAAGTACAACAGATGAGAGAAAGCATACCATGGTCTGAACCATTCCCATTCGCTGCACCCTGAAATCTTTGACAGTCTGGGCAAGGTCCAATGCAGACATATCACCAACGAGGATTCTTTGGATTGTGTTGTGAATGGCACAGTATGTGCCAGTTCTACCAATGCCTGCACTGAGAAGGGAAATCGTGTAAGAAGGATATTTTGCAAGTGTGAAGGCCTGATAATGAGGTACTAACCTGCAGTGGACCACTATAGGACCAAGGTCAGGAGGTACATGATACAATCTTTTTAAAATATCTCTAACAGCTAGTGTATCCTCAGGAACACCATGATCAGGCCATCCAGTGTATTGAATGTGGAGAACAGGTAGAGGGGAAAGACCTGACTGCAACAAAGAGAGCAGACAATAAAAGAGTGTCGAATAACAACACGTTTGTAACACAATATTCTTTTTCCAATTAGATACATGGGGAAGTCTCAAGAACGTGCATGATAATGACTGTTTGATACCTAAGCCAATCCTCGTATCTTACATGGCCTAGCATTCCACCTTCCAGCCACAACCCCACTCCTTGCAGAAAAATTTAAATACTTCCGAACTCCGAAAAAATGCACCACACATACACACGCACGCACATGCACACACACACAGAGATAGAGAGCACTTCCGAAATTGAGAGCATCGATTAATGGCGTTCCTCTCTCACTTCGGAGGTACATATAGGCATTTATACACCCCACATATTCCCCTTCTCCATACCAGTGCATATCGCTATTAACCCTGTCCTCCAACTCACAGTTAGTCCTGCAGTCCGTATAACTGTCTGCACCACCTTGCTTTTGACCACAAGGTCACGCATTAGAATGTGTCTGCTTGATACATTCAACATCTCCTTGACTAAAGTGGCATCTATACTCCCAATACCCATTGAGCGTAAAATATGCTTGGAAAGGATCATTATTCATATATCCTCAAGTCACATTAAATAAACATGTTTAATGCATAAGATCGCGCCATCAGTGCTCAAAGTATCATGGCATGTTGCCATTTTGTTGTGTCAGTGGTACTGGTAGCATTAAAAGGTTTTGTGATTAATGTATCTGGTCACTGCAATCAGTGTTCAAAGTGCCATGGCAAGTTGATGTTTCCTGCTGTGTCAGTGGTACTGGTGGCATCAAAAGGTCTGAAACGCTATTTACCCCAAAATTTTGATCAATTTTTGCCACCATGCCGGCAAGACAATTGAATCGGCCTTTTTGTACAGAATATTCCACCATTTTGGCAAAATTGGCAATTCATATCAGTGTAGCAATATGAATTTGTTCTTGTTGTGACATTCTCAGTAAGGAACTATCATTACTTAGTTGTTGGTTATTAATTGCAGTCTTAGACCTCGACTATTTTGCACGTCAAATTTGATGCTAATGATAGTTCATTAATTAGTTCAAAGTGCCACGGCAAGTTGCTGTTTCGTGTTGTGTCAGTGATAATGTTGGCATCAAAAGGTCTGGAGCGCTATTTTCCCCGAAATTTTGATCAATTTTTGCCACCATGCCGGCAAGACAATTGAATCGGCCTTTTCGTAAAGAATATTCCACCATTTGGCATAATTGGCAAGTCGTATCAGTCTAGCAATCTGAATTTGTTCTTGTTGTGACATTCTCAGTGACGAACTATCGTTACTTAGTTGTTGGTTATTAATTGCAGTCTTAGACCTTGACTATTTTGCACGTCAAATTTGATGCTAATGATAGTTCATTAATTTGTGGAAAAAGGAAGAGACTATAGAGGAGTTTAGTTTATATGTTTAGTTTATATAACAATTTTTAGCCCTGGGGAGTTTAGTTTATATAACCACCAGTAAGACCATTATTTGTGGACAATGAGCATCATCCCCATCTTTGGTGGAGGAGATCAAACACCTTTACAACAACTACAACTACAACAAACTATTTTCCCACAATTAAGTAGGATCGGATTAATGAATTTTCTGCCTCTATTCATATTTATTTTGGGTCATTCTCAGCCTTAAATCCAAATAACTGAGATCCCTTCAGATAGTCATATTCCAACATCTCTTGGGCCTTCCTCGCCCTCTCTTAACTAGCTCAACATTCCAGATCTCGCATCTTCTAACTAGCGCATCAACCGACCTCCTTTGCAAATGGTCAAACCATCTTAAGCGATTTTATCTCATCTTATCCTCTATCGGAGCTACACAACTTTCCTTCTAATCGCATCATTCTGAATCCGATTTTTCGTATATACCACACATCCACCTTAGCATTTTCATTTGTGCTACTGTCATTCTATGTACATGTATATGATTCGCAGGCCAACATTCTGATCCATGGAGCATAGCATGTCTCACGGTTGCTTTGTAATACTTTCTTTTCACTTTCAAAAGGATTTTCTTATCGCAAAGAACAGTAGAGGCTCCTCTCCACTTTAGCCAACCTGCATTTATTTTATGAGTAACATCCCCAACAATTTCTCCATCTTGTTGCAAAATAGATCCTAAATATCTAAAAGAATCTTTCTTCTGAATGTTATCATCTCCAATCTTCACCTCGAGTCCCTTACCGTTGTTTCCATCAAAAGTGTGCTCCATGTATTCAGTCTCAGCCCTACATATATGAAATCCTTTAGTCTCTAAGGCATGTCTTCAAATCTCCAGCTTCTCATTTACTCCATCTCTTGTCTCATCAATCAACACAATATCGTCGGGGAACAACATACATCAAGGTATATCATCCTAAATATGACTAGTCAACTTGTCCATAATCAAAGCAAAAATGGATTCAAAGCTGAACCTTGATGCAGACCGATACCAATGTTAAAATAGTCAATTTTCCCAAACAAGATGAAGCCGCATCATACATATCCTTTACAAGGTTAATGTATAGGACAGGTACTTGTCTCTTCTCCAAAACTCTCCACAATATCTCCCTTGGGATTGAATCATAAGCCTTCTTCAAATCAATAAAAATCATATGAATGTTCTTTTTAGATCTATAAATCTCCATTGTTCTGAACAAATGGATAGCTTCAATAGTTGAGCAACCTGACATGAATTCGAATTGATTTTCAGTTACTTTGGAAACTTGCATCAACCTTCTTTCGTTCACACGTTCCCTAATTTTCATAGTATGGCTCATCTGTTTGACACCTCTATAATTCGAACAATTTTGAATGTTTCCTTTATCTTTAAGAAGCACCATAATGCTTCTCCTCCATTCACCTAAAACTCTCCAAATTTCTAAAGGATTGTCATCAGGTCCTATCCCTTTCCCAAGTTTCATAACCTTTTAAGCCTCCTCTACTTCCTTTCTTTTGCATCTGTCTACAGCTTGCACGATTCATACAACATTCACTACCAACAAGATCTCCCAAATTGATCTCTTTATTCCCTTCCCCAATAAAAAGCTTATGGAAATATTACTTCCATCTAGTGTTTATATCCTTTTGAATAACAAGCACATGTCCTTCCACATCCTTGGTACTTCTCGCTTGAGAAAGTTCTTTGGTCTTTCTTTCTCTTGCTTTGGCCAATCTAAATATATCCTTCTAGCCCTCCTTCGAGTCAAGCTTTTTGTACAAACATCTTTACAACCGATAGGTAATAAATTAATCATTCAACATATCTACAAGTTCATTAGTCGGTTATTTTTTTACTCTTTAGGTGTTAGGTGTTGCTTGATTTTTGTTATGGGATCAAATTTCGATGAAATTCGACCGAATTTCAGTTTCGGTGGATGAGCGAAATTCGACTGAAATAGCCTATATCGGCCGAAATTTAGGGGGCAAGTTCTAAAACTGACAGAAATGACTGAAATTTCGGTCGAATTTCGACCAAAATTCGGCCGAAATTTGTTTCGAACAATCACCGAAATGGTGACCGTAATCGAAATTTGAAGCCTTGGTTTTTGTGGTTTGTTATTGTAAATGTTGGTAGCTTGTTAATTATTGGCAATGTTGTGAGCTCTGAAGGTTGGAACTTGGAACTTTTTTTATGAAAGTTTGAACTTGGAGCTTGTTTATCATGATGGTGCCCCTTAAACTTTACTAATTGTTATATTGGGATTTCGCAATGTAAGAGCTACCAATTATCAAACCTGAAGCAATATGTCTCCTTATTATAATTACAAAATAATATTGGTATCATTATAAAATAATATAATTATGTTATAATTATTGTTATAGAAAATATTAATTGTGTTATTTTTTCATACGTTATTTTCTTTTCAATGTATTTCCTTTCTTGTGTATTTCCATCTAAGGTTTCTCCTCTATACAAAGCCCTATTATGGCCTTATATGAAACAAGCTATTCAGTTCCTTCAGCATGATATTAGAGCGGTTGTCTTGGACTAAAGCTTTAGTATCCCCTTGATACCCTAACCCTACATGTTGACTTCTCTCTCTCTCTCTCTCTCTCTCATTCGACGACCCCCTCAACGATGTGCATGCCTCCGAACATGGCCTCACCAACAACCTTACGTCGATGTTAGTGGCTTAGCACTGCTACCACCAACCTATCACTATCGCACGATGTTCTCGCATGGTACCGCACTATCGCAGATCAGTGCACGCTAGCCTCGTGCATAATGCACACCCTTGTTTCATGTTACATGTACTAATTTTGGAGCAGACCAAGTCAAATTCGCTCATATAATCAGATATGTTATCCCTAGATTGTCGACAAAAATTAATAGGAAAGGTGCTCTAAGTCTGTACACAGAACTTGTTCCCTACATGATCATGTAGAAAAAGACTGATTTCTCCACTCACAATCGTGCCTTGTCGAGACTCCTTCCATCATGGTAGGAAACAAGGTCGATGTTACTCCATCATTTGGATTATTCAAAGTCTTATGTCCCACCATCAAGATGGATGGGACTATGAGTTTTAGGCAATGTGATCATGAACAGCATGGAAAGCCACAACAAAGATTACATCCTAACAAATTCAAGCCAATCGACAAGTCTAAAGCCAATGTTTCATGGAAGCAAGACAATGCTTGATCACGTGTTTGGCACTCTGACACTCTAACAACATAGATAGCCAATCAAGGTTGCAAAAGTCGGTAGTCGGTACTCAGTCGGCTAGGTCACTGACTAAGGATTAATCGGCAGTCGAGCGACTAATCAAATTTAGTCAGATTTTAATCAGCTTTGAATTTTATGATTATTTTAAATATATAAGTCATTTTTATACATATATTTACATAGATTATGTACATTTTTGTACTACCATAATAAATTAAAATAGGTAATTGAGTTTAAATAAAACATTAACCATATTATAGTACATTTGCTTATAAAAAAGGCAAAACATTAAAAAATATGGTATCTTCAAGCAAAAATTGGTCGATTAGTGTACCTAGTCGGAATTAGTCGGTACTCGGTCGGCCACCCCACTGACTAGACTAGTCGGACCTACTAGTCGGGCCAGTCGGGTGACTTTTACAACACTGTAGCCAATGATATCCTACATTAGCCCACAACAACGACGATGGGGGATATTCTTGCGACCGCATATTCCCAAACGAAGAACGAGACAAAGGTTCTTCAACTTCAGTACATCTTCACAATAAAACAGGGATGGTCATCGGCTCCGCGCCTTTTATTCCAATCTAAAACGCAAGTTCGAAGCTCCATAGCTTCATGCCCTTGAATGTTGGTATTGGTCCGTAATTGAGCTAAAGAAACACCATAATGGTGGGTATTTTTCTTGTGAATCTTTATTCCCAATACAATGCAGCCCACAACTAGCTTCTTTATAGTGCCTCTATCTCTCTCATGGGGGAGACATACAGTCGTCGGAGCAGAATTAATATGCCCCCCAATCCTACATCTCAAACATCATTTTCTATGGCGATATCAAAAGGCATGAGGGGTACAACTCAATTCAGAGGACGTAGTGACCATGGCAAGGGAAACAATCGTTACCATCCCCAGTGCACGCATTGCAATCGTATAAGGTATTCTGAGGACTCATGTTATCATAAGTATGGTTATCCTGCCTCTACTTATTTTTGTTAGATTATGTGTCATCTTACAAATGGGTAATTGGATCCCTCCAAGGTCCAATTACCACATTCATTGGTTTAGACACACATCTACTGTGAGTAGGACTTGGTCTTACTGGTGGAGATATATAAGAAGCCACACACCTATTGTAACTGTTGAGATATTTGTTATATTTTATATTGCTTACGTATTTTCTATTCTCTTTGTCTTGTTGTAATTTTCCCAACAGGTTTCTCTCATATATAAGAGAACCCTAATGTAATTTCATTCTTTCATCTCCACATGGTATCAGAGCGACGGTCCTAGACCGAAGCCCTGACCTAATTTTCAACCACACCACCAACCCTAGTTGCCCTCTCGCAACATCATTACTCGTTGCCAACGGCCTCTCACACGGCATCCAGCGTCGCTGCCAAGTGTTGCGCGGCATCCAACGGCACCCCCAGGCATTGCACAGCCTCCAACACCGCCCACGCAGTCGCTGCCAAGCAGCAGCGACAACACCAGCCTCCATAGGGCCGCCGAGGGACCCCCCCCTCCCTCACGTGGTGTTGTTGTACCCCCGTGTTGCCGCTAGCAGTGGCCTCGTACCGCCAACCGAGCCCTCCAAGGTGCCTTAGGTCATCACCAACCATTCTAGGCGTTACCACGTGCCCCTACGCATCTTCGTGGTCCTCTGAAAGGCCATCCAGCAGTCTGATCTGATTTGAAACGATCTGATTTGATCGGAAACGTGATTTCAGACCTATAAATCATGTTTTCTGGCCCTAGAACGCACCAAGGATTGACGAAGATGGTTGTATGAGTCTACATGTACAACTAATCCTCCATATGATCGTGTAGACTCGCTCAGATCGATCTACTTCCCAGTCGAGTTCCGTTTTAGGTCATTCTTCCATCATGTCAGAGAACAAGGGTGATATATTTTCTTTGTTTGGTGCGTTCAAGGGCTCGGCACCCATAGTAAAGATGGATGGGACCAACTGTTAGTTGTTGTCCATGCAGTTTCTCATCCTCATGCAGTGCAGTAATAAGGAGCACATCCTGACAGACCCAGAGTCGACGGATAAGACTGGGGTCAATACTTCTTGGAAGCAAGATGACACGTATGCGCGTATTTGGCTCTCTAGGACCCTCACTACGGAGATAGCCAATGATATCGTGAATTCGCCCACTACCAAGACGATGTGGGACATTTTGGCATCCACCTATGCCCAAGCGAAGAATGAGGCAAAGATTCTTCAGCTCCAGTTTGATATCTACGAGGCAAAGGGAATGGTCGTCATATATACTTGTTTTACTCCTCGCTTCGTAGCATGTTCGAGACGCTTCATAGCTTCATAACTATTACGACATCTACAGAGCAACAGATGGAATACAAGAACTCCACGATGGTTGGAGTTTTCTTAGCTGCACTAGACCCAAAGTATGTTTCTACATGTGCACAGCTTCTCACTGGAGCTACCATACCTACCATGGAGGCCTATAACCATCTCAACAGGCTTCTCATGCCTCATACTTCCACTCATCAGCCCTTTTCAGTGATGGCTGCTTCTCGTGGCAAAGGAGGGACCACCTAGTTCAGAGGACACACCCCTCGTGGTAAAGGCGATGGACGCCAGCGTGGCCCTTGCACCTACTGCCATAGGCCAGGACACACAGAGGATACATGCTACCATAGGCACGGATATCCTACTTACGCTCGTGTGGCAGAACCGATTGAGCCTTCAGAGACTCCAGGTTCCCAGGCTGATACACGCATAGATGATATTGTCTCTCGTATATGAAAGATCATGACTCCTGTTGTAGACACAACCACCACAGATACCGCAGCCGTAGCCAAAGCTCCTTCAAGCTCCTCAAGCATTGCTTACGCTTTTACTGGTTGTAGTGGAGCAAATATGACAGAGTGGGTTATGGACTCTAGTGCTTCCGACCATCTGTGTGGAAATAGAGCCCAGATGAGGTCCTACAAGAGTATACCTCTTGGTAGATGGGTTGTTATAGCCAATAAGGTCCACTTGCCCATCATAGGACAAGGGGAAGGGGAGGTGCATTTGACGTCATCTATGCACCTTCAGAATGTTTTATATGCCACTGATTTTCAAATGAACTTACTTTCCATTAGTTAAATTACTAAGGATCTGCATTATCATGTCATTTTTTATCATTCAACTCTTGTGTTTCAGGACATACTCACGAGCAGGGTGATTGGATGTGGCCGTGAGCAGTGGGGGCTCTATAGATTGGTCCAACCTCCTTATGCTGGTGTTTCCACTATTCCTACTGGACCAATCTCACCATATTTGTGGCACATTCATTTAGGCCACCTTCCTCTGCAAAAGTTGTGTCATGTCCTCCCATAGATCTCTACGTGATCTTCATTCCAATGCGAGGCTTGCCAGCTTGGGAAGCACTACCGTTCCTCCTTTCCATCTCGTCAGAGTCAGAGCAGTTCTAAGTTGTTTGAGCTCTTTCATTTAGATATATGGGGTTCGAGTCGTGTTCCTGATCACCACGGACATCATTTTCATTTGGTCGTTGTAGATGATATTTCTAGACTTTCTTGGGTTTTCCTTTTAAAGAATAAGTCCGAGGCTACCAAGTCATTCATTTATGAGATAAAGCAACATTTTTCTGCCAAGGTCAAATATCTACGTTCTGATAATGCCTTAGAATTTTGCACCCTACAGCTTTCTGAGTTTCTCAGGTCTCTTGGCATTGTACACTAGACCTCGTGTGACCATACATCTCAACAAAACGGTGTTGTCGAGCGCAAACACCATCACTTACTCGATGTGGCTACAACCCTGTTGATTTAGAGTCATGCTCCTCACACTTACTAGCGTGATGCGGTCACCATTGCATGCTACCTAGTGAATCGTACGCCCTCCTTTGTGTTGGGAGAGAAGGTCCCTTTCTCGATTGCGTTTCCCGAGAAGGATTTGTTCTACCTTATACCTTGTGTGTTTGGATCGGTTGCTTTTGTCCATGATTTCTCACCAGGTCATGACAAGCTCTCCCCCAGAGTTGTCAAGTGCATTTTTGTTGGCTACTCTTGTAACCAAAAGGGGTACTGTTGATTTGATAAACTGCAACAGAAATATTTTGTCAATGCTGACGTTACTTTCTTTGAGTCGGTCATGTATTTTCTCCTACAGGTGATAGACTAGCCCCATCAGACTCTGATGAGGATATCTACATGACTCCACCTCCCACTGTCATACCACCATAAACACCTACTCATGTTCTACCATCGTCACCGCTACCACTACCTCCACCACCATTGTCATCTCTTGGACCACTACCTACCCTAACTGAGTTCTTGCCGCATGTGTATACTTGCAGGTCTCGCTCTATTCCCCTCTGCTCACGGGTCTTTCCCATCATCCAGCACGCCTCAGGTATGTAATGAGCACATTATTTCTACTGATTGTACTACTGAGTTTTCTATGCAGTAGGATACTCTACAGGATGAGCAGGTGCCCTCTCAAGTGGGAAGATTACATATTCAGGACATGACAGATGAACTTGATGTGTCGATTGTTATGCGAAAGCATAAATGTACGTGTGCTATAAATCCTCTGACAGCCCATGTTTCCTTGAGCAGACTGTCAGATGACTTCAGGAGGTTTACTTTGGCACTATCAGTCGTGGAGATACCAAGGACATATCAGGAGAATATTCAAGACAGTCAGTGGCATCTAGCCATGGTGGAGGAGATGGTCGTGCTACAGCCACGTGGCACTTGGAGTCTTGTTTCAGCTCCAATTGGTGAATCCATTGTGGGGTGCAAGTGGGTGTTTACTGTGAAGCACCGTGCAGATGGTAGTGTAGATCATTATAAAGCGAGGCTTGTGTCACGTGGGTTGACTCAGACATATGGAGTGGACTATCGGGATACTTTCTCTCCAGTTGCCAGACATTCTACTCTGTGTATTCTCCTATATGTTGTTGTGACATGAGATTTGCTCCTTTTCCAGCTTGATGTGAAGAATGCCTTCCTATATGGTGATCTACATGAGGAGGTCTACATGCAGCAGCCACCTGGGTTCACTCGTGAGGAGTGTCGGAAGGTCTGCATGCTACACAAGGCTATTTATGGCCTTAAGCAGAGTCCAAGAGCATGGTTCCAGAAACTCTCGGACTTGATAGAGCAACCAGGGTTTGTGTGACCGATTGTCGATCACTCATTATTTGTACATATGACTCAGAGAGGTACAATCGTCATTCTTGTCTATGTTGATGATATTATTGTTACAGGGGATGACGAATAGAGCATTCAGGTTGCCAAGGATTCTTGAGGTCAGCAGTTTGTGGCCAAGGACCTTGGCAGTTTGCGCTACTTCCTTGGACTGAAGTTTGCCAGGAACCAGCGAGGTCTTGTGATGACCCATACGAAGGACGTTACAGATCTCCTTTCTGAGACAGTCATGCAGATTGCATACATGCCACTTCTCCTATGGACCCGAGCATGAAGCTCTATGATGATGACACTGATGAGGTCGACAAGAGGAGAGTTAGTTGGCAAGCTCTTGTATGTGACCATTACTAAGCCAGATATATCTTTTACCATGAGCAAACAGAGTCAATTTATGGAGCAGCCCAGATATGCACATATGGATGCAGTCCATATGATTTTGAGGTATCTAAAGGCATCGCTTGGCATGGGAATTTTTCAACAGAGGTACATACCTTTCAGTTACAGCGAGTGCAGATGCAGATTATATTGGGTGTCCCAATGTTAGGAAGTCTACTTCAGGCTTCGCAGTATTCATAGGAAATTCTTCGGTGTCATGGAGAAGCAAGAAGTATACTGTGGTTGCCAGATTTAGCGCTATGTCAGAATACAAGGCCATGACGCAAGTTAGCACAAAGATGATGGGGGTCAGATATGTTCTTACTGACCTGACTATCGAGGTGCCTCTTCACACGCACCTCCAGTGCGATAATCATGTTGCTCTTTTCATTACAAACAAGCATGCCTTCCAAGAGAGGACCAAGCACATAGATGTGGATCATAACTACACTCGTGACATTATATAGAAGGTCTTATTGCCACTGCTCACGTCAGCTCTGGAGACTAGACATCAAATGTACTTACTAAGGCCCTAGTTAGAGGGACTTACAAGAGATGTTCCAAGCTGAGCCTGATCAATATCTACGCTCCAGCTTGAGAGGGGTGTTGAGATATTTGTTATCTTTTATATTGCTTATGTATTTTCTATTTTCTTTATCTTCTTCTTGTAATTTGCCCAACAGGTTTCTCTCCTATATAAGAGTACCCTAGGACCACTCAGTAATGCAATTTCATTCTTTCATCTCCACGGTAACAGTTGCTAAAGACAGAGCAAAATACATATACAGTCCTTAAGAAGCCTTCTCCCATGATTTCATCTCGCTCCTTATAGAATAGGGTTCCACATAAAATCCTGATGTTCTTCCATTGTTCTTTATATTTATTTATCTCAATATTATGCTTCTACATTATCGTTCTCCACTTGGTAGCATAGCGGGTTCGATTCTCGAAGATTTATTTTATGTTCATGATTTATTCGAGATTCAATTAATAAAGTATATTCGATTCATGCTTATTCTTGGAGATTATTTTGATTATATTCTTGAAGATTATTTTTGCTAATCTATAGTTCAGAGATTTGTACATGTTCTGGTTCACGTTCAAAGAATATATCCAGGGTTTTCTGAAAACCCTAATTTTGGCTTGATCGTAACAAGTTCTGTGAAACTAGGGTTTCGCCGAAAACCCTAACTCTGCAAGTGAGATCCATGCCTCCAGATCGCATATCATTCTCGTATCATAAATCAGATCCGAGATCTACTATCAAATTCTGAGTTGTTGTGCAGGTTCTAATGCCATGTTCTGCAGAACAAGTTTGGGTTCATCTTTGAACCCTAAATCTTAGAGAAGAAGGTACACGCCCCCTGGAACTTATTTTCGCAGCCAGAAATCAAAGCGATGACAGTAGCATTTAGGGGTTAAGTCTGTGAAGCCTCGCCATCATGCGCATCTCCTCTTCGCGTGCGATGGCATCCACGCATAAGGGAACCTTATCTCCAGCAGCAATGGGTTCTCGAATAGAACCCTATTTCTTGTCGTGATCCCTTCCTCATGCGACATACGATGATGTGATTCATCCTCTTCCAACGATGCCGCCCCATCCTCCTTGGGAGTTGAAGTCTCCCGCATCAAGAAAAAGAGGGGTGGGTCGATCCCCTATGCATGTAAAGGCTCTAGGTGGAACCCAACCTCTCCACCATGCGGTGGTGCCCGATCTTGCTCGTGTTGCCTCCTTCCTCTAGGCAGCATCTCCCAGGCAGCATATTTGGCGACACTGATTACTTCCAAGCGACGGATTCATGTTAGATGAGTCACCAGTGGGAACCCTAGACGATGAGAAAGGGGGATCCCTTGCCCTTCCTTTATTTCGAAGGGGTTGTTGTGCATTACATTTACGCCCATGTTGGGCTGGTTTACTTATGTATTTTTTTAACAAAAAAGGGAGAGGAGGTTATTGTTTCGACCCAAGTAGGCCATATTTGCAAGGAGAACATGGGGGTCGATACTCCAACATTTGGCCGTATGTTTTTAAAAAAAATGGGGATAGAATGTATTCGGCCCAAAGTTGGGATGGACTGCAAGTATATACAAGGGTGGGGGAGAGACGAGTATTATGAGCCCAAAGTTGGGCCAAAGTAAGAAAAAAAAGCTCATGAGTAAAAAAGGAGGGAGAGTTTTTATGGAAAAGGCAAGGGTACAAAAAACAAGAAAAAAGTCGTAAGCAAAATAAAAAAAGGAAAGCCGAAAAAAAGGATTTTAAAAAGGGGGAAAGCAGAGAAAAATTGAGACTACTTATAATTTTTTGTGATTACCCATCCTCAGGCCTTCTCCTAACATGGTCGATGTCATTTATTCCGACCAATATGGGAGAAAGGGGGGTATTATGTAGAGTTCTACAGGACAGATTCTGACTCTTCAGACGTCCAGATTTCAGCCTCTATAGTTCAGATCAGGCTCTACATTCATATTGTTTCAGTGTCTACAGTTTGATGCGCACATGTTTGCGATCATTATTTAATAGATCTCCATCTTTGATTTGGACTCGGGGTTTTCATGTGATCCATAGAGACTCCAAAGTAGAGATCCCATGCTCTGAGCAAGTATGCACTCAAGGTTTGCATGTAGATTCATTAGGACTCTAGAATAGAGATCCCATTCACCGAGCAAGCATGGGAGAGCCCCAATTCTCCGATGAAGAGACTTTCAGACTCCATTCTCTAGCGACCGTGAACTCCGACGAGGATGTATCCACAGCTTTTTTCAGTTTGGCCCTTCAAAGAGATGGAGCAGTTGCGACCAGAGTTCTCCACGTGGAGACTCATTCTGAATTCAGTGACTCTGACAGATGCGGTACAGACCACACGTTCTCCGATGAGGAGACCCAGGTCAGTTCACACTCTAGCCCTTCAATTCCTCCTCACTAGCATGACATGAGACGCAACGTCATCAGTAAGCAGCCATCAAAGTTTGCGTTGAGTTAATATTGTCAGTAGTGTCATGTATTGTGTAAAAGAGTTATTTCTTTCTATTTCTCCAAGCTGAGCATTGCATATCTAGCTTGAGGGGGAGTGTTAGAATATGTGGCATCTCATAGATGGGTAATCGAATCCCTCCAAGGTTCAAATTATAGAAAAGGCCATATCGATATCATATCAATCTACACGGAAAATGATATATCGGGGATATATCGTCGATATATCGACGATATCGGTGGAAAATGTCAGAAATAGCTTAAAAATAGCATTTTTGCTGTTTTTTCAAAAATTAAGATCATCCAAGATATTAAAACAATAAATAACCTACAAATAAAAACTTATATCACAAATATCGGTCTTTTATACCCCATATATCACACATGTCAGTCATTTCGAACATATCAATGTTAATGTTGACTCCTGATTTATAGATATTGGAAATGGAGTTCATCCAAGTTCTTAGAGCATTAAATAACTTACAAATATACTCTTTGATCACACATATCGATCATCTATGACCCTTACATTGGTCATATCAAACATATCGCTGGTACTGTTAATTGTTGACCTATAGTTATAGGAAATGGAGTTCGTCCAAGTTCTTAAAACACTAAATAACTTACAAATATACTATTAGATCACACATATCGATCATTTATTATATCGCATATATCGGTCATATCGTTGTTAATTTTGATTGCTAACTTGTGGATATCGGAAATGTAGTCCATCCAAGTTCTTATAACACTAAATAACTTACAAATATATATTTGTATCGCACATATCGATAATCTATGACACTTATGTTGCACATATCTGTCATATTGAGCATATCATTATTAGTGTTGATTGTTGACTTATAGACATTAGAAATGGAGTTCATCCAAGACTTATCCTGCAGCACATATTATGTATAAACAATATGTTAGAGCTATTTTTGGAAGCAAACAAATAAAGAGCATAATAGCATTTTTTAAAAGAGACATAATTCATAATAATATTTTCGAAAGGGGGTAGAAGATGAATAAAAATAATTTGGACCCCCAAGATGAAGAGCCATTGTATACACCCCCTGTCGCACCATATTCTACCAGATGGGGGTCTAATTGCCCGATCAGCGAGCCTGGAGGGCTAGGGGGGCTGGGGGCCCATGTAGGGATGTGTGGGCAGCAAGACCCCAAAACGAAATATATAAAACATGATGTGTTTTTTTAATAAAAATATGGGTGGCCTCCAGGGATGGGATCCACCTCAATATATATTATATATTATATATAAAAGAGGTAGGGAAATAAGCTTTTCTGACTGAGAAACTATTCCCCCTCCATACCTAGTGGTCACGTCCCTCAAAGGGGGCTCCAAAGACTCTCAGCAAGTCTAAAAGGAGGAGAAGATTCTCCAGACGCTGGTACGAGAAGTTTGCGCGAAACAAAGGCATCCAGTTGCCGTCAGCACAGCATGAAGCCACGTACACCTCATGATCTGCAGCCAAGGCAAACAAGCAGGGGAAACGGCTGCACAGCGCACCACCATCCGTCCAATCGTCTTTCCAGAAGGCAAAAGACTCTCCGTTCCCCAGGACTGGTCTGAACGAGGCACGGAGACGGGGAATGACGGGCAGAATCCCCTTCCAGAAGGGGGAAGGTCGCATCCCACAGCCACAGCTCTCAGGTGTCGAAGCGGGCACATTGTATATCAGGCGAATAAGCGAGGTGTAGATGTCCTCCGTGCACCCCCATATACGGCCCACCATTTCAGCAAGAGGGCTTCGTTCAACGCATCAAGCCGCCTCACCCCAAGACCCCCCTCACTCTTTGGGAGGGTGATTGTCTCCCAGTCGACCAGGTGAATGTCGGTTGCCTCCTGACCGCCCTTGGTCCAGAGAAAACAAATCAGCCCCTCCAACCTTTTTCTAATTCCAACAGGCATGATTCTCGTAGAAATGAAATAAATCAGAATTCCTGAGAGTACCACCTTCAGAAGAACCAAACGGCCTCCCTTTGACAGGAGTAAGGACTTCCACCTTGCGAGGCGCCTCTCTAATTTCTCCACCAAAGGCAGCCAGTCCGCCATCTTCGTCCTGTCAACAGTCAGAGGAATCCTCAGGTAGTGAATCGAAAGATGGGCACAAGCAGTCCGCAGTGCGTCACTACCATGCTAGACTTCTTGATAGTAAAAATACCATGCTGGAGCTGTAGGATCTTTGTCTCATTCTTCGCGTGTGAATAAGTAGCAGCAAGAATATCCCACATCGCCTTGTGGGCTGATGGAGCATATCATTCGCGATCTCTATTGCCAATGTACCTGAAAGCCAAACCTTGGCATACGCATCATCCGCCTCCCATGAGACGTTAACCCCAGTCTTCTCAGTCGGCTCTTCCTCGGTAAGAATGTGTTTCTTACCTGTAGACTTCATAATGATCATGAACTGCATAGCCCACAGTTCATAGTTTGATCCATCCATCTTCACTATATGCGTAGGACCTCAGAAGGCGCATGTGGAAGGAATATCGACCTTGCTTTCTGACATGATGGCTCGAAAGACTAGGGTCGAAGACTAGACACGGGCATGTCTACAGTGACATAAAGAGATACGGTTGCATGTGTAGACTCATGCAACCTATCTCATCAAGAAAGGGGGCTCGGCTACGGTTACTACGTGTAGGACGACTGCCGGTTTAGGCGACGGCCTGTATGGAGGCGGGCTACGGACCACATGAAGGCAGACTGCGAGCCCAAACAGCAGGCGTGCCTAGGCGGCAGGCTACAATTGCAGGCCTAGGCGGCAGACGGGCCCAAGCGGCTGCAGGCCCAAGCGTTGGCAGGAGGTGGACGCGGTCCCAGGCGATGGCATGCGTAGAGGGTGTAGGGCCAGGTGGCAGCCAGCGTAGAGGGAAGGCGGCGGAAGAGAGAGAGGGGGGAGGAGGGGGAGGCCGGAGGGTGGGGCTTAAGGTTATGGTTTCGGAGCTCTGATCTAGGACCGCTGGTCTGATACCATGTTGGGAAAAACGAAAGAGTTGTTTATTCCTTGGGCCCTATGCTCTCTTATACAGGGAGAGACCTATGGGCAAATTACATACAGCGGATAGAAGAACAGAAAATATATAAATGATACATAAATATGGAATATACATCTCTACAATGTCATTCAAGTTTCATGTGAAACAAAGACTACTATGGCCTCCATCCAGACGGGGTCCATTTCAACAATTCTGTAATTGTCAAAAAAAAATGATTGTCTGGATGGAGGCTGTAGGAGTCTTTGTTTCACATGAAACTTGAATGACATAATACAGGATATAATAATGAATTTTCACAATTTTATTTTAAAAAATAAAAATGGAAAAAAATAGTGCAGGGGAGCCAAGTTAGCTCCCCCAGGGGGCAACCCCATTTTACCTGTATACATATATATACATACATATATACTTACATACATAATATATATATGTGCAACCATTCTGGATTCCCTGCATGACTGTAAGTAATGTCATTCATCTCATCTTTTTCTCATATCAATCTTGGATGCAAGTCCTCCCATCACCCATTCTTCTCTCTTGAAAGTTAAATATTAAATCTCCAAATTAATAAAGTGTGACTATTAACTTGTAAAATTGTAAACCATTTCTGATTATTCCCCTCCCAGTTCCCGCTCTCTTAACCGTAAATATTCAACCGAGTTCTTTCTGAATCCATTTTGATGTTGCCCTTGCACAATGTTATTCCCCTCCAACATAACCGATCAATCTTCCCTCGCGATGTCACCACTTGTCTCATACAACGCCATCCCCCTCCCATACAACACCATTTGTCCTCAATATGCTACCATTCTTCTGATCTTCGCTAAAAGAAAATAATTTTTGGATAGTTTCCTAATACATATGTTAGCTATCCTTGACTCTATTGCTTCTTATCTTACTCTAGATTGCAATCTTATTGTACGAATGAAACGAGATCAGTTACATGATCAAATGTACCGCACAGATCTACGAACAAATAAGCATTACTTCAATTCCTTTCGTACCCACTTAAATAGCCTAGTGGCAGTGCAGTGTGTCTATAACCCAAAGACCAAGGTTCAAATCCCTCCTTATGGGGGTTGTGTTAGGTAGTCGACAGCCAGCGTAAAAAATAATCGAATCTTTCAACATGGATTTGCGCAAGAATCTATGTAGCCGACCCTACTTATAGTAACAGAAGGCTTCGCCATTCTTTATGCGATTTTGATTCATATTTTTCATAAAATTCCATATTTTTACTATAGGTATAATCTTACAAATAAATTCCATTTCATGTCCATTTTAAATGAGAGGCATGTTGCTCAACCGATGGCATAGCTTAACACTCTAAACTAATCATGGACTTCATCAATATCCAACTACAGAGATCACGTTTTTTTATTTATCTAACTTGTCCTAGCATCGCTATCTAGTAACATGTATTATTCTTAGTTGAATCATTTGTTAGAAATTAATTATAAAAAAATAAACTAATGCATCATTTCAAAAAGAAACTTAAATTTCAAATTCAATTAATCCCTCAGTTTGATTGTGTGGTCCTCAAATTTTTGTAATAGATTACTAATGAAATTCTTCAACTTTCATTTGATTATGTGATTTTTCTTTTTTTATAACTACACAATTTATCAATTTGTAAGATAATATTCAAATATCGGGGGCTAATGTGCTATAAAATATAAGAGATATTTACACCCATAGCCCTGAGTAATTCCGTAATTACAATCATAACCATGTGTAATCGTGAATTACACACATGACCCTCAATAGTGCTTAACTCTTACATCCATAACCTTGTGTTAGCTTCCATCAAATTTTCCATTAATTATGACAGAATCCGTCAAATAATCTACATTTTCTACCCTTAATTTCCCATTATTTACCAATGAGACCTCCAAGCCTCCAACCCGCCTCCTTGCCGACCACCTCCTCTTCCCCGTCCTCCTCCAGCACCCCTCCTCCACTGTGGCCGACCACCAACCCACCTCTCCCTCTTGTTCCTCCTCCGGCGCCTTCCCCGTCATGAACTGGAGGAGGAAGTCGGACTCGAAGCCGGACTCGAAGTTGAAGTCGAGGTCGAGATCGGGGGCGTTGTTGTACGGTGCGTGAGAGCATTTTATGTCCTCTAGCCCGCGTCGATGAGTTCCCTATCGATGGGATCGGGATGATCTAGGAGGAGCGGGTGGCAACAGGAGAGGTCGAGGAGGGGGTGTGATCAAGGAGGAAATCACGGGGGCCGAAGGGAAAGGGAAGGAGGGACGAGAGGGGCGGAAGGAGGGGTTGGGGACGGAGGTGACGAGAATCTGGAGGTCGCGGGGTCGTCGGGGAGGCGAAGCTCCTGGAGGAACGAGCGGGAGTGGCCGTTGGGGAAGTGGGGGATGACGAGGAACAGGAGGCGCGGCTCAGCATGAAGGGCAGCGTAGGCGACGAGGAACTGCTCGGCGTGGACGGAGAGGTGGAGGGGGACGCCAGGGAACTCGAGGTTGACGTTGAGTAAGATGCGGCTAAAGGGGATGAGGGCGGAGGCGGCGGCGGTGAGGGGGCACGAGGAGGGGAAGGAGGGAGGGGAGGGAGAGGGAGAGGATCCCCACTAGGGACGACGCCCCTGATCCCAATTGAAGCCTCTGCATTTGCGAGTGGGGCGAGATGGAGGAGGAAGAAGGGGACGGGGAGGCAGTCGACAGGAGTGGCACGATCTGGAGGAGGAAGAAGGGGAGGGGGAGGTGGTCAGCGGGGAGAGGGTATCGGAGAGTCGTTTGATTAGACCATGGGTTAGATTAACTCAATCAAATGGTTGAGTTAACGGGAAAACTAATGGAGGGTTATGGGTGTGAGACGGAATGACAATCTGGGTTTCTCGTGTAATTCATGATTACGAGGGTTATGACTGTAATTACGAAATTACTCATGGTTATGGGTGTAAATATCCCAAAATACAAACACGAGATAGTAGATTATTGAGCAGAAAAATATAAGTGTAAAATATCGGTCCAATCCATAATCAGATGGGTTGAATCGAATTAGATAAAAGTATTTGATGGATTGGATTGGATTCGAAAAATAAAAATCCATTAAGATTGGATTGGACACGGATTTAGCAAAAATCAGGTCCAATCAAATCCACGTACACCCTTATCGCACATATCACTACTGACAATGCTAACTTTTGGCCATTGAGAGGTATTGGAAAGGAAATGATGAAGTTCGAAGCATAACAACATAGAGACAAAGAACATGCATCTAGTATATTAGTTGTATATCGCATTACATAATATGTGACCTATATCAGATATCAAACAAATAAGCAAATAAGCATAATAACATATAGCTTTTAAATAACATTTATAATTTTGAAGGAAAGAAGATGAATTAAATATATTAGAAACAAAAGTTTCTAGCTGAACTAAAGAAAATCAATAGAATATAAAAATAGATTAAAATAGAAATTTCTCGTGAATTAAAATAATCTTAATTTTTAAAACAATAAGTACGATATAGATATACTCCTATAGACAAGGAGATATA
Organism: Ottelia alismoides; assembly: GCA_037367405.1. Lineage (NCBI taxonomy): Eukaryota > Viridiplantae > Streptophyta > Magnoliopsida > Alismatales > Hydrocharitaceae > Ottelia > Ottelia alismoides. The sequence continues at coordinate 300,387 of JAZKJV010010483.1, read as the reverse complement.
TTTAGCCTATTAACAAAATGTTACCTCGTAAACCATGTATAAATAAAAGTATTAGCGATATCCGAAATGAAATGGATAAATATACAATAGCATGTATATTGTATAGTACATCAATCATGATAACCAGAAAATTAAAAGAAGATGAACTAATATAGATTAGGATCGAACATTTCTCATGAACTAAGATGATCAACACCAATGGCTTGTCTTGGATTCGAATTTATAGCTGAACTAATATAAATTTGTGCTTGGCTTCTCTGCACTAAATACATCTATTTTTATCGATATCAATGTTGTAAGATGATATATCATTGATATATTGATCGATATCAATCGATATCCTGAGTGATATCGGTATCATTAACTTACTGATATGGATATATCGTGTATATATCGATATATGTCGTGAATATATCGATGATATGTCGAGATATTTCGATCCATACCTCTAGGTAAAGACCAAACATAGACCATCAAAGGCGCAAATACGGTGGCCATCTCAGGGTTGCTCCTATCGCCAACTGTCGACGCGGTGTGGACCATAAGGAGGCCTCAAGCTCGATACCGATGGTGAAGGAGGCGTTACCATCGAGGAGCCAATAGCACGTGTTGTACAAGGAAGAGATGGCAAGAAGGGGGAGCAAGGGCAAGGTCGGGCGAAGATTACGACAAGGGAGATGGGGGTAGGATTGGGAGGAGGTGGCAGGATATGATGAGGATGATCCGAAGAGGTTGAGCAGAGGTGGTTAGCAAAAGGGAATGGGATTGGGCGGAGGTGAGTGGATGGGATCAAAGGCAAGGTTGGAGGAGGTGTTAGATGTAGTGAGAGGGATCGAGGAAGGGCTAGACAAAGATGGTTGGCAGCGGGGAGGGGGCGAGGGGGAGGAATTGGGCAGAGGTGGCAAGGAAGGGGATCGGGGCAGGGTTGAGAGGAGGTATTGGTCGTAGTGAGGGGGATGGGGGGAAGGAGCTAAGTAGATGTATTTGCGGCAAAGAGGTGGGTGTGGGGTGGGATTGGGCAGAGGTGGCAGAAAGGGGGATCCAGAACGAGGTAGGAGGAGGTGGCTGGCAAGCGACAGTGGTGGTGCTTGCCAGAATCCAAGGGAGCAATGGGTTCTTCTTGAGGTTGAAGGAACGATAGGAAGAAGGAAGGAGGTGAAGAGAAGGAAGAAAGAAGAAGAAATTACATGTGTACCTCTATGCTTTCTTTCCAATCAAATGTATGCACATAAGATAACTTTTGTCTGATAGGTGAATGGACGACAACTAGCCCGAGGCCCACAACTGTTAATAGCCCAAGAAAGTAGGGGCACAAATGATATTGCAAAAGAGGTAGGAAGATATCTATAATTGCATAATCTCGTAGGGGGTACAATCGTAAAAATCTAAAATATACTTTTAAATTATATTTTTCCACCCCACAGAAGGACAACTAAAGGCATCTTCAGAGTAAATGATTACCTCAAATACCCCTTCTTATTATAAGAATATTATTCTATGCACTTGAACATGTGAGATCCTCCTGAATATCATCAGCCCTGCTGCTTATTTTCATATCCTTTTTCGCCTTTTTTCTTGTTGCAAAGCCTACGTAGAGCCAATTTATTGTGTGGAATATAAATTTAAATCATCTTATTATCATCCCACAAAAAGATAAATCAAACCACATTAGGAGAGTATATGACCATCTCAAATACCCCTGCTTATTGTCTAAATATTAATCTATACAGATTATCTCTAAGAATGCACACATTGCTGCACATGGTAGTCCAAAATAGCTCCATGCCTCGGTCATAGATTCATAAACAAGTTTGTCTTATGAAACTTTTTTAAAAATACAGCCTAAGTATTTATTAAAAATACAGCCTAAGTATTTACCTGCAATTAAATGGTGAAGGCAAAAGATGAAACCTATTTACTTACTTCTTTTAGCTCCACCTCCATTGAACGAAACGTTAGTGAAGTATCACTTGTCTGAGTACACTTTGTGGAAACAGACATCTTCCCAAATTGGCGAAGATTATTAGCTGCTTGAAAATAATCTGCACATTTCCCAAACATCTGCAGGACAATACAAATAAGATATTTAATTTCTAAATGCAAATTGTAATAATTATATGGTCCTAACAGGTCAGAAAGAAATATGATGATATTGGATCACTAACAATATTCTTGAACGATTCTTGAATCTTGATTGAGTAAAAATCTCAGCTTGTGGTAAAGAGTATTGCACACAATAGCAATTAACTCTGCAACTGTAAGGTGTTGCTTTTCAATTTCTTGTCCCAACTCGGGGTAGAGGAGTAGCATTGTGCTAGATAATTGACAGCCAGAGTAAAAAATTTGGAACCCATTGCAACAACAAGAATTCATTCAAGCGCCCCTACTGCTACTGCCGCACTGCATTGCCTGAATGTTGAAAGAATAGGTACAGCCATTACGTCATCATCCCGATATAGTGCAAAGTTTGCAAGGATTCTCACCTGGAGGATGCATGAGTAAAGAAGGTAGTACCCCTAAATCGACACTTATGTGCCGTGGAGCTCAAATAAAGAAAGGGTTTCCGTGGTAGACGAATGTGGGTGTGAGGAAGCTAATTCAGGATAACAAGTTGCAGATTGGGAATGGGAACAGCGATGCTCTCACGAACAAGCTAATGAAAATAATGGATACAATGATTACAAAGACAAGTATCTTATCCTTGCGAGGGACAAAATGGGGTGGGAAAAAGCTAAAGATATCAAAATAAACAGATTTAAATCTTGGTACTCAGAAAATGAGAAAGCTCGGGATGGAATTTGGCATTATTGTACATAAAGACTTAAAAAAATTAGAAGTGAAACGGTTCCTGGATTAAATTATGGTGATGAAAGTGATTTTTGGGAGTGGAGATCCTAAAATCATTTGTCCATATACGCCTCAAGTTGGCCTAAATTGACTTGAATGAAAGAATAAAAAGAGAGATGATTTGTTTGGGTGGAGATTCAAACGGACATGTGAGCAAAGACGCTATGGAGTTGTCAATAGTAAATGATGCATGGTTATGGTGACAGAAACAAGAAAAGAAAATATTTTATTAATTTTACAGTATTCGTTGTCCTCGTTGTAGCAAATACTTTATGATGAACACTTGAGTACTTCAAAGAATGGTCCGGCAAAGACACAATTTGACTATTTTGCATGACTGAGAAGAACTACTTTGGGTGCGCAAATAAAGGAACAAAAGAAACAATGCATAGAGAGAAGATGACAAAAATGAAGGAAAGAAAGAATTACGGAGAATATGCTACAAGAAGCTAATTGGGATCATGTTTGAAACACTTACAAAATGTAACATTCAATAGATGATTGTATTAGAAAATTTATGAAAGAGGTTTTAGGTATGTTCAAAGCAGTGCGATAGAACAGAAGGAAAGAAAGCTCGATGGTGGAGTGAAGAAGTACAAGAGAAAGTTATAATGAAATGGAGAAAGAAGGCAATTGAAAACTTGACAAGTAAAGAACTACAAACTTGGCAGTATATAGGAATACAAAGAAAGTAGTTGCCAAAGCGAAAACAAATTTGTATATGAAATTTGATTAGAATGGAGGTTTAAGAGATAATTTTAAGCTGGCTAAGGCTAGGACGCTAAGAACCAAGAATATAACGCAAATTAGGTGTATCAAGAACGATGATAATGATTGAGTAGAAGTAGCTAGTAATGATATAAATTCAAGGTGGAAGAATTATTTTGCAAGCTCATTAACGAGAATTGTGATGCCAAGATCAGTCTCAAGGAGCTACCAAATTCTAAATCCCATTTGAATCATGCCTATCCTTGACAACTTAAAGAAGTGAGATGAAAGATGCTATAAAAAATGAACTAGAAAAGCAGTGCAATCAGATGACATTTTTGTAAATGTTTGGAGATGCTGGGGAGGAAGATATTATTTGGCTTATGAAGTTATTTAATAATTATTTGACAAAGCAAAAAAATACTAAATGAAGGAGAAAAAGTATTGTAATATCATAAACATGAATAGAGGAGATATGCGAAATTATAAAGATCCCAAATTAAAGGAGTCATGTAATGAAGTTATAGGAGAGGATAACTAAAGTGAGGTAAGTTTCCACAGTTCAGATAACTAATTTAGATTCATGCATAATATGTCTACAATGATGGCCATATACCAAGCATTTAATAGAAGTTTTCAAAATTGAAAAGGATCTTCATATGGCCTTGATTAATTTGGAGAGGCTTATGATAATACACCTCAAGACGTAGACTTAGAAAAAAAAAAGGAATTACATTTTGTGCATTAACCAGATAAAAGAAGAATGACTAATTAGCCTCTCAAGGACATTAATTGAGCTGATGCCTTATGGATCATTTTAATATCAGTTTGGATCTACACTAGGGACTAACCCTGAGTCATTATTATTTACCTTGGTTGTGGATGAACTAACAAAGTATCTACAAAGGAAGGTACTTTATTATAGGGGACGAGATAAGAGATGGGTACAATAGGAAACTCAGTTAATGAAGGGAGGATATAAAGTGTAAGGATTTCTCACGAAGCAGAAATAAGATTGAGCAGAAATACTAAAATTTGCATCAAGACATGTACTGTTTTTTGATAGTGTTACGCAGCTAACTAGAGACATGAAAGAATGTATGCAACTGAGATATAGATGCTCCGATGGATGTGTGGCAACACAAAGAAGAATCGCATTCGCGATGAGAGTATCAGACAAAAAGTGGTTGTGGCACCAACTGAAGATAAAATAAGAGAAATTCAGCGCAAGTGGCATGGACATGTGTAAAGGACATCTAGAGTCCATATTCGAAGGCATGATAAGTTAGAAGAAAAACCTTGTAAGGAAGGTTGAGGGAGATCAAAGAATTATCAAGAGGAAACTATTAAAAAGGGGATGTTTTATTATATTTAGGTCGGAGTAAGACAGACTTAATGTATTTGGAAGTAAAGAATCCATGTAGTCACTCCAGTTGATGGCTAATAGCCCGAGGAAACGAAAAAATCAGTTATATTTTTCATATGTTCTCGTATAGATAGGATTAACAAAAATAGAGTTCTTTTGTGTTACTTCGACATTTTTTGTTGATTACTTATTTTATATATTTTTTAAATTTTGACCAACCACTATAATATAGTATCTTATTGGGTTAGGTCGTGAGCCTTACGTCAATCGTCGAATACCTTGTTTGTATTTGTTGCAATCATTAGCAAAGAAAGATTTTTTTATTGTACTAAGAATTGGAAGAAGGAAGTGAGTGGATCTGTTGATTCCCCCACTTAGTGTAAAAAATCTTGGTTATTCTCACAAATCACAAACAAGAATATAAGGGTGCTAAAGGCAATATGCTAAGTTTGTAGGTTAAAATATGAACACAATACAAGCCATAAAGGATGTTATGGACACAAATCAATTAATGGATAGCATAAACTGTTGAGAGTTAAATGGCTAGCATAAACTGTTGAGGGATATCTTTGTATCTTTCTATTTCTTGCGTATTTTTCTATTTCTTTTGTCACTATTATAGAATTTGCCCTCTAGGGCTTCTCCTCTTTATATAAGAGAGCCCCATGACCCCCTTTGGTTATCAGATCATCGTTTTCTCTCCACATAGTATCAGAGTGGTGGGCCAACACCGAAGCTCTAAAACACTCACACCCCATCCTCACCCGCAAGACACCTCCCTTCTTCACGCGTGCACCACCACCACCCGTCGTTGGGGATCTCTTTTTCCATCGTCGGTACACAACCACAGCCCAGCAATTGTTTATCGCCTTCGCCACCTCCACACCGGGTCATTGCAGCCCTAGCAGCCTCCGACGACGGTATTGGTTACCACTTTAACCGAGCAGCAAGTGTTGCTACCCCAGCGGCGACTTTATACCGCTCTAGCACCTATGTCGTGCCCTATGGCTATGGGGCCTCCGTTTACTACTAATCAAGACCTCTAGGAGATGCATCATCGTCACTGTGCTTCTAAATGTCACTAAACAGTCTAACATTCGGCCGTTTGCAGCAAATTCAGACCCCTATACCCATCCACATGCCATAGAGCACCGCCGAAGTTGATGGGAACGGTTGTGGCATGAGTCTGCGCACACAACTGATTCATTGTATGATCGTGTAGACACCTTCAGATAGGTCTACAACCCCGATTGTATCCTTTCCCAACTTTTTCATCATGTCAGAGAGCAAGGGTGTGACATCCAAATCCGAATAACCCGAACCCAACCCGATTATGGTCCAATTGAACCGATAAAACTATCGAGCAATATTAAATGACCTGAATAGATCAATAGATCGTCAATCAAAATTTGATCGGGTTCAATTGATCAAAAATTGGTTGCATCGTAATTGTAGAGGTTTATATATGTTACGATGTACTGTTTCGTATTTTCTATTTATATATTGTACGTATCTGTAATTTACCCAAGGGTTTTCTCTCTATATAAGAGACCCGAGGGGTCTATGGAATAATCATCAGAGTATTGTTTACTCTAACATGGTATCAGAGCCCTAACCCTAACCTAGGGTTTTTCTCCACCCCCCCCCCTGCCGCCGCCGGTCTCTCCAAGCCCCCCCCCCCCCCCGCCGCTGCTCACAAGCCCCTCATGGCCCCGCCTTCTCTCCGCCCCTCCGCCGGGCCCCCCAGCCCTCTCCGCCATGCCTTCCAGGCCACCGCCAGCCCCTGCCAGGGCTCCGCCAGCGCCAGCCAGCCCCGGCCAGCACCCGCCAGCCCCATCCAGCCCCCGCCAGGCCTCCGCCAGGCCCCTGCCGGTCGTTGCCCCGCCGGCTCTTCACAGCCGAGGCTTCATCAGCCTCCCCGCCGTCCGTTTCGCTTAGGTCGGCCTCGGATTGATGATGGGTTCAAGTGCATAACGTCTACATATGCACTTGAATCCTCAACGGCCTTGGTAGACACCAGTTTATTTGTCTATCATCCATAGTTGTTCTTCTCCGGCATTATGTCAGATCAAAAGGTCGAAATGCCCGCCATCGGTGCCTTCAAGGGTTCGGCACCTATCGTCAAAATGAACGGGACGAACTACGAACTGTGGGCTATGCAGTTCCTCAGCCTCATGAAGTCGTGTGGTAAGAAGCATATTCTTACCGAAGATGAACCGCCGGAGAAGACGGGAATATATGCCTCATGGGAGGCTGATGACGCGTATGCCAAAGTCTGGCTGTCAGGTACGCTCACAACGGAGATAGCAAATGATGTCCTTCATCAACCCACCGCCAAGGCGATGTGGGATATTTTGGCAACGACGTACTCTCAGGTACGGAATGAGACCAAGATGCTACAGTTTGCAGCATGATATCTTTACCACGAAGCAAAATGGGAGGCCTCTTCATTCTCTGTATATGTCTCTTCGTGGAATGTTCGAGAAACTCTATAGCACAATTCCACTCACAGCCACGCCGGAACAGCAGAAGACGTTCCGCAACGCCACTATGGTTGGTGTCTTACTTGCTGCCCTTGATCCGGAGTACGAGGCAGCACGCTCTCAGGTCCTTGCTGATGTCACCATTCCACCGATGGAAGAAGTCTACAGACGGCTCAGTCGTGTCCCAGTTCCATCGAACACATCGACTACACCGCCCTCGGCAATGGCGGTCTCCAGAGGACGAGGTACTTCCTCCTCATTTCGTGGCAGAGGAAGTGGTGGACGTGGCCGTGGAGGTCGCATACGCTCTACGTGCTCATTTTGTCGTCGTACTGGTCATTCAGAGGATACATGCTATTCCAAGCATGGTTTCCCTCCTTCTGCACGTGTCGCTGATCATGTTCAAGGTCCACCAACATCTACTCCAGATCACAGGTTCGAGGAGCTAGTGGCACGGCTTCGTGATATCATGCCACAGTCATCGTCAGAGGGTGCTGATGCTTCTGATGTTGCGGCTTCGGCATCAGCTAGTACATCGGCTTCAGCCAGTGCCTCAGGTAGTCCTTCAGTCTCATATCATAACCATGATCTCACAGGATGGATTGTCGATTCTGGAACCACCCATCATCTCTGTCGTGAGAAAGATGTTCTGCAGTCCTATAGAGCTGTTCAGCCTGGTCGCTCTGTACTCATTGCTGATGGCACTCATTCGCCTATCATTGGTCAGGAGGAGACGGATTTACTGCCCTCTATGCACTTACAGAATGTTCTACATGCACCAGAATTTTCTATGAATCTCTTATCCATTAGTCAGATTACACGAGATTTGCACTGTCGTGCTATTTTTGACCCATCGTCTGTTATTTTTCAGGACATACTGACGGGCAGGGTGATTGGCTGTGGTTCTGAGCACAATGGCCTCTATCGTCTCGTACGGAACTCTTACGCTGGCGTCTCACTACATTCCCAGGGCTCTGTATCTCCGTATACCTGGCATCTTCGATTTGGTCACCTGCCGCTTCAGAAAATGCGTCACCTCCTGCCTCAGATCTCTCCGAGTTCGTCATTTCGTTGTGAAGCTTGTCAGTTAGGGAAGCACCATCGGTCTAGCTTTCCCAGTCGTCAGAGTCGGAGCAGTCGCTCCCCATTTGAGTTATTTCACATAGATATTTGGGGTCCCAGTCGTGTCCCAGATCATCAGGGGCACAAGTTCTATTTAGTTGTCGTTGATGATTTCTCTAGAGTATCCTGGACGTTTCCTCTTAAAAATAAATCCGAAGCAGGAAGTGTTATTGAAAATCTTATCAATGAAGTTCACAATGTTTTTTCGTCTACTGTTAAGTATGTGCGTACTGACAATGCATTGGAGTTCTGCACTCGTTCCCTTGCTCGCTTTCTTTCTTCTAAAGGCATTATCCACCAAACAACATGTGCATACACATCTCAACAAAATGGGATTGCAGAACGGAAGCATCGACATTTCCTTGATATTGCCCGCACATTACTTATTCAGAGTTGTGCCCCATTATCCTATTGGGGATATGCTATACTTACAGCATGCTATCTGGTCAACCGCATGCCTACAACTGTTCTTGGGGAAAAGTCTCCTATCTCTGTTCTCTTTCCAGACAAAGATTTGTTTACCCTTACACCTCGAGTCTTTGGCACTGTTGCGTTTGTCCACCTCTTATCTCCGGGACTTGATAAGCTATCTCCTAGGGCTATCAAGTGTGTTTTTGTGGGCTACTCCAGGACGCAGAAAGGATATCGTTGCTATGACCATGTTCATAACAAGTACTATGTGAGCGCTGATGTTACTTTTTTCGAACCCGTCATGTACTTCTCCCCTGCAGGTAACAGATTGGTTTCCTCCACATCCACAGATTCTAATGTCTATGTGCCTCCACCTCCAAGTCTGGGTCAATCTTCTACTCCACCACCACCACCACCACCACCACCACCGCCACCACCACCTCCAACCGTCCCTTTTATTAAGTTCTATACAAGGCGGACAGGCCCTGCTCAAGCTACATGTCAACCATCCAACACGCCTCAGGTATGTTCTGATATTATCACTAATGATGGGTTAGATAATGCACCAGTGCAAGCGCCTTTACTACAGGAGGAAGATCAACCGGTCAACACAGTGGTGGATGATCTGGATCGGCCCATTGCTCACAGGAAGCAGCGAAGACAATGTGCTTCATATCCTCTTGCCTCTCAAGTCTCATTTCATCGTCTCAATGGGGATTTCCAGAAGTTTGCAGCTGTTGTCTCGTCCGTTGAGATTCCACGGACCTATCAGGATGCCATGAAGATTGATTGCTGGCGTCTAGCCATGGAAGAGGAGATGTGTGCCTTACAGTCTAGAGGGACTTGGTCTCTTGTCCCCATTCCTCCAAGTGCCTCAGTGGTGAGTTGCAAGTGGGTGTTTACGGTGAAATATCATGCGGATGGACGTATCGACCGGTACAAGGCAAGACTTGTAGCACGGGGATTTACCTAGACTTATGAGGTAGATTATTTGGATACTTTTTTACCAGTGGCTAGACATTCCACTCTTCGCATCCTCCTATCTGTTGCTGTGGTACGTAACAACAACAACAACAACAAAGCCTTTTCCCACAATTAAGTAGGGTCGGCTACATGGATTCTTCGCCTCCATTCAGATCTGTCTTGGGTCAATCTCGGACTTATATCCAAAAAACTAAGATCCCTTCTTATAGTCTCTTTCCAACACTTCTTGGGCTGTCCTCGCCCTCTCTTAGCCGGCTCAACATCCCAATACTCGCATCTCCTAACCGGTGCATCAGTTGACCTTCTTTGCAAATGACCAAACCAGCTTTTAAACATGGATTTAAGCAAACATGTTGTGGTACGTAACTGGACCATTTTTCAGCTTGACATCAAGAATGCTTTCTTGTATGGTGACCTACAGGAGGAAGTCTACATGCAGCAGCCACCTGGGTTTGCTGCTGAGGGGGAGACTCACATGGTGTGCAGACTTCATAAGGCTGTCTACGGCCTCAAACAGAGTCCCCGAGCATGGTTCCAGAAGCTTTCCCAGTTAATTGAACGACAGGGGTTCAGGAGGTCAAATGCGGACCATTCACTGTTCATCCAGAAGACTCCTAGAGGTACAGTTGTTGTTATGATATATGTTGATGACATCTTGGTTACAGGAGATGATGCTCAGGGGATTGAGATAACCAAGTCCCTGTTGGGAAGCCAGTTCATTACGAAGGATCTGGGCACGATACGATATTTCCTGGGGATAGAGTTTGCAAGAAATGCACAAGGAATGGTGATGACTCAACGAAAATATGTCACAGACTTGCTAGTTGAAACAGGAATGACTGGATATAGACCTTCAAGTACACCTATGGACCCAAGCATGAAGCTGTACGACGATGATACCGAGGAGGTGGACAGAAGAAGGTACAGAGAGATGGTGGGTAAGCTCTTATACATACTATAACTCGACCAGATATTGCCTTTGCAGTAAACCGGGTGAGTCAATTTATGGAGCAGCCGAGGCAAGTTCATATGGATGCCTTGTATATGATATTGAGATATCTGAAGTCTTCCCCAGGCACAGGGTTACTATTCAGGAAAGATACAGATCTGTCTGTTTCAGCTTGTGCAGATGCAGATTATGCAGGATGTCCAAGGGATCGTAAATCTACTTCTGGATTTGCTATCTTCATAGGAAGCTCTTTAGTTTCTTGGAAAAGCAAGAAACAGACTGTTGTGGCGAGATCCAGTGCTGAATCCGAGTACAGAGCCATGGCACAAGCAAGCGCAGAAATGATGTGGGTTAGAGCAGTCTTAGAAGATTTGAATGTAGATGTCCCATTGCCTATGAATCTCCAATGTGACAATCAGGCAGCATTGTTTATTGCCAACAATCCAGCCTTTCATGAGAGAACAAAGCACATAGAGGTGGATTGTCATTATACTAGGGACATGATTCAGAAGGGCTTCATTTCCACTTCTCATGTCAGTTCAGAGGACCAGACTGCTGATATATTCACCAAGCCACTGCTCAGAGGACCTTTCCAGAGATGTTCTTCCAAGCTGAGCATGATAGATATCTATGCTCCATCTTGAGGGGGAGTGTAGAGGTTTATATATGTTACGATGTACTGTTTCGTATTTTCTATTTATATATTGTACGTCTCTGTAATTTACCCAAGGGTTTTCTCTCTATATAAGAGACCCGAGGGCTCTATGGAATAATCATCAGAGTATTGTTTACTCTAACAGTAATGTGTGCCATTCGAAAAGCCGTGATGCAATCAGAGACTGCAGAATAAACCGAAATCATTAGAAAATTTGTCTCGACAAAATAAGACCAACGAAATCGACCGTTCGTGGATTGAAGATCATTTGATAATTTAAAATCACTAATTTGATAAAAAATCAAGATCGTATTTCATCAATTTCTGTATCCATCTTGGATCAAAAAAGTATGTATTGGAGTATATTGATGTATGCATCATGTGTAGGTGGGTAATTGGATCCCTCCAGGGTCCAATTACCACACCCACTGAGTTTAGCCCCACATCTAATAGTGGTGGGACTTGGAGGTGTGTGGAGGCCATATAAGAAGCCCCATACCTCCAGTATCATATGAGAGTGCAATGCAATATATGGTCCTTTGAGGTCTTCACCTGTGGTCACATTCCGCTCCTTAGGGAGTAGGGCTCCACGTCAACACTTGTGTTCTTCATTTTCTTTATCATTTATTTCTGATACTCTTCCACATTCAAGTTTTCTAACATGGTATCAGATCGGGATCGATTCTCTTCGGTCTTATTGTATTCAAAATTTGTTTGAGAATCGAGATTTAGTTCCAGGGTTTTTTTAAACCCTAATTTCATGAAGATTAAAGGAGCGGATTCAATTCTTCAATTTCCATTTGAAGATTATTTCTACATTTGAGATTTGAGATTCAATCTAGGGTGATCTAAAACCCTAGTCCTGCACGAAAAAGTTTGGAGGCTCCAGTTCATGGATACGGCGACAGAAATCGATTATGAGCATCCCCAGATCTCATCGGGCAGGCGACGCGCCAGCCTCCAGTCCCTACTTGCGGTCCAAGCATCCTAGCATTTCAGCCATCCTCCAGCCGCATATGGCGACACGACATCCTTCAACACACGCAGGCGACACGCGGAGCCCTCTCAAGCAGCAGCAAAGGCAGATAGGTCCTCTCTCTTCGCACTTCCAAGCAGATCGCCTCGAGACAATCTTGCGGGGATCTTCACGATGGTCAGAATAATCAAGCCCACGAGGGTGCACAGTGCACCCTCTAGCAAGCCAAGGGTTGTCGCCCAAGTAGGACTCGTAGATGATGGGAAAATCCGATCTCTCCCATCTGTCCTCCTGCACGTCCCTCAGCAGCAGATGGACCATCGCCTAGGCCCCAATCCTCAGCCAATACCTCGGTTGTCGATCGATCCGATCACCTCCTCGCAGATGATGTAGCTCGAGCAATGCCACCTATTTCAGCTGCCGCACGATGAGGCCAAAGATCGCCTCCCATCATATCTTCGATTTCCAGCAGTCGGAGGCGGAGCTCCTTCCAGATCCTACAGGCGATGGCGGCTCGGGGATTTCTAGGCGGTGACGTTGAACCCCTTCTCCATCTCCAGGCGGCGATCTAGCGAAAGAACCCGGGCGGCTGGTCATCGAGAGAAGGGTTCCCAAGTGGGAACCCTAAATAAGCCCTACGGGGGCCAGCTACAATTTGGCCTGAGAAAAAGAGAGAATTTTTTAGAGAGGCCAAAGATTAAAAAAATGAAAAGGGGAGATTTCAGCTGCTAACAACAAACAAACAAACAACAAAGCCTTTTCCCACAATTAAGTAGGGTCGGGTACATGGATTCTTCGCCTCCATTCATATCTATCTTGGATCAATCTCGGGTTTATACCCAAAAAACTAAGATCCCTTCGTATAGTCTCTTTCCAACACTTCTTGGGCCATCCTTGCCCTCTCTTAACCAACTCAACATTCCAACACTCGCATCTCCTAACCGGTGCATCTGCTGATCTTCTTTGCAAATGACCAAACCATCTTAAGCGGTTTTCTCGCATCTTATCCTCGATCGGAGTTACACCAACTTTCTCTCTGATTGCATCATTCTGAATCCGATCTTTACGTGTGTGTGTGTGTGTGTCTACACATCCACCTTAGCATTTTCATTTCTGCAATAGCCATTCACTGCACATGTCTATGGTTCACAGGCAACATTCAGATCCACAGAGCATAGCAGGTCTCACGGTTGCTTTGCAAAACTTTCCTTTAATTTTTAAAGGAATTTTCTTATCGCATAGAACAACAGAGGCTCCTCTCCACTTTAACCAGCCTGCATTTATTCTATTAGTAACATCACCATCAATTTCCCCAACCTGTTGCAAAATAGATCCCATTATATAAAAGAATCTCTCTTCCAAATGTTATTGTCACCAATCTTCACCTCAATTCCTTCACCATTGCTTCCATCAAAGGTGCACTCCATATATTCTGTCTTAGCCTTACTTATATGAAACCCTTTAGTCTCCAATGCATGTCTCCAAACTTCAAGCTTCTCATTTACTACATCTCTAGTCTTGTCAATCAACACAATATCATCAGCAAATAACATACACCAAGGTAACTCATCCTGAATGTGACTTATCAACTCGTCCATAATCAAAGTAAAAAGAAATGGACTCAAAGCTGAACCTTGATGTAAACCAATGTTGATGTCAAAATAGTTAGTCTTCCCAGACAGGGTCCTTAAACAAGATAAAGCTCCATCATACATGTCCTTTATGAGGTTAATGTATAGGACAGGTACTTGTCTCTTCTCCAAAACTCTCCACAATATTTCTCGTGGGACAGAATCATAAGCCTTCTCCAAATCAATAAAGATCATATGGAGGTTCTTCCTTTTAGCTCTATAAATATCGATTGTTCTCCTCACAAATGGATGGCTTCGATAGTTGAGCGACCTGGCATCAATCCGAATTGGTTTTCTTTTACGTTGGAAACTTGCCTCAGCCTTCTTTCGATCACACGTTCCCAAATTTTCATATAGTGACTCATTAACTTGATACCTCTGTAATTTGAACAATTTTGAATGTCTCTTTTATTCTTATAAAGAGGCACCACGATACTCCTCCTCCATTCTTCAGGTATTTTCCTTCTTCGCCAAATAACATTGAATAGATTCGTAAGCCAAGTCAAACCGCGCTCACCTAAAACTCTCCATACTTCTACAGGGATGTCATCCGGTCATACACCTTTCCCAGGTCTCAGAACCTTCAAAGCCTCCTCTACTTCCTTTTTTTGTATTCGTTTATAGCTTGCACGATTCAAGTAACTTTCACTACTAGCAAGATCACCCAAAGTGATCTCTCTATTTCCTTCCCCAATGAAAAGTTTATGGAAGTACTGCTCCCATCTAGTCTCTCTGTCCTTCTGAGTAATAAGCATGTGACCTTCCTCATCTTTAATGTATCTCACTTGAGAAAGGTCTTTGATCTTTCTCTCTTGATTTGGCCAACCTGAATATATCCTTCTGGCCCTCCTTAGAGGCGAGAGTTTTATAAAAAAAAAACTTCATAAGCTTTTGACTTAGCTTCACTTACAGCCTTCTTTGCTTCCTTCTTCGTTATTTTGTAGTTTGTGACAGTTTCCTCTGTTATATCCTTAGACATAGCTTTAAAGCAAGCTCTTTTAATTTTTAGCTTCTCTTGCACCCCATCACTCCACCACCAAGCCTCCTTTTGACCTGGAGCTCCTCCCTTTGACTCACCTAGTATCTCTTTGGCTACCTTTCGGATACATGATGCTTCTCATTTGCACTTCCGCTACAATCCCAAGATACATCCCAAGATAAGTCTTCTAAACCATTCTCCTTGAAGCTCGATTGCTTCAGTGGAACATTCCATCATCTAGTTCTAGTGATCTTAGGAACCCTCCTTTTCTTTACCAGCCCTTTTTATTTGCACATCCAAGACTAACAAGCGATGTTGGGTTGTCAAACTCTCTCCCGGGATTACTTTGCAGTCATTACAACATAACCGATCTCTTTTCCTCAATGCAAAGTAGTCTATCTGTGTTTTAGCTGGCCTACTCTTATAAGTAATTAAATGCTCCTCCTTTTTCTTGAAGAGAGTGTTTGCTATGAAAAGATCATATGCCGTTACAAAATCCAGAATGACTTTTCCCTCTTCATTTCTATCCCCAAAATCATGTCTTCCATGAACATTAGCATACCATGAAGCATCTTTTCCCACATGTCCATTAAGATCTCCATCTATGCAAATCATCTCTCTTTGTAGGATTCTTTGTAAAATCTTATCCTAGTCCTCCCAAAAAGCTTGTTTAGTCCTTTCATCTATACCAATTTGTAGTGCATAAACTGAAATGATATTCAAAATTTCTTCTTCAAGCATCAATTTTAGCAAAAAAAATCTGATCCCCGAATCTTTGCACCTCAACCAAACAATCCTTCAAATCCCTATGAACAGCCACTCCAACACAGTTTCTACCCTTATCTTTACCTGAATACCAAAGTTTAAAGCATGTCTTCTCGATCTCCCTTGCTTACTCTCCAACACATTTAGTCTCTTGAAGATATAGTATATGAATCTTCCTTCTTTCCATTGTATCCATTATCTCCATCAATTTTCCAGATAAAGTGCCAACATTCCAACTACCACTCCGCAACTTCCTTTGAAATCTCTTTTTCTTAAAAAAAATTACGGGAAATTTCAGCCGCTACTTGAAAAAAATTACAGGTTGCTACAGTTTGGGCTCAAGTTGGACCATGTTCTTAAAAAAGGGGGTGCGTATAAAAAAATGTATGCAAACAAAAAAATGCGAGAAGAAAACTGTTAAAAAGAATGAACGGCTTATTCAAAAAAAAGATGATTTAGAAAAAAAAAAAGAAGAAATTGTGTTTGAATGAAAAACACAAAAAAATGATGAGATCGGCTTATTGTTTTTGTTCTCCCCATCGTTTTCATGTCATCTCCCAACTTTTTCGATATCATTATTTTCCGACAAGTATGGGAGAAAGGGGGAGTGTAGTGTAGAGTTCTACGGCATCATACAGCATCATCACTCTGATGATTCAGATTCTAGTTCAGAGTCAGAGTACAGATAATCCAATCCAGATGTTCGTTCAGATTCCAGTCCAGATGCCCATTCAGATTTCAAACTCTACGGTTTTTCAGACTCGTCGTTCAGATTCTGAATCTTCACGTTGATTCGCACATGTATGCGATCTTCAATTATGTGGTCCCCATCTTTGTTTTGGCTAGAGTTTTCATGTGATCCATAGGGAATCCAGAGTAGAGATCACATTCCCTATGTCATGTGGGCTAGGGTTTTCATGTGATTTCATAGGGACTCCAGAGTAGAAATCCTATTCTCTGAGCCAGTATGGGAGAGACCCAATTCTCCGATTAGGAGACCTTTCATATCCATTCTCCAGCGACCATGGACTCTGATGAGGATTCCTCCACGGATTTTTCCAGTTCGGCACGTCAGGGAGATGGAGCGGTTGTCCACATGATTCACAGTCTTCTACATGTGGCAGGTTAGTGTTCTCCAGGTGGAGACTCATTTCCAGTTGAAGTGTCTTTGACAGGCGCAGTACAGAGCACTCGTTCTCCGACGAGGAGACCTAGTTTGACTCACACTCCACTATGTTTGTTCCTCCTCACCTGCACGGCATGAGAAGCAATGTCCTCGACAGCAACCATCAGTGTGTAGTGTACGTGTTGAGTTGATATTGTACGTAATATCTTGTAGCGTGAGTTTGAGATTTCTTTCTATTTATCCATGCTGAGCATTGCACGCTCCAGCTTGAGGGGGGTGTTGGAGTATATTGATGTATGTGTCATGTGTAGCCGGGTAATTGGATCCCTCAAGAGTCCAATTACCACACCCACTGAGTTTACTCCCACATCTACCAGCATGGCCTCAAATTTCAGCGAAATTCGGTCGAATTTCTGTCGAATATCGATATCCAGTCGAAATCGAAATTCCACCGAAATGACCGAAACGACCGAAATATGGGGGTGCTAGTACAAAAAATGACCGAAATGACCGAAATTTCGGTCGAAACTCCACCGAAATTCCATCGAAATTCTGTTTTGGTCGATACCGAAATGGTGACCGAAACCGACATTTAAGGCCTTGTCTACCAGTGGTGGGACTTGAAGGGTCTGTGGAGGCTATATAAGAAGCCACAGACCTCCAGTATCAGATGAGAAAGTGCAATGTGACATATAACCCATTGAGACCTTCTCTCGTGGTTTCATCCCGCTCCTTAAGGAGTAGGGCTCCACGTAAAATTATGTGTTCTTCATTTTTTTTATCCTTTATTTCTGATACGCATCCGCATTCAAGTTTTCTAACAGTATGAAATTTATATCGTTTAATCATCATGCAAAGACGATCGAAATGAGATATTATATAGCAGAATCAGAGATTCGAGGTACAAATGCGGATGAATTTGGTATTTCAAATAAGAGAGAGATAATGAATTTATAAAAATAAATTTTAGTTTAATTTATTTCAGTCAGTAGTACAGCAGCCCTCAACATTTGCCACCTCTCTCCGTTTGGCAAAAAAACTAAAGCTTTTCTCTTCTTATTTATATCAACCCACCCCACCCTCTCTTTTTCTTTTCTACTTCTCAATCGAGGGAGCTCCAAGCCCCCTCTCATATTCTTGCTGCAGCCACAACTGTTGTTGTCCGGGCAGCCAATTGCAGCCACAGATGTTGTTGCACCTGCAGCAGCCGGAGCTGTTGCCTTCTCCTGCAGCTCCCAGCCACAAGCAACAGTTGTTGTCGCCTTCTCCAACGGTCCCCCTCCCCTGGAGCTGCTCCCAGCCCACTGCTGGAGCCCTGTAGAAGCCAAAGGAGCTGCTCTCCTCTCCAAGGAGCTGTTGTGTTGCTACAGATTTCTGGAGTTGCCACATGTATGCTTGGATCTCCAATTCTTAGATATCCAAAAGTACAATTCTTCCCATCCTTTAGCTGCCATCCATGTCTTAAAAACTCAAATTTTAATCCCCATGTATAACTATTGATTCCATGCCTTTAAAATAGAATTTTGGGGGTGAATGCATGCAAGATTCAAACTATTGATTTCATGATGTAAGAATTGGAACAAATGGGGTAAAATAGTATAACTATGATCAAATTTCATACCAATGTTCTATTATTGTTCATACTTTAAAATTTAGAAAGAAATGGGGTAAAATAGTATAATTGTTATTAAGTTTCATACCAATGTTCTACGGTTGTTTGTGCTTTAAAAATTTTAAAGAAATAGGGGTAAAATGGTATAATTATGACCAAGTTTCATATCAATGTTCTACTGTTATTCATGCTATGAATTTTAAAAGAAATAGAGGTAATATGGCATGAATTAGATCAAATTTCAGACATAAAATAACTATAGTTTTCATGTAGGAATTTATAAAAGATTTGAAATGTTTTGCATACAAATTAGTACTAATCAAGACCCAATTTCAGATCATAAATTAGACACTAATTACATGTTCTAATATGAAAGATGGAGTATAAGCATCATATGTAAGATAGGTAAATGGGTCCTTCCAAGATCCATTTACTACACCAATGTATAGTCCCACATCTACCTGTAATAGGACTTGGAGAGTCTATGGAGGTGATATAAGAACTCCCAGACATCTTATATCCAATGAGAAAACCAATAAACACATCAGTCCTTTGAGGCATTCTCCCGTGGTTTCATCCCGCTCCTTAAGGAGTAGGGGTCCACGTAAAATCACGCATTCTTCAATGTTCTTTATGCTTTATTTCTGATATGCTTCCGCATTAAAGTTCTCTAATATGGTATCAAAGCAGGCCAATTCTCAAGGATTATTTTATATTTTTGTTCGAGATTCGATTTTTTGGTTTTATGTTATTGAAGATTTATTAGTTGAAGATTGTTATCCTATATTGTCAAGTTCGAGAGCTATGGTTGTTCAAAACCCTAAACATGGTCGTCGTTCGTGTTCAAATCAGCTGCAACATCAAAGTTCTAGGGTTTTCTTGAAACCCTAATCATGCACGTGCTCCAAGCATCTCTGGTAGAAGACTCTCCAAGCATCTCTGAATATCAGAGGTGGCGCTCAATCCCTTGCACAGAACTAGCAAGGTCCAACTGTTCTAAGGTTTCTCTCTGAAACCCTAATCCTTCCAAGCAACTTCCAGGGCATCGAACCTCCAAGACGGAGGTCGCATAACCTCCCAACAGACAGCAGGTGACGATGATGGTCGTGGGGGGGCGATCTTGTCGTGTGCAACCCTAGATCGAAGAAGATCGTCACCTCCAGGCGATTCCTCCATGGCGGCACAGCACACCTCCAGGCGGAGGTCTCCCCATCGCACCTTCTCACCGCCCTCTTCCCAGTTCCAGGGTTCACATCTGCAGACAAGCCCCCGCGAAGCCCCTCTAGGGTTTCGACGCCTCCTCGCACGAGGCTTCTGCCTCCAACAGGACAACGACATCTCTGGCGATGCTGACCAGTGTCAGCCGAGCTCCAAGCGAGGGGCAACACCCGCGAAGCATTGCCAACCTCAAATCTCTCCGCCCCTCCCATCGCATCTCCTCTAGGCGCACAGGCGATGCACATCTCCTCCAGTCAATGGGACCTCTCCCTTTGTACGGCGCTCCAGTCTCTCCATGCGACGCTCCAGCCTCAGAACCTCCAGGTGGCGCCGCCCGCATCGCTGCCCTCCTCTCCTCGTGCCATTTCCAGGCACCCCCTGGTCCGATTGCTTCAGGTGGCGGCTATCTACAGCAAGCCCCATCGAGGGCGGCGGGATTCGAGAGATAGGGTTCCCAATTAGAACCCTAAATAAAGAAAAAAAGGGGGCCAAGTGGGCTATGTTTTGTTTAAAAAAAGAAGGGAGAAAAGAAACGAGGAGGGCCCAGTTGCGGTTTTAATAAAAAAATGAAAGAAATGAGAGGTCGAAAGTAAAAAAAGGGAAGGTGGCATGTATTGAAAAAAAGGCCTGATTGTTTTGGGAAAAAAGTGAAAAGACGTAAAAAATGGAACGGCTCATTATAAAAAAAAGAGGGGGAGACGGCTATAAAAAGGGAAATAGCCGAAAGAAAAAAAAAGGATCGTATGAAAAAAATGATTTGAGAAAAAAAACCGGAGAAAATTCGAGATTAGCTAAGCGATTCATTGATGTTTTATTTTCCCCCATTTTCATGTCTTCTCCCAAGTTTGTCGATGTCATTGTTTTCCGACAAGTATGGGAGAAAGTGGGAGTATTGTGTAGAGTTCTACAAGAGGCCAGATTGTCATATTCCAGTTCAGATTCGGATCTCCAGTACAGATGCATGGTCAGATTTCCAGACTCTACAAATGTTCAGTTTCAGACCCGACGATCAGATTTCAAGTCCTCAGTCAAATGTGCACATGTTTGCCATCATTTGGTGTGGTCCCCATCTTTACTTTTTTTCGTTGCGGTGTTTTCATGTGTTCCATAGGGACTCCATAGAAGAGCTAGGGTTTTCGTGTGGTTTCATAGGGACTGTAGAGTAGAGATCCCATTCTCTGAGCTAGTAAGGGAGAGATCCAATTCTCCGACGAGGAGACTTTTCAGACTCCATTCTCCAGCGACCGTAAACTTCGACGAGGATGTCTCCATGGCGTTTTCAGTTTGGCCCTTGCAAAGATGGAGCAGTTGTCCACATGTTGTGGCGGACCAAAGTTCTCCAAGTGGAGACTTATTTTTCAGTTGCAGTGACTCTGACAAGCGCAGTACATAGTACATGCTCTCCGACGAGGAGATTCAGTTTGACTCACACTCCGACCCATTTGTTCCTCATCACCTGTATGGCATGAGAAGCAATGTCCTCGACCAGCGGCCGACAATTGTGCGTTGAGTTGATATTGTCTGTAGTTCTTGTATTGTAAGTTTGAGATTTCTTTCTATTTGTCCAAGTCGAGCATCGCATGCTCCAGTTTGAGGGGGAGTGTTGGGGTATATGTGTCATATGTAAGATGGGTAAACTGATCCTTCCACATCTACCAGTGGTGGGACTTGGAGAGTCTGTGGAGGCTATATAAGAAGCTACAGACCTCCTGTATACGATGAGAAAGTCAATAGACACATCAGCCCTTTGAGGCGTTCTCATGTGGTTTCATCACGCTCCTGAGGGAATAAGGTTCCATGTAGAATCCTGCATTATTCCTTATTTTTTATCCTTTTATTTCTGATATGCTTACACATTCAAGTTTTCTAACAAAAGAATTAAGAATGAATTGCAAGGGTTTAATACCTCATTCAGACCCTAATTGTGATCCAGTTTGCGTATTTTAAGACCAAAATCCAATCCATTGTTAAATTTGATTTCATGATTTAAAATTGAAAGAATTTGTGGGTAATTTGCATACTTTAAAATCCAAATCCAGACCACTGTTATACTTGGTTTTATGATTTAAAATTAAAAGAATTTGGGGTAATTTGCATATTTTAAGACCCAAATTCAATTCACTATTATACTTGATTTCATGACTAAAATTGAAAGAATTTAGAGGAGAATAGCATACATTTTAATGCTGAAAACAGTTCATTGTTATGCACTAATTTCAAGATTGAAAAATGAAAGAAATTTAGGTTATTTGCATATATTTTGTATAAAAATCAGTCCATTGTTATACTTGGATTTCATGAGCAAAATTGAGAGATTTGAGAGTGATTATCAAGATCCAAATTCAAATCATTAAATTAATACTGTTTCATGAGTAAAATTGAGAGATTTGAGGAGATTAACATGCATGTAAGATCCAATTTTAGATCAGTGAATAGCTATTGATTTCATGATGACTGAGGAGAAATTTAGGATGATTTGGATATAATTAAGTCAAGTTTTAGAACATCAATTAACCACTGATTTCATGGCTAAAAATTGAGAGATTGGGGATGAATTAGCATGTAAGTTGAGACTAACTTTATATTCAATGAGTGACTCCTAATCTCATGACTAAATAAGAAAAACTGGGAATTTTCCATTGATGCAAAAATTTGAATCCAAATCTAATGATCAGCTCCCAATCTCATGTTTTAAAAATGAGAACATTGGGATTTTCATACAAGTGACTTACAAAAATCTAGATCAAAAATCGTGCCCTTAAATTAAGAGTTAAATAAGAAAAGTTTGGAATTTTTATTGATTTGAACTTAGATCCTGATCCAATGAATAGTTGATAAACTTATGATTTAGAAATGATAACTTGAGACATCAAGGATCGATCATCTACACGAATTAATTTTTTAGGTATACTCTACTAACTATAGATCACTATTAACAAAAAGACCTGGATCTGTACAGTCAACCACAGAAAGGATTGAGAAAGAAATGAGTAATCAAGCAAGGGAAAATGTTGGGAATCAGTTATGACTGATAATTAATAGTGTCGATCATCGTGACCCGTACACCTACTGTGCGAGGGCACAGTGACCCTCAGCTGGACGGGAGATAGGAAGTCCAGTTAGGGCAGCGACCGCCTAATACGCGAGTCTACGATACCAGTCCTTTTTATGGTTTTTACGCGAGCTCGTGGTATTTTTACGCTTTGTTGGGATCCGGGTTTTTGACCAATTCCTCTGACCTTGTTTCAGTAGGGTGCCTAGGCAGAAGAACCCTTGGTTTTGGTTTTTAGCGCTCTTTTTGCCCGTACTGGTCGGGCCAGTTTTTTGGAGTGACTTGGTCCGAAAGGTCTCTCCTACTCGTCTATGGGACGTAGTTTTGGAGCATGCCTAGTCCTCTCCTCGGCTGTGCTTCCACTAGGATGGCGAGACTGAAGAGTCTCTTAGGAGGCTTCCTCACCGCTTGAGTTTTGATTACTATTCTGCAGTAGGTCTTGGCGAAGAAAAGATCGTTGTCACTTACAGTTGAGTTTGGTTACAATTGAGCTTAGCTACAGTTGAGTTTTGTTACAATTGAGTTTGGTACTGTTTTGAGTTTTGGTTACTATGCCGCCAGTAGGTCTTGGCGATGAAAATATCATGAGACAGAAATCTTCAATGATCATCAATCATCAATATTTAATCAGAAATTTGAATTACTACGGATGTTAGGAGAAGCTAGTAGACATGTTGGAAACTTAGTTAGGATGCATTATACTCCACCACATGCCTACGGAGGCACCCCAACCCTAAAGTATCCTTCACGCCTTAGAGTTATAGTATGAGGTCACACTCGGACCAAGACTACAGACTATCCACTACACTTTAGAAATTAGACAAAGATAAAGACCATATCAGAAATTCATCATCTACAATCCCAAGATCCATCAACATGAGTTATAAGTGATAAAAAGTTGATAACCTACATATGCATCATATAATCAATAAAGGAAAATGTTATATATGGAAAGCTAAGAGGTGATGGGTAAACAGGGGATTCACATATAGAACAGCTTGAAAACCATTTTCCATTCAAGTAACTTGTTAAATTTAAATGTCAAACCCTATCTACTCATTTCTTTTTTAAACCACCGAAATACCTATTGATATTTTAATAAATTAGGTTGTACTCAACCTTTGTTGACATTCCTTTCTCCCTAACATGTATGACAGGCAAGACGCCTGCATCACAATAGATTGATAGTTGGACGATGAGCTTCCGCAGTTTCTGTTACGGTACACATGTTACAGCTTTTGTACAAAATAATGTAAATGTTTTTCTTTCTTGTCAGCTACATTTTGGGATATATGTACATAATGCAGTTTCTTCTGATACATGTATATATATGGAAATTAATGCAATGTGAATTGGTGATATTTGTTGTTAGTTTTGTGGTTGTTTACATTATTGTGAATGTCATTCGAAAGGAAAAAATTTTCCCTCACTTTCAGGAGACCTAATGTGATTGATATCGAAAATAATATTGCAAATGATGTGTAAACGGGTAACCCAGATCCGCACGGGCGCTACAAAAGGGGACTTCTCCTCTAATGCCTTCAAAGGCCTGTCACCCATCGTCAAAATGGATAGGACCGATTATGAGTCATGGTCCATGCAGTTTATGACCATTATGCAATGCAACAATAAGGAGCACATACTGACGCAGCCAGAACTAGCCGACAAAACTGAGGTGAATGCTCTGTGGAAACAAGATGGCGCGTATGCGTATATATGGCTATCGGGTGCTCTTATCATGGAGATAGCCAATGACATTATTTATCAACCCACTACCAAGGCAATGTGGGACATATACGTATACATATACAAATTAGTTCTAAGTATTAGATACACTTGTACATTTATACATACATATTAGTCTGAAATACTACAAATACATACTTACATACATATGCATATGCACATTAGTTCTAAGTATTAGTTACACTTGTACATCTACACATACATATTTGCTCGAACTACTGTAAGTATATGGGTAAAATGGGGTTGCCCCCTTGGGGGAGCTAACTTGGCTTCCCCCCACCCTATTTTTCCCATTTTTTATTTTTATTTTTTTTGAAAAATGAATCCGTGAATTTTCATCATTATATCTCTATATTATGTCATTCAAGTTTCGTACGAAACAGAGACTCGTATGGCCACCATCCAAACAGTCATTTTTTAACGGTCGTAGAATAGTTGGAATCGACCCCCTCTGGATGGAGGCCGTAGAAGTCTCTGTTTCACACGAAACTTGAATAATATAATATAGAGATATAGTTATGAAAATCCATGGAAGAAATTTTCAAAAAATAAAAAAATGAGAAAAATAGGACGGGGGAGCCAGGTTAGCTCCCCCCATGGGAAATCCCATTTTACCTTAAGTACCTACCTACATACATTTACACCTGTGTAAGAAAGAAACACACTGACATTATAAAACACACAAATAGATTTTCTTTGATATGAAAAAGGGTGGACATACAAAATGATGCATGTCTACATTATGTATTATATACTACCGTGAAAAAATATACAAATTTCAAGATTCAAAACGGAATGGGTTCTCAGATTAATGCCATTAGCATTATAGGCCGGTCAAAGAGCCCAGGCCCCAGACTAATGCCATCAACATGAGTCGATTTGTTCATAACATTACACTTGTAGCCCCAGTGGGCTCCCAGAATCTAGATGTTCTCGTAGAATCCCTCCAGATGATAAGAGTAATGTTCCTCATCCTTTTGGCACAATCCCAAGTAAAAAACAAATGTTTCAAATCTTCTGAAGCATCCACACAATGGATAGATCACATCCATCCCATTCAGAATACTGGATTTATGCATTTTTCCCATCGCATGTACCCTCCTCAACAGCCAATAAAAGACCTTCACCCTTAAAGTGAAGCTTTGGAGGCTAGATTAACTACCAGTCTCATGCAAAAACCATAGAAGCAGCTAAGGGCTTGTACGCCTTCTTCATTGATACTACATAGTCAATATAAAATTAGTGATCATTTCCATCAAAGGGCCCCTCCATCGTGTTAAAAGACAGGCATCCTCGAGAAATTTTGGATCCTTTGCTGTAAGAACCAAGAGGTAAAGGTAAGAGACAAGGTAATGTCATGACTCAGCTACACTCAATTCCTACTTGTCAGCGGGAGTGAAAAGCTTAGCAAACCTGCCATATAAATCCCAGTCTTCAGGCCAATTGTCTTTCCAAAACCTGAAAAGAGCAGCCATCAACTAACAACGACATTCAAAAGGGAACCACACAAGCAAGACATAGTAGATCCCCCTCAAAAGTTTGATGGTGCAAACTCAGTCCACACCATTAGCTAAACCATGGGTAATTTCATAAAAGACCAACCAACCCAACATATCATCATTCTCTTCGAGAGGTTCTCATCATACATTTCTTTAAGAGCCTTATTGATCTCCGTGAGCCTCAACACTCCCAAATCACCCTCCTTCATGGGATGACACATCGATGCCCAACCAACGGGAGGACATTGTAGCTCTCCTACTCCGAACTAAAGCAGAAGAGCTGCCTCCTTATACTCATAATGGACTCTAGATGCATTCGCAACCCGGCAAGGAGCATGTGAGTAGAGAGAAAGAAACATGGATGGTAGATGTGGTCATGTCAAGCACTTGATGGCCAGCCTTCCATAGACACGAGTTCTTCTAGCTAGCCAATTTTGCCTCAAGCTTCTCCACTATAATCATCAATCTGCCTACTCAATCTACAACTAGCTAACAATAAAGTCAAGTATATGCGGGAGGACATGCGTGTGTCGCCCACAAGTAATCTCGTCCCCTTGCGGCAACTTGAAAGGAACAAAGGGCGACTTATCTTGGTTGATATTGAGATTGAACTATACATTAAAAATCTCGATGACCTTTGATATCCACTTAGACCCATTCCTAGCACCCTCAATAAAGAAATCCGTGTTGTCGACATATTATAACACACAAATCGAAAGCTCCATATCCCCATATACTATACAGATTCCAGCTTCCATGTCTTGTCCTACCGTCATAACAAGTGCGTCCTCAATAGTAACATATAAAAGAGGCGCCAGTGGCCCACCTTGCCTAACCCCACCTCCATGGTTGAAAGAAGCCACCCTTTGGGTGTCCATTCACTAAAATGGAGTCTGAAGTTGTCATGGTGAATTTCTTCATCCACACAATCTATAATTTTGGAAAAACTCTACCCATCCTGAGATAGCCTGAAAAGAATAAAGGTCAACTTATCATGCTTAACCTTGAAAGTAGATAGTTTAACAATATTTTCAAGGGAAAATTGGGGCTGCCCCCACCCCATTTTTCGCAAATTTTTTTTTATTTTTTTGCAAAAATATCATCATGTATATTCATCCCTATATCCCTCCTATATGTCATTCGAATTTCGTCAGAAACGGAGACTCCTACGGCTTCCATCTAGACGTCATTTTTTTAACGGTCGCGGGATTTTTAAATCGACCCTGTCTGGATGGAGGCCGTAGGAGTCTCTGTTTCTGACGAAATTCGAATGGCATATATGAGGGATATATGGATGAATATATATAGCGATATTTTTCAAAAAAAAAATTACCAAAAAATAGGGTGGGGCAGGGGGCAGCCCCATCAACCCCACTATTTTCAATGACGGTCCCTTTAGCCCCATTGTGTACCCTCATCTAGTACAGGTCTGACCCTGTACAACTCAGTGATAAATTGAAGAGGCTCTAGAGGTCATCCTCCCTGCAGCTGAAAGTGGTGGGTCTGGTCCTCCTAGAGGTCACTTCAATACAGGTACATTTATGATGATCCAAGTTATATTGTGGCGTGTACATCTCATTCCTAGAGTGGGTTGTCGAAACACCACCATCGGAATTTCCTTTTTCAGCATAACCTAATTAGGTGGAGAAAGAAGACGAGAAATAGTCAAACAATGGGGTATAAACCATCAACCTAGATCGTCAGCTCTAATACCAAAATGAAGAGTAGATAATTGCTTGATTTCTGTTAAAACCTCAGTGCTCTCTTAAATAGATCTAATGGAAAAGTTGCAAGAAGAATAACAAAAGGCAAAGCCCAAATAATACAAAATCGAAAGACAGAAGTTCAAAAAATATATGATGGATGCTCTTTAATCGCATGCTATTCTTATGGTTACAGTATGATTCGGATGGGTAACTAAAACTCTCTAAGATCTAATTAAACTACTAAAGTTTAGTCCCATATTAATGGGATTGTGCAATGTTCGGGTTATATGAAGAGCACACACCCCTTGTAATATCTTGAGAAACATAATGTAATAGCTAGCCCTTTGATGTGTCTCCCCCTGTGCTTCATCCCACTCCTAGAAAAGAAGGGTTACATGTAAACTCATGTTTTCTCGACTGTTCTTGATTTCACATTTCTATTTTATTTATTTTCACATGGTATCATATGTTGGGGAAACTGAATGTTCTATTATTCAAAGGAACCCTAGGCTCTCTTATATAGGGAGAGACCTCATGGGTAAAGTACATAGTAGTCTAGATAGAAATAAGAAATTGCGAACTGGTACATAACATGTAATAATATTTATCTCTACACTCCCCCTCAAGGTGGAGCATAGATGTCTATCATGCTCAGCTTGGAAGAACATCTCTGAAAAGGTCCTCTGAGCAATGGCTTGGTGAACACGTCAGCAGTCTGATCCCCTGAGCTTACGTGAGCTGTAGATATCAATCCTCTCTGGATCAAATCTCTAGTCTAGTGGCAATCGACTTCAATATGCTTTGTTCGTTCATAAAATGCTGGATTGTTGGCAATAAACAAGGTTGCCTGATTGTCACATTGAAGCTGCATGGGTAGAGGTGCGGCTATATGTAGATCCTCTAGTACATATCGAACCCACATCATCTCCGTGCTTGCTTGCGCCATGGCCCTATATTCGGATTCAGCACTGGACCTTGCCACAACAGTTTGTTTCTTGCTTTTCCAAGAAACCAGAGAGCTCCCAACAAAAACTGCAAATCCTGAGGTTGATTTTCGATCCTTAGGGCATCCTGCATAATCGTCATCTGCGCATGCTGAGATAGATAAATCTATGCCCTTTCGAAACAGTAATCCTGAACCTGGAGAAGACTTCAGATACCTCAGTATCATGTATATGGCATCCATATGCACTTGTCTTGGCTGCTCCATGAACTGACTCACCCTGCTTACTGCAAAGGCAATATCGGGACGAGTTATGGTAATGTAAAGGAGTTTACCTAACATTTCTCTATATCTCCTCTTGTCCACTTCATCTGTATCATCATCATACAGCCTCATGCTTGGATCCATGGGAATACTCGATGGTTTGCATCCAGTCATGCATGTTTCAGTCAAGAAATCTGTAATGTACTTCCTTTGGGTCATTACCAGACCCTGTGCATTCCTGGCGAATTCCAACCCCAGAAAGTATCTTAGGGTTCCAAGATCCTTCGTGACAAACTGACGGCCTAAGAATGCCTTCACCCTTTCTATGCCCTGAATATCATCTCCTGTAACCAGAATGTCATCAACATAGACCATGATAACAACCGTACCTGTCGATGACTTCTGGACAAACAACGAGTGGTATGCATTCGACCTCTTGAATCCCTGTCGTTCTATCAGATTGGAAAGATTCTGGAACCACGCTCGTGGACTTTGATTGAGGCCATAAATTGCCTTGTGAAGTCTACACACCATATGCTTCTCCCCCTCAGCAGTAAACCCTGGTGGTTGTTGCATGTAGACTTCCTCCTGCAGATCGCCATACAAAAAGGCATTCTTGACATCCAGTTGAGATATGCTCCAGTCACGTACCACAGCAACTAATAAGAGGATGCGAAGAGTAGAATGACGCGTCACTGGAGAGAATGTATCCATATAATCCACGCCATAGGTTTGTGTAAAACCACGCGCAACCAGTCGTGCTTTGTACCGATCTAGACTGCCATCAACATGGTATTTAACTGTGAATACCCATTTACAGCTCACAACAGATGCATCAGGAGGAGCAATAACTAAGGTCCATATGCCACGAGACTGTAAGGCACGCATCTCATCTTCCATAGCCTTTCTCCAGCAATCAATCTTCATAGCGTCCTGGTAGGTCCGTGGTATGTCCACGGAAGATAAGGCTGCAGCAAATCTCTGAAAGTCGCCTGTGAGGCGATGAAAGGACACCTGTGACGCAACGGGATAAGAGGTACATGACCGCTTCTGCTTAGGATAGCAATAGGAAGATCAAGATCATCTTCCGTTGTACTGGATTGTGTAGTCTCCTCCTGCAATGA
This sequence comes from Ottelia alismoides, assembly GCA_037367405.1. Classification (NCBI taxonomy): domain Eukaryota; kingdom Viridiplantae; phylum Streptophyta; class Magnoliopsida; order Alismatales; family Hydrocharitaceae; genus Ottelia; species Ottelia alismoides. Next base: position 270,221 of record JAZKJV010010483.1, on the reverse strand, counting down.
AGAATCCTGCACATGTACCATGTCTGACCCGTCAGTAGTAATGCCATCTGAACATACCTGAGGCGTGATGGATGTCTGACGTGTAGCATGAGCAGGACCTGACCGACGCGTATAAAATTTTGGTAATGGTGGAATAGGAGGTCGAAGGGGTGGTGGAGGTGGAGGTGGTGGCGAGGATGACACAGGACCAGGAACAGGAATGGACTCAGGTGAACTCCAAGTAGGAGGTGGAGGAACATAGACATCATCGTTGGTAGTGGATGGTACCAGTCTATCACCTGCAGGGGAAAAATACATAACAGACTCAAAGAATGTGACATCAGCGCTGATGAAGTATTTCTTGTTTATGGGATCGTAACACCGATATCCCTTCTGAGTCCTAGAGTAACCAACAAAGACACATTTGACAGCTCTAGGAGAGAGTTTGTCAAGTCCAGGAGTCAGAAGATGAATAAATGCCACAGTACCAAAGACACGAGGAGTAAATGAGAATAATTCCTTGTCAGGAAAAATGATAGAGAGAAGAATTTTCTCACCAAGAACAGAAGATGGCATACGATTGACTAGGTAGCAAGCGGTAAGAACAGCATCCCCCCAGAATGAAATAGGAGCACAACTCTGAATCAGTAGGGTTCTAGTAATGTCAAGAAGGTGGCAATGCTTTCTTTCTGCTACGCCATTCTGCTGAGATGTGTAAGCACAAGTACATTGGTGAATAATGCCCTTTGACGAAAGGAACTGAGAGAGGGACCATGTGCGAATTCTAGAGCATTATCTGTACGAACATATTTGACAGTGGAAGAAAACACATTTTGCACTTCATTGATCAAATTCTTAATCACATCACCTGCTTCAGATTTATTCTTTAAAAGGAAGACCCAAGAAACACGAGAAAAATCATCCACTACCACAAGATAAAATCTATGTCCCTGATGATCGGGGACACGACTTGGACCCCATATATCTATGTGAAACAACTCGAACGGGGAGCTACTGCTCCAACTCTGACGACTAGGAAAGCTCGACCGATGATACTTTCCCAACCGACACGCTTCACAGCGAAAGGAGGAACTGGGAGAGATCTGAGGCAGAAGATATCGCATTTTCTGGAGCGGGAGATGACCAAAACGGAGATGCCAGATGTACGGAGAAACTAGTCCGGCAGAATGAGAAGAGACGCCAGCATAAGAATTCCGGACCAGGAGATATAGACCATTCTGCTCAAAGTCACAACCAATCACCCTGCCCGTTAGTATGTCCTGAAAAATAAGAGAAGACGGGTCAAATATAGCACGGCAATGCAAATCCTTCGTAATCTAACTAATAGACAATAGGTTCATCGAGAAGTCAGGAGCATCGAGGACATTCTGTAGATGCATAGTAGAAGATAGGAAGACCTCCCCCTATCCAACAAGGGGGGAATGAGTACCATCTGCAATCTGTACTGAGCGGCCATGGGGAATGTCCCTGTAGGACTCAAGTCTCTCTCGATCTCGGCAGAGATGATGTGTGGCACCAGAATCTATAATCCAATCAGAGATATCATGTGAAGATGTAAATGCAGTAGCACTACCTGAGGTACTAGCAGCAGCGAGGAACTGGCAGATGCTGTAGCAGCAATATTTGAAGGTCCACCAGAAGAATCACCAGATGACTGTGGCATAATATCACGTAGACGTGCCACGAGTTCCTCGAAACGATTGTCTGCAGTAGATGCCAATTAGGGCTGAGAATGCTCTGCTACACGTGCCGATATTGGGAAACCATGCTTACAGTAGCATGTCTCCTCCGAGTGGCCTGTGCGATGACAATATGAACACGGCTGACGAAAACGATCACCCCTACCCTGGGGTCCACGTCCACGACCACGGCCAAAAGTGTGACCACCTCTCCCACGCGATACTGCCATCGTCGATGGAGGTGGAGTAGATGAGCTGGAAGGAACTGATATGCGACTGAGTCTCCTATAAACATCCTTCATCGGAGGAATAACTGAATCAGCCAAAATCTGAGAGCGGGCGGCCTCGTACTCAGGATCTAGGGCCGCAAGTAGAACACCCACCATGGTGGCATTCCGAAATGTCTTCTGCTGCTCAGGAGTCGCTGTGAGTGGAATGGTACTGTATAGCTTCTCAAACATCCCCCTCAGGGATGTGTACAAGGAGTGGAGTTGTAGCATCCGGTTTCCAATCAAACCCGAAGTTGTCCGATTTTGGGTCTAACGAACCCAAAAACGTTATCGGTCAATACTAAACAACTTAAAACGATCAATTAATCATGAATCAAAAGTCGTTCGGACGAAATCGGCCAAAAATCGGTCACTTCGTAATTCGTGCCGTGAAAAGCCGCGACGCAAATTCGGAAACCGCACAACGAACCGAGACCATCATGAGATCCGATTCGACGATACGAAACCAACGGAATCGACCGTTCGTCAATCGGAGGTCGTTTGATATTATTAAATCACAAAATTTAATCTTAAACAAAAAAACCGTATCCGAAAATTTCGGGGGTTCAAAACCCAACCGAAAGTATATCAATATTGTACTCAAATTGATCGTCATCCCGAGACGATCAAATCAAGATACTTCGCGTCGAAAACGGATGTCCGAGGTGTGCGTACGGTAGATTTTTAAGCGTGATAAATGAAGAGTTTTTTTTTTAAAAAAAAAAAAATAAAACAAATGTATTTTTCAGTAACACTGTTGCTGTTAAAAGCCCATTTCCAGCCGTTTTTTTTTTTTTCTTACCCTTCTCTTTCTTAGCCTCCAAATGGCACTTAAAAACCCTCCACTTGTAAATCCCTTGGATCTCTCTTCGTAACTATATAAACCCCTCCATTCTATCCTTTTTCTCCCAAATTCTAGCCGATAGGAACACCGGTTCTCCCATACTTGACTGCTGCTTCTCTTTGCAAGAAGGCCGAGAACTGCTGCATATCAAAATCAAAAGCCCTCTTCACAGAATCTGAAAATCCAGGTACTCTTCCTCTCCATTCCTCCTTGCTGCCTTGCACATACATTTCCCTCCTCTCCTCTTACTGCCCTAACTGTGTACAAGCCATGCATGTAGAAATCAAGCCCCATTGTGCTGCTCTTTTATTTCCTTTTTCATAAATCTGAATTTTGTCCAAAGAAAATTTGCTTATGATCTTAGAAACAACCTATGTAAGACCATGTGATTGGAGGTTGAGCATTCTAATTCAATAAATTTCATGGGACGACAAGTTTTGTGACCATAATAGGTGCATGTGAAATTTCATATTTCTTTTAATGCATGCCTGGTTCAAGCTCTTTAAATCCTGGAAATAATAGTTCCAAGAAGTAAGTATAATCACTACATGAACTTAGTTTCATATATAACCATTTTGTAAAAAAAAAAAAAAAAAAAAGGAAATTTATTATCTAAGCCTAGATCTTTTATAATGGGAAATATGGCTGTTTAAAAAAAAAAAAAAAAAGAGAGAGAGATAGCATAACCAGTTGGAGGATATAAGCCACATCTAAAATTCATAGATTTAAGTCCAATCCAGTTTATACTAATATGAAGACTGTGTAGACTGAGTAAATAAATATATATATATATACATGTATAATAATAATATGGTAGGGACTTCCTTAGTGTAAATAATTTACAAAAAAAAAAATATAGGGAGAGTGATGGACTGTTTCTTTCTCCTGCTTATACAAGTAGTTATAAGGGTACCATAAGATATATGTAACATACCTTTCAATATAGAGGTTATGACCAGAAATTGCATATGTGCTTCCAACGGCATAAGGAGAGTATTGGTTTTCTCGTATAAGCTTATAGATTTTCATTACATATTTCTGTTTATGACGTTCATGTTGATGTTATATAAAATACAACTGTGAATGCACTGTGTAGATTTATTGAAAATGTTACTGTATAATGATTTTGTGAGTTGTGAGGAAATACTCCGATTGTGGTTTTGATTATATTACAATTAAAGAATAAATTATTATTAGTGGTTGGTTTATATTAGAAATTCTTATAGAATTAATAATGAAACTAAGTATATAATTAATATAAATTCTAATAATAAAATCAAGTATTTTTCTGAGTTCCTGGATTATTGATATAAAGGCAATTGATTTGGTAAATATAGGTAATTTGCAAATCCACTCATAACCCTATCTAACAACAGAACTTTTATAATTAGTGTAGTTGGAATAGTTGTCTGCTCTGTTCAGCACAGGGGTTGACTAATATATTATCAAAGGCCTGTTTTCTTTAATAACCCAAAGTAGGTATGATCCTTGTCATTCTCAAGAACAACGTTATGTTATGGAAAAATTATAATTGATGCAAGAAGCAATATTCCATGATTGGTCTCTCCCATTCATTAAAGCCTTTTAGATTTGGGTGGGATTTTTTTCGGGTACTATACACTTAGCTTATCATCAACTCATTCTTTGGATATTGAGATCATTATCCATTATCTGTTTCAGAAATCAGGTCATCGATGTGCTTAATATATGGCATTCACCACCTCTCAATATTTCTATACTTGTGAATCAAAATAATGGACAATTAATGCCGGTCATGATGACCCTTACACCTGACCGCGCGAGGGCGCGGTGACCCTCAACTGGGCGGGAGAATAGGAAGCCCAGCTAGGGCAGCGGCCGCTTAATGCGCGGGTCTAGGATTCCAGTCTTTTACACGGTTTTTACGCGAGCTCGCAGTGTTTTTACGCCTCGTTGGGATCCCGACTTTAGACCGGTTCCGCTGACCCTGTTTTAGGATACCCAGGCGGGGGATCCTTGGTTTTCAGTTTTTCGAACGAGCTCGTCCGCCCGTACTAGTCGGGCAGTTTTCTAGAGCGACTTTTCTAGGGAGTCTCTCTCACCCGTCTCAGTGGCGTAGTTGGGGAGTAGACCTATCCCTCTATTGGACCGCGCTTCCAATTAGAGGGCGAGACGGAAGAGCCATTTGCAGGCTTCTTCACCGCTTGAGTTACTTCGCCAACAGACTGGCGATTCTATATCTAGATCATCCATATCTACATCTACAACATCTGGAGTTATATCTGAAACATTGAAGTTGAGAAATTGAGAAGTTAAGATCAAAAGACCATTCTCTCTACCCAAGAATTTAAATAAATTAAGAGATCTTTACAATCTCAACTTTTCCATTCTTTCACCAACCAACATGATCTCTAAGGAAAATGATATATGCATTCCCCCTCACACACTCATAATTACGCAACTGCTATCGAAATAATGTTACATATGAGAAATGCCGGGTTCAGGGGAAAGTCATTAGAAATGCATTACGAACATTTGAGATGCTTACAAATAACCTGAAAAACCGTTTTCATTTGCAAGTAGAATTAAATCTTAATTTGAGTTGCTCTCGCCTTTCTGCTTGTTTCTTTTGTAAATAATAAATGCCCGTTATTTTATATAAGTTTTTGTGAGGTACCAGCAACCGCTGACGCCTTTTCTTCCTATTGTGTGTGGCAGGCAAACAGCCTGCAGTTTAGTAGCCGCTCAGTATATACATGCTTCCAGGAGATATAGTGTACACCCGACGGTATGATTTACCTTGTCTTAGTTTTTGTTCAGATGATGATGATGTAAATGCTATCTCTTTTGTCACATTTTGGGATATATGTTGTAACATGGAATATGCTTGTACATGTTGTAAATGGATATGAATATTAATGAAAGGAAATTCTGGTGATATCTATCTCTTTTACTTGTGGTCCTGTGATGAGAATGAATGTCATAGTCGCGAAAAAAAAAAAATTTTTCCCTGTATTTTTACAACTTGTGCGATAAAAATTGTGAATGAAATATTGCGAATTGCGCGTAAACGGGTACCCGGATCCAGAGGGGTCGACAGTTTGGTATCAGAGCAGTGGTACCCCGATACGCACATTCGCGATATTACAATTCCGATCGCATTAAGTTCTCGAATAGCGACAGTCTACCGACTTGTCGTAAGTTCGAAAAGGGAAATATGACATTCATATTCAATAACCACAGATATCACCAATTTCATTAATTTTCATCTCATATCCCAAGAAGAGAAAAGCATTTATATCTGTCTAGGGCATCCTTATGACTAATTATGGTTCTCATGCAGAGCCATGGCATCTCGACCAGGTCAGGATACTTCTGATCAGCTGGCACGCATACTGAGCGCACTCACAGACTTACAGCAGCAGCAGGCTGCTATGAGAGGCCAGCAGGAGCAGATATTGGCCCAGCAGACCGAGATTGCTGACAGGCAGACGGACATAGAGATGAGATTTGAGGATCTGTCAGATTTCACGTACCATCCATCTCAGGATGGGATACGACAGGACCAGCACCAGTCCGTGGAGGTGGAGCAGCCTCATCCTGATGATCCACTAGAGGCCATTCCAGAGCATGGAGCTGAAGAGGATGCAGACTTAGACAGGGGGCAGAACCCTGTTGACTTTGCTGACGAGGATGCACACGAGTTTGCAGCCATTCACAGGCACCAGTCAGTCTTCACTTCTTATCAGCGGGCCAACATACCCTTGTTCGAGGGCACAGGTCCACCAGATGACGCTGAGCAGTGGCTGATGAGAGTAATGAAAGTGCTCAGGGCGATTAATGCGCCACGAAACACGTGGCTATCTTTCGTAGAGTACTCACTGATAGACTTCGCCGAGCGATGGTGGATGGCAGTAGTATCCGAGTTAGGCCGAGAGCCTACTTGGAACGATTTTGTGACGAAGTTCAGAGCCCACTTCTTTTCTGCGAAGTGGAGGGAGTCCCAGCGCCGACTGTTTGCAGAGCTTCGTCAGGGACAGATGACAGCCCGGGATTACTTTATCAGATACACAGAGCTGTCACGACACACACGAGCAGCTGGCGCATTTCCAGAGGAGAATCTGGAGAAGTTCATTGGCGGCATGCGAGAGGAGGTGCAGGAGAAGCTGGCTGGACTACACATCACTTCTATCTCCGAGGCTACCGATGCTGCGGAGAAGTTCGAGGACATCAGAGGGAGACGTTACGGGAGCTCGTCTGGAGCACCGCCTAGACCGCGGCGATATTTTGGGCCGATACGTCGACCGTTTCAGCAGCAGAGGTCAGCCAGACGGTTCCGACCTACAGGTTCGACATTCTCTGGCAGTGCTCGCTCTTCTCCATCGACTACTCTAGGAGGAGCACTTGCCGGACGAGGTACAGAGTCCGCTCGACCATCTGGGTCGCAGCGAGCAGATAGACCACCTGCAGGACCAGCTCGGAGCACGGATACAGCTACTCCCTCTACTCGACCAGTCCGGTGCTACCGATGTCACGAGTGGGGACATTACCGAGCTCAGTGCCCACAGGCTTCTGGCGAGCCTCAGCCACAGCCTTCTCAGCCACAGCCTCAGACACAGCGTTCAGGGAGTTTCCGTGGCAGGAACTCCAACTTTAGGCGGCAGCAGCAGAGACAGACGCAGAGTGTGGCAGGTTCTAGTGCTGCATCAGCCAGGCAGGGACAGTTACATGCCGTTACTGAGGAGCAGGCACGTTCAGCGGCTACTGTAGTGAAAGGTATGGTCTCAGTCTTGGGCCGACCTTTCCATGTTTTATTTGATTCCGGCGCAACACACTCTTTCCTTGCTTCGAGGTTGCTTGTTTCTTTAGATAGAGTTGCAGAGACGCTATCGTCTCCATATCACATCCGAGGGCCAGGTGGCCAGTTATTTGTCATATCTCTGATAGTCAGGCACTTGCCCATACTGATAGGAGGTCATGAGATGATTGCAGATTGTCTACTTCTGCAGCTTGATGAGTTCGATTTGATTTTGGGCATGGATTGGCTATCTACTCATCATGCACTAGTGGATTGCTTTAGGAAGACGGTTGTCTTCAGGATTCCTGATATACCCGAGTTCACCTTTGAGGGTACTTTGCATGACTCCACCATGGAGTATATTTCAGTGTTGCGGGCCCAGCGACTTGTTGATCAGGGTTGTGATTCATATCTTGCTTTTGTTCGGGAGGTGTCTGATCAGGAGCCGATGATACAGGATATCCGAGTAGTATCTGAATATCCAGACGTATTTCCTGATGAGCTACCAGGACTACCTCCTGAGAGGGAGATCGAGTTTGAGATCACACTGTTGCCAGATACACAGCCGATCTCTATGGCACCATATCGCATGGCACCAGCCGAGTTGAGGGAGCTGAAGGTGCAGTTGCAGGAGTTGCTTGACTTGGGATTCGTGAGGCCGAGCACTTCACCTTGGGGTGCTCCGGTTCTATTTGTCAAGAAGAAGGATGGATCCATGAGACTATGCATCGATTACAGGCAGCTGAACAAGAGAACGGTGAAGAACCGTTATCCCTTGCCACGTATCGATGATTTGTTTGACCAGCTCCAGGGATCTTCGGTTTTCTCGAAGATCGATCTTCGCTCAGGCTACCATCAGCTGAGGATTCGCGAGTCGGACATTCCGAAGACAGCCTTCAGGACTCGCTATGGACACTACGAGTTTGTGGTGATGCCGTTTGGGCTCACCAATGCACCTGCGGCTTTCATGGATATGATGAACCGTATCTTCCGTCCATACTTGGACAAGTTTGTAGTGGTGTTCATCGATGATGTGCTCATCTATTCACGTAATGAATGGGATCATGCGAATGATCTTCGGATTGTTTTGGACACATTGCGACAGCACAAGCTATATGCCAAGTTGAGCAAGTGCGAGTTCTGGTTATCCCAGGTCTCATTTTTGGGGCACATCATTTCTGGAGCAGGCATTGCAGTTGATCCTGCGAAGATAGATGCAGTCATGTCTTGGGAGCAGCCCAAGACTGTCACGCAGATTCGGAGCTTCCTTGGGCTAGCAGGTTATTACAGACGCTTCGTCAGCGGATTTTCACGCATTGTTCGCCCTCTGACCCGACTGACGCAGAAGGGAGTCCCATTTACTTGGGACGATTCATGTGAGCAGGCCTTCCAGACACTGAAGGAGAGGTTGACTACAGCGCCTATTCTTGCTCTTCCTTCAGGCACTCAGGACTATGCAGTCTATACAGACGCATCTGGAGAAGGTCTAGGAGCAGTGTTGATGCAAAGAGGACAGGTGATTGCTTATGCATCACGGCAGTTGAGACCGCACGAGCGGAACTACCCCACACATGACTTAGAGTTGGCGGCAGTTGTCTTCGCCTTGAAGATCTGGCGCCACTATCTATATGGGGTGAACTTCGAGATTTTCACAGATCACAAGAGCCTAAAGTACATCTTTGATCAGAAGGAGTTGAACATGAGACAGCGCAGATGGCTCGAGCTGTTGAAGGATTATGATTGCACGATCTCTTACCATCCCGGTAAGGGAAACGTGGTGGCTGATGCGCTTAGCAGGAGAGCACATGCAGAGGGTACGGCGAACTGGCTATACACGTGGGATACACTTGCAGCTTTGAGTGATTGGCATCCTCAGGAGAGCGCATCCATTTCTACCACCGTGCCTCCACGATACAGCAGTCTTTGGGATCGTATTGTAGATGGACAGAAGACCGATCCTTGGATTCATGATAGATACATGCGCGCCGTCAAGGACGAATTTGACGACTTTGTTGTGATGGAGTCTATTTTATGGAAGGCAGGACGGGTCGTTGTACCCAATGATGAGCAGCTTCGCAGAAACATTCTCGATGAGGCACACAGTTCACGGTTATCTATTCATCCAGGCAGTACGAAGATGTACCGTGATCTGCGTCGATATTTCTGGTGGGATGGGATGAAGCGCGATGTGGCGCTACATGTTAGCAGATGCATGACCTGTCAGATGGTCAAGGCCGAGCACAGGAGACCGCCAGGATTACTGCAGTCTCTCCCCATTCCCGAGTGGAAATGGGAGAGCATTTCTATGGATTTTGTCACAGGATTGCCGAAGACGCCAGGTGGCCATGATTCTATATGGGTCGTTGTTGATAGGTTGACCAAGTCAGCCCATTTCATACCTGTCCACACGACTTATACTCCATCCAGATTAGCTAAGCTCTATGTGCAGAACATTATCAGGCTACATGGTATACCACGAGAGGTGGTGTCTGACAGAGATTCGAGATTTACATCTCACTATTGGCAGCAGTTCATGTCAGCACTACAGACAGAGCTGAAGATGAGTTCTGCTTATCATCCGCAGACAGACGGGCAGAGTGAGCGCACCATTCAGACGCTTGAGGATCTACTTCGCGCATGCACATTGGAGTGGAAAGGGTCCTGGAAGGACCATCTGCCTTTGGTGGAATTCACGTACAACAACAGCTATCACTCCAGTATTGGCATGGCACCATTCGAGGCCCTATACGGGCGGAGATGCCTCACACCTCTTAGTTGGCGTGAGGTAGGTGATCATGCTTTATATGTCGTGGATCTCTTGGAGGAGACTGCGAGAGCTGTTGATCTTGTGAGGCGGAAGCTTCTGACGGCACAAAGCCGCCAGAAGAGCTATGCGGATCGTCGAAGGAGAGACTTAGAGTTCCAGGTAATCTAATTATTTCTTCTTCATCTATGACATATATAAATATGTCCAAATTATTCTCATATTAATGACACTCCTATCGATTATAGGTTGGAGATTGGGTATTTTTGCGAGTATCTCCCATGAAGGGAGTGCAGAGATTCGGTGTTCGTGGCAAGTTGGCGCCGCGATATGTTGGACCTTTTGAGATTCTGGCTAGAGTGGGGAAAGTGGCATACCGAGTAGCCCTTCCTCCACACCTTTCGGCTATTCATGATGTTTTCCACATATCCAATCTGAGGAAGTATGTGCACGACCCTCGGCACGTCATCAGTTACGAGAATCTTGACGTAGAGCCGGATCTGACCTATGAGGAGAAGCCTGTCCGGATACTTGATCGTGCTGTGAAGAAGCTTCGCAGCAAAGAGATTTCATTGGTCAAGGTCTTGTGGCACCGACACGGCGTCAAGGAAGCGACATGGGAGACTGAAGCCGACATGCGGGCACGATATCCGCAGCTATTCTGATGTAATCGTCAACACAAGCTTTTGTAATTAGACACATTATAAATATATGGCTTGTTTTCCCTTTGAGGTTTTTATGGGTTCAAAAACCCTTTGAGGTTTTTATGGACATATGAAATTTAAACAAGTCACTAAATAGCCTTGACTCGAGTCTCGAGGACGAGACTCCCTTTGAGGTTTTTATATTTGTAGCATCCGGTTTCCAATCAAACCCGAAGTTGTCCGATTTTGGGTCTAACGAACCCAAAAACGTTATCGGTCAATACTAAACAACTTAAAACGATCAATTAATCATGAATCAAAAGTCGTTCGGACGAAATCGGCCAAAAATCGGTCACTTCGTAATTCGTGCCGTGAAAAGCCGCGACGCAAATTCGGAAACCGCACAACGAACCGAGACCATCATGAGATCCGATTCGACGATACGAAACCAACGGAATCGACCGTTCGTCAATCGGAGGTCGTTTGATATTATTAAATCACAAAATTTAATCTTAAACAAAAAAACCGTATCCGAAAATTTCGGGGGTTCAAAACCCAACCGAAAGTATATCAATATTGTACTCAAATTGATCGTCATCCCGAGACGATCAAATCAAGATACTTCGCGTCGAAAACGGATGTCCGAGGTGTGCGTACGGTAGATTTTTAAGCGTGATAAATGAAGAGTTTTTTTTTTAAAAAAAAAAATAAAACAAATGTATTTTTCAGTAACACTGTTGCTGTTAAAAGCCCATTTCCAGCCGTTTTTTTTTTTTTTCTTTCCCTTCTCTTTCTTAGCCTCCAAATGGCACTTAAAAACCCTCCACTTGTAAATCCCTTGGATCTCTCTTCGTAACTATATAAACCCCTCCATTCTATCCTTTTTCTCCCAAATTCTAGCCGATAGGAACACCGGTTCTCCCATACTTGACTGCTGCTTCTCTTTGCAAGAAGGCCGAGAACTGCTGCATATCAAAATCAAAAGCCCTCTTCACAGAATCTGAAAATCCAGGTACTCTTCCTCTCCATTCCTCCTTGCTGCCTTGCACATACATTTCCCTCCTCTCCTCTTACTGCCCTAACTGTGTACAAGCCATGCATGTAGAAATCAAGCCCCATTGTGCTGCTCTTTTATTTCCTTTTTCATAAATCTGAATTTTGTCCAAAGAAAATTTGCTTATGATCTTAGAAACAACCTATGTAAGACCATGTGATTGGAGGTTGAGCATTCTAATTCAATAAATTTCATGGGACGACAAGTTTTGTGACCATAATAGGTGCATGTGAAATTTCATATTTCTTTTAATGCATGCCTGGTTCAAGCTCTTTAAATCCTGGAAATAATAGTTCCAAGAAGTAAGTATAATCACTACATGAACTTAGTTTCATATATAACCATTTTGTAAAAAAAAAAAAAAAAGGAAATTTATTATCTAAGCCTAGATCTTTTATAATGGGAAATATGGCTGTTTAAAAAAAAAAAAAAAAGAGAGAGAGATAGCATAACCAGTTGGAGGATATAAGCCACATCTAAAATTCATAGATTTAAGTCCAATCCAGTTTATACTAATATGAAGACTGTGTAGACTGAGTAAATAAATATATATATATATATACATGTATAATAATAATATGGTAGGGACTTCCTTAGTGTAAATAATTTACAAAAAAAAAATATAGGGAGAGTGATGGACTGTTTCTTTCTCCTGCTTATACAAGTAGTTATAAGGGTACCATAAGATATATGTAACATACCTTTCAATATAGAGGTTATGACCAGAAATTGCATATGTGCTTCCAACGGCATAAGGAGAGTATTGGTTTTCTCGTATAAGCTTATAGATTTTCATTACATATTTCTGTTTATGACGTTCATGTTGATGTTATATAAAATACAACTGTGAATGCACTGTGTAGATTTATTGAAAATGTTACTGTATAATGATTTTGTGAGTTGTGAGGAAATACTCCGATTGTGGTTTTGATTATATTACAATTAAAGAATAAATTATTATTAGTGGTTGGTTTATATTAGAAATTCTTATAGAATTAATAATGAAACTAAGTATATAATTAATATAAATTCTAATAATAAAATCAAGTATTTTTCTGAGTTCCTGGATTATTGATATAAAGGCAATTGATTTGGTAAATATAGGTAATTTGCAAATCCACTCATAACCCTATCTAACAACAGAACTTTTATAATTAGTGTAGTTGGAATAGTTGTCTGCTCTGTTCAGCACAGGGGTTGACTAATATATTATCAAAGGCCTGTTTTCTTTAATAACCCAAAGTAGGTATGATCCTTGTCATTCTCAAGAACAACGTTATGTTATGGAAAAATTATAATTGATGCAAGAAGCAATATTCCATGATTGGTCTCTCCCATTCATTAAAGCCTTTTAGATTTGGGTGGGATTTTTTTCGGGTACTATACACTTAGCTTATCATCAACTCATTCTTTGGATATTGAGATCATTATCCATTATCTGTTTCAGAAATCAGGTCATCGATGTGCTTAATATATGGCATTCACCACCTCTCAATATTTCTATACTTGTGAATCAAAATAATGGACAATTAATGCCGGTCATGATGACCCTTACACCTGACCGCGCGAGGGCGCGGTGACCCTCAACTGGGCGGGAGAATAGGAAGCCCAGCTAGGGCAGCGGCCGCTTAATGCGCGGGTCTAGGATTCCAGTCTTTTACACGGTTTTTACGCGAGCTCGCAGTGTTTTTACGCCTCGTTGGGATCCCGACTTTAGACCGGTTCCGCTGACCCTGTTTTAGGATACCCAGGCGGGGGATCCTTGGTTTTCAGTTTTTCGAACGAGCTCGTCCGCCCGTACTAGTCGGGCAGTTTTCTAGAGCGACTTTTCTAGGGAGTCTCTCTCACCCGTCTCAGTGGCGTAGTTGGGGAGTAGACCTATCCCTCTATTGGACCGCGCTTCCAATTAGAGGGCGAGACGGAAGAGCCATTTGCAGGCTTCTTCACCGCTTGAGTTACTTCGCCAACAGACTGGCGATTCTATATCTAGATCATCCATATCTACATCTACAACATCTGGAGTTATATCTGAAACATTGAAGTTGAGAAATTGAGAAGTTAAGATCAAAAGACCATTCTCTCTACCCAAGAATTTAAATAAATTAAGAGATCTTTACAATCTCAACTTTTCCATTCTTTCACCAACCAACATGATCTCTAAGGAAAATGATATATGCATTCCCCCTCACACACTCATAATTACGCAACTGCTATCGAAATAATGTTACATATGAGAAATGCCGGGTTCAGGGGAAAGTCATTAGAAATGCATTACGAACATTTGAGATGCTTACAAATAACCTGAAAAACCGTTTTCATTTGCAAGTAGAATTAAATCTTAATTTGAGTTGCTCTCGCCTTTCTGCTTGTTTCTTTTGTAAATAATAAATGCCCGTTATTTTATATAAGTTTTTGTGAGGTACCAGCAACCGCTGACGCCTTTTCTTCCTATTGTGTGTGGCAGGCAAACAGCCTGCAGTTTAGTAGCCGCTCAGTATATACATGCTTCCAGGAGATATAGTGTACACCCGACGGTATGATTTACCTTGTCTTAGTTTTTGTTCAGATGATGATGATGTAAATGCTATCTCTTTTGTCACATTTTGGGATATATGTTGTAACATGGAATATGCTTGTACATGTTGTAAATGGATATGAATATTAATGAAAGGAAATTCTGGTGATATCTATCTCTTTTACTTGTGGTCCTGTGATGAGAATGAATGTCATAGTCGCGAAAAAAAAAAAATTTTTTCCCTGTATTTTTACAACTTGTGCGATAAAAATTGTGAATGAAATATTGCGAATTGCGCGTAAACGGGTACCCGGATCCAGAGGGGTCGACAGGAGTGGTATGTCGTTCTGCTTCAATGTGAATATATCATGCTGAAGCTGTAACATCTTGGTCTCATTGCGCACCTGGGAATATGTAGCAGCCAGAATATCTCACATTGCCTTGGCAGTAGGTTGATTGAGGACATCATTGGCAATCTCCATCGACAGTGTTCCTGACAACCAGACCTTTGCATACGAATCATCAGCCTCCCACGAGGCATATATCCCTGTCTTCTCTGCTGGCTCATCCTCGGTAAGAATGTGCTTCTTACCGTTCGACTTCATGAGGCTCATGAACTGCATCGCCCAGAGCTCATAATTCGACCCATCCATCTTCACTATTGGCGCGGGACCTTTGAACGCGCCTATAGAGGGCATGTCAACTTTTGACTCTGACATATCGCCGTTGGAGAAGAACTAGGGTATGTAGACAAAGTGATGGATGTCTACAGAGACTGCATAGGATTCGAGTGTGTATGTAGACGTTACGCACTCAAATCCATATATTTGGAGAAATAGATGACTTCAAGCACTCCGGGGACACGCCTTGGGGCACCGGGAACTGGCTAGGGCCGCCGGGGGGGTTTGGCGGCGGGACTAGAGACCACCGGTGGTGGATGGCTGCTGGCCTGGGGGACGCCGGGAAGGTGGCGACAATACTGGGGTCTGCCTGGAGGTTGGCGGCGAAACAGGAGATCAGCTGGGGGGTTGGCGGCGAGAGTGGGGGTTGGCGGCGAAACTGGAGAGCCACCGGGGGGTGGCGGGGAGCAGGCGGCGGCGGTGGGAAGAGAAAGAGAGGAGAGGGCGGCGGGTGGGGAGCCCTAGGGCTTGGGATCTGATACCATGTTGAGGAAACTGAATGTTCTATTATTCAAAGGAACCCTATGCTCTCTTATATAGGGAGATACCTCATGGGTAAAGTACATAGTAGTCCAGATAGAAATAAGAAATTGTGAACTGGTACATAACATATAATAATATTTATCTCTACATCATAGAAAGTCATTCTTGGATTTGTTTATCATTTTCTACCGATGTAGTATTTGTAAACATTGTGTTGTATTGTTTATTATCCATCAATTTTTCTTGAAGACAACAATGAAAGTGAAGGTTCTTCCCAGAAACCCTAACATCGAAGAAGATACAACATTTATTGATGGTTTCAATTTACAACATGAGGCATATGTGCAAGGCCACTAGTGGGTTTCTAACATACACGAGCCGCATAAAATAACTCCAAGAAAGAGAAGATAACACGATAATCAAAGATTGACAGCAATGCCTCAACAAGGTGGTGGTGTTAGCGACAACATATGAGAAGCGTAATATGGGCTCCCCGTTAGGGAACCCTAAACACAAATGATGGTTGCACATCTCCAGGCATATGCAATGGCACCTCGATCAGTGGTGGCCCCAAACGGTTGTGCGACAATGGCTCCTATATAAGTCTGCACTACTGAAGACTACATGAGCAATTCGATGAGGGTAGCAATACTCGAGACAGATAGATAGACATTGTCACGCTACAGGCGATCAGGGCAGCAAAACCAAACTTTGAGATGAAACAAGCGGCGATGTTGTATGGCACAACAAAAAAGAATGGCAATGTGTTCCCATGTGGTATCTTTATTCTTGTAGGAGAAGAGATTGGGATAGGAACGCGTACAAGAATATCATCGAGCTCATTGTTGAGGGAGAGCGAGGTGAGAGATGTTTTTGATAATGAAATGAAGAAAGAGAGAGAAAGAGAGTAGATGGGAGGGAAATGACGATAGAGAGATGAGAATGAAAGAGAAGTGGGTTAGAAAGAGTGGAGAGGAAGTGATTAGAGAGAAATGTTGAATAAGAGAGGGAAATGGAGAAATGAGAGGGAAGTTTGAACAAGAGAGAGAGAGATTGAGAGATTAGAAAGAGAGAGAGATGGATAAAGATAGAATGAGAGGGAGATGGAAGAAATGAGAAAGACGGTAAGGGGGGAAGGAGAATGGGACTGAGCGGGAAGAGATGAGAGATAAAGGAAGCGAAGAATAGAGGAGAATGATAGTGAGAGGGAAGGGATGAGACAGACTAATATGAGAGAGGAAGGAGGAAAGGATAATGAGACTTCTTGGCATTCCTGGAAAAGTCCACCCATGTGAGAAATGACAAAAGATAGGATAGGCCTAGGCGTAAGTAGGTAGAAGAGGATTCTGGAATTAAAATAAAGATACAACTTTCTCAAAAAAAGAAGCAAATTACAACAATGCCCTTTAGCATTTGAGATTTATAATTAGCAACTAAAATCTCGAAAGCTTGATAAAATGGTTTAAATTTGTTTCATTATAACCTTCCGACAAAACTTGATGTTTCGTAATAGACATTTGTGCGTAGACGTTAACTTTTTAAAGGTAACTATGCATATATGACAAAATGCTTTTGTGGCATCCCAAGTTTGCGAGGACATCTAATGTGGACCATGTGGTTTGCAAGGAATGCAAAAGTTTTCTATAGTGGACGTTTTTATGGTCAAAATGTGTGAGCTCGTGCTAAGTCTTTGTCTAATTCTTGGTCCCTATTATATACTTGTAATTTCTGCTTTTGTTGATTATGGAGCCTTTGGGTGATCACCTACCAAGGATGATCACCCGCTACTTTTTCAAAAAAATATATGCTTGCAAGGGCATATATGCAAAAACCCACTCCTGGAATAAACTGAAGTTGCCGCTAAAAATGCAGATGTCAAAAGAAACTTGGCAGCGTTCACCTTGAACAAATATATTCTTTCTCAATCTAGCATATTATGAGCATAATACAATGCTCATATATGCTCATAATTATTACTGACAAACAAGATCCAAAAGTTCACTTAGGAATTCTATTGTAATTTAGATAAAAGATCGTACCTTGTGTTTGTCAACCAGGGTAAGCATCACAATAACAGGGCAATGATACTGATATATCATTTTCCAGAAATCTTCAAAAGTCTCCGGAAGTGGTCCTTGTGTAGCAATAAACTGAGAAACTTCCTTGGTAGAAACCTGGTTTTATGCACATCCGTCATCCCTTCATGTGAATAATATGAAATATTGAATGCTAGAACGGGTTTTCATGCTCCCAGCATCACTGTCGCAAATAAATAGACTATGCACCTTGATAAAGCTTGCATTGATATAGTCTGTCGCAGCGTTTTTGGTCGTCTTGGTTGACTTGAGAACTACTCGTGAGTTATCGACTGACAATGAATTATAAAAGGCATTAATAGAATGATAAAATAGATAATTGCAAACAAAAAGAAATTACGTGAAAGAACAAATACAAGGCAAGACATCCATATAACGGTTCTTGTTCAAGTTGGCATCTTGAAGTGCAACTCCGCACCTTTCTGCGGTATCATCCCTTCTTAGTCTTGATTCCTGGCAAGAAGAAAAATAAATAAACCCTTCCATCATCATTTCAGTGTTCAAAAGAATACTGCATTTAATAAGGCAGATTGATTATCCACTAACTAAACATAAGGCATGAAGATGAACCGTAAGCCAAAAAACCCATTTATACATGCATCATGCATGATTGAAACTGGGAATGGAGATAGACTTGATATGAGTATATCTTTGTCATATGCCCTCTGTTAGAGAATGTAATAGATGGGCAATTTTTTGAATGTAATAGATGGGCAATTGGATCTCTCCAAGATCCAATTACCTCCTCTCATGTTTAGTCCCACATCGTTTATCTGTAGGACTCCGGTCTGTCCGAGAGGTTGTATATGTAGCCTCAAAACCCATGTAAGATTTCAATAGAATATCCGGCCTTTGGAGGCTTTCGTACGTGGTATCATCCCGCTCCTCACATAATAGGGTTCCATGTAAAATCCTGAGCATCCACTTTTATGTTCTTTATTTTCAACATATTCAATTTTGATTTTATTATTAAAGATTATTTTGTTCATCGATTCAAAGTTCGAAAGTCGATAAGGTTCTAGGGTTTCTGAAACCCTAATTCTCATCGCATGATTGATATGGTTGGTTCATCACTTTCTCTGGCTAATCCCAAAGCATCTCCAGGCTCTCCAACATCAGAGGTATCAATTATGATGATATTATTTTAAAGGAAAAGCAGAGTTCATCAAGCCCAGCAGTCCTCCTCGAGTACACGGATCACCGCATGACACACACATCTCCTAGGCATGTGGTCTACCTCTGCCTGGATATGCATCTCCGGCACACGACCATCTAGGTCATCTCCAAGTATTGTTGCAACTAGGGTTCTACATCCTTCCCGAACCCTAAATAGGGACAGCCTCTGCAGAAGAGATGGCGTCAGCCTCTGCAGAAGAACAGCTCAAAGAAGACCCTAAGGCACCGTTAGGGTAGGGGGTTAAACACTCCTTTGCGGGGTTTACCCCCCTTAACCCATTCTTTCTCTCTTCCATGTGGGTTCTACTTTTTCTTTTTTTTAATACATTGAATAAAGCAATTCTCTTTCATCGATTCCATCAAAAACTAATATATTATACCATCATATCATGTGAAAATTATAAACTACTCCACTTCTACTCACTTTTCCAAACTTTAGTACAATCACATCACAATAACTACTCACTTTTCAAACTTCAATACAATCACATCACAACAAACTCACCCCCAGTTTAACCCTCTATCCAAACACAAAAATACAATAAGGGGTTACCCTCTACCAGTTTAACCCACCCTAACCCGCGTACCAAACGCACCCTAATTGATCGAATACCTACCTCCAACAACAGTTCCAAGCGATGTCGTCACAACCAGACAGCAGAAGCACCTTGTCGGGTTCCCTCTTCGCCTGATGAGGCCCTCAGAGCGCAGCGTCAGGCGCTTCCGCTTTCTACAAGTGATCTCTCTCCTCTGAACCCGATGGCATGGCACCCATCTCCTCCAGCGAAATCTCCAGATCGTACGCTGCCTCCAACCATCTCGAGGCGACGTTAAACTTCCTCGTGCATCACCATCTCCAGAGACGCATCCCAAGTGGTGACCCCTCCCCCCCCCCCCCCGTGCAATTGCGCTCACGCTTCGACCCTTCGTGCTCCCTAGAATCACGACGGAGCACCACCACCTCCACGATCTCACTAGTAGTGCCGTAGGGTTCTCCCCTCAAGGGGAACCCTAGAAGCGAAGGAGTAGGAGCCCTCATTTATGCTACTCATCTATTTTTGGGTGAGTTAAAGCAAAAACAATAGGTGACGGCACTTTCAGGCCATATTGGGCTCTATTTCAAAAAAAACAAGAGAGTGAACGTTCGGGCCCCATTGGGGCCAGTGCTGATTGAGAAGAAAAAAAGAAGAGGGCAAAAAAAGAAGCAAGAGGCCGATTGAAAAAAAGAGGAAAAAATACCGTACAAAAAAGGAAGCCATACGAAAAAAGAGAAGAAAGCCAAAAAAAAGAGCAAGAACGGCTTATTTCACAAAGAAAGGAGAGAAAAAATGTTTGTTATTCATTGTTTCTCCCAACTTGATCATCCATGTTCTTTCTCCGGCAAGTATGGAAGAAAGGGAGTGAGAGTAAGGCACATTCTTCTTCTTCAAATGTATCTACAGGATTTCTATCAAGTCCATCATCATTAACTCATGGGTCCTCAACAAAAGTGATCGGTTGCCTATCCCTGATCATCGGGTGTCTATCCCCGACATCGTAAGGACAACTACTGCATTGGATGCCTATCTCGATCATCGGATGTTTATCTCTAACATCAACATGGACTTCTCTACTCGGATCATCTTAGACTTATACAACCCCTCCATAGCATGACAGACTGACACTTTAAACTACTACTACATACGAGTCGGCTTCACCGTGCATCGAAAACTTCCGCACATTCTATTGTGCAACTAATCTCTGCGCTCGATTTCTTGTAACGACTACTCCGAGCATGACTTGTTCGTCGCAACGACTCTACAACAGGTACATCATGATCATCACAGACTTGTCCTCCTGCAAGGTCTTCTACCATAAGCGATTACTCCGAACAAGTCTCCTCTCGTCGTTCTCAGATGTATCGAATAAAGATGTGTTGTATATTTTCTTTTGTTGCAAGCTAAAGCTATCTCAGATCCAGATTGAGGGGGAGTGTTAGAGAATGTAATAGATGGGTAATTGGATCTCCCCAAGATCCACTTACCCCCACTTATGTTTAGTCCCACTTCGTCTATATGTGAAACTCTGGTCTGCATGTGGGGCTATATATATAGCCACAAACCCCCTGTATCCATTCACAAATTTCAAAAAAATATCCAACCCTTAGAGGCATTCCCCTGTGGTTTCATCCAGCTCCTCACGGAGTAGAGATCCACGTAAAGTTCCACTTTTATGTTTTGATTTCTTGTTCAGATTATCGATTCGATTCCACATTCATTACCCTGCAATATTTTCAGCATGTTATCATGCAGATTAAACAGTAAAATTTCAATAATGATATGACGCAAATTGGTAAGTATTTTTCATATTACAAGAAAAATGTAAATATAAGTTATAGAGGGCATATTAGCAGTCATAAACAGGAACATAAAACTGCACGAAAGACATAGGTATATGCCGAATTAGATGTCTAAAGGAACAAGGTAAGCTTGCTGTGAGGCTTGAGTCCAGCAAGGTAAGCTGAAATTTATACTACTTTTTCTTTGGCTGATGTTGAGATCACTTTCAAAGTCACTGGCAGCCTGGCATACCTAGACATGTAGAAAGGATACATAAACTTCAGATTTTTACATGAACATGCAACTTCAGTTTTTACATGAACATGCATTGCTAAAAACCAAGATGGAGAAACAGCTCAAAGTAGTTATCTACAGTTGTTTTGCACTTCAGGTGATACAACATGAAAGCCAAACCACTGCCAAAAGATGGCAAATTCAATCAATTACATGGACTCAGCATCAAGACGTTAGAATTTGATGTCCATCACATAACAAGTGCACTTAAAAAGCCAACAAGCATGTACAGAAACAATTCGCCTATATCCAAAGCAAAGAGATATCAACTACCTCAAAGAATAAATGCAATGATGAGAAATCCCTCCTTGCGAACTCCAAAAGCCCGTGTCCAACTTCAAATTGATGGGATAGCATGGGTAAATTTCCGTGAAATTTTGATGACGTCACCATTGATATTACTAGTTGGTGAAGGGAGAGAGAAGCTTACTGACCAAGGAAGGGGGGAGGGAAGACCATTATGCTTAGTTGGTGAAGGCCCACTAAACTAGCCCGTATTGTTGTGGAAGCTTAGACTTAGTGGTTGAACTTTGATATTACTAGTTGGTAATGTGAATTTATATCTTTCCCCAAGTCATCGCTCATTCGTAGAAGATCGAGTACTCCTCCTATCGGGTGCTTTCGACAAGCAAGGAAGCCTTCCTCATTGCGTCACATAAGTCGAGCTGAGGCTTGCGACATCTCTCTTTCCAACCTCATCTTCTCCCGAGACCAGTCACGGATTCTCCCCTGTGATTGCTTGTGGCTTCTCCCTCGGTCATTTCTCCCTTGTCACTGATGAGCTTCTCGCTACCATGCTTGACCCTCGACACCCACTCCTGTTGATGACCATGTGGCTTGAATATGAATGATAGTGATTTTCCCCTGAGAGAGAAGAAAGTAGGGAATCCCACTTCGTCCAACTTCTCCGGATAGTCAACAACTTTATGAAAAATTCATTTAATCGCTAGAATGTCCTGAAGGGCAATTTTTCTAGTTAGTAAGCAAAGCTGTGAAGTTTGCTTACCTCTTTGCGCAATTTCATAATTTTCCTTGCCAACGATCCCAGGTTGGAGCATAGTTGAGGTTTCATCTAAAGGGTCCATCGATGGATAAATCCCTTTGGCAGTTAATCCTCTTGATAGTACGGTAGTTGCATCTAAATGTGCAAGTCTGAGTTGACTAAATATGGAGTTCTGAGAATAATCGCAATTCGTTTAGGGAAATAAACCTAGAGTACAAGGCTTAGATCTTAGGATGACTAGAAGACTGCCTATCGGCTTTGGCCAGACTTGGTTGGAGTGGTAGCCTAGTGGTTTTCTATGTGTTGCCGATGATGTGGTCAAGGACGACCCAGTATCCATGGATTCTCGTATTCTTAGAGTTCTTGATGCAGCGATCGATAGCGAGCATGTTCAAAAGCCTCCACAACTATATATTAGTTGACGCTTTTTTTCATAATATAATAAATTGTTATCTAATATTTCATAATCTTAATATATAGTAGGTGTTAGGTAGATAAACTGAATTACGAGGACTTTCGTGGGAATTGGAGGTTGATTATGAAAACCTTTCAAAAACCGTGTGGAGAGACGGCCTCTTCTTTTCTTGCAAGTCGGCCATAGCATTCGAACCATAGCACTCATTGTCTTTGCTGGACTATCCGGTTACCTCTTTCAGAGTCTCTTTGAGAAGCCAAGTCAAAGGACAAAAATTCTGCTTGTTATCTCACTGAGAATTAATACTTCTCTTGAATTGTTTCCAATATCTCGCTCGATATCGACAATATATCATGTGGGCAGTTATGTTGCCTAAACATGGAGATAACTTTACAGATGCGAGATTTCTCCTCTTTCCACATTTCACATGTTGCTGTTGATAGAGAGACTTTGCAGCTATGGTTGCTTCATAAGTGAACTCGGTGTATTTCATCACTATTTGTTGACCTTGCTTGTCTTGTGAGATTTGATTTGCGTAGGAAGCATCATTCTCTTCTTATTTTCTTCCAATATTTTGGTTTTAAAAATTATTGTAAAAAGGGTTTGCGTGCAAATAGTCGTACCCCCACTACATTGCTTATGTAAGAATTTTATAAAACATTTACAAAGATCATGCCTCAAAAGGGTTTTGGCATGTTCCAACCTCTTAGTAAGAAAGACTGTCCCATTTCCTGCAAGCCAAATAGCCCAAACCACAGTTGCTTGCCTAGTACGATATATGTGGGGTCTAGCTTCAAAGTACAAAACTTCAACTTTGCCCCTAGTGGCCAACCATTCTATGAACCTCGGTCAGCTCACAAACTTAAAAAAATAGTTCATACTATCATTCATCCCCGCACAAATAGAGCAGACCACATCAGTTGTGTTTAACAGCCTAGTTAGGTGATCTTTCATCAATATCCTCTCCCTTCTAAGTAAGCAAAGGAAGATTTTTATCAGGAGGGGATTTTCAGAGCTCAGACCCATGTGTTGTCTCTAACTCTATCCCCTGGATTTAAACAATCAGACGAATAAAGAGGATCCTATAAGCTTTCTTAATCGAGAAAGGTTGGTTTCCTAAGATCCAATTGTTGAACACTTTAGACAGGTTATTCATTGTGTAAAGGTACTCTGTCAAGGACAAAACTCATGCAGATGTTGTTCAAAGAACATAGATGTAAAGGTATGAATTTGTGTATCATCCGACTATGCATTAATCACATTTAAATCCCGATCATCAACCAAAGCAAATATGTGTGGAAGCGATTGCAAACAACACGGTCATCCTTCCAAAATATGAACGATTGCCCATCACAAACCATTGGTTGTAGGGTACCTCAAGAAGAACACGGCAAATACCCTTCCAAAAACAAGAAGCTGGACGAATAGGACTCATCTCATCTATCATGTTGCAAGAGACATTACAGACTCGCTTGATCAATCAACTAAGGATGTCTTTGTTATCACCCCAAACCCGCAGAATACACTTGTTAGGAGCAACTTATTCATATCTCTAAGCCTCAACATATCACGATCGTCATCCTCCATAGATCCCGAATCATCTCCTAATCAACTAGTGGAATGCCCAAGAGTCCTATTCAAGACCCCCAGAAGAATTTCCAGCATCAACCACTCTAGTGTCGATAGAACCCATTTTGGCAGTAATCATGTACCAAGATAGAAAAATAGAATAACTAAAAGAACTGCCCAAAGGAAACCGACCCCCCACCCCAATAATCAGGGTACCTTCCAACTAGCTAGCTTTCTCTCAAGTTTCTCTACCAAGGGCATCCAGTCAATCTATCTCAATCATCCACACCCAAACAGCAACCCAAGATAGGTGATTGAAAGGATAGTCTAAGGGGTACTAAGCACATGATTACAAGTGTCAACCTCCTCTAAAGAAAGAAGGAATAATATCCAACTTCACATGGTTGATCCTAAGATTAGAGATATCTCCAAAGACTTGAGCACCATCGAAATCCCCTTAGTAGGAAAAGAAGCAAAGCAAGAAGGCAACCTTCTCTGAGTCGGTGTTGTGGCAGACCCCCCCCCCCGAACACACACAAGGCATCCTTCACCAAATTCAAGTAGTTTGTTGTGGTAATGCATCCCTTCATCTGCTTAATCTAAACCTCCAGAATGCCTTGCTTCTTACATGATATAGAGAAGAAGTTCCAGTACACATAATCAAACGCCTTTGAGAAATCTTCCTTCCAAATCATACTTCTAACATTTCTGTATTTCCAAACCGCTATAGATTCATTAGCCATAACCATGTTCTCGTCATAAATCTACCACAGATCAGAGGCACATGTAGCGAATTCCGGACTAGGGAGGGATGGCTAAGCCTTTGAGGTTGGTTACCTTGGCAAAATAAATATACAACATCAGGATCAACTCGAAGGAGACAAAGTCGTAGCAGATACAGATGAGATTGACAATAATATAGTGGACTGTCTAGGGGTGATTCCCCCACGACATGTTAAGACCGTCTCTAAATGAATATTCTAATATAGAATGTGAGAGTCCTAGGAAGGCCAGAGAAGAGGTTGGCCATGAGAGACATAAGCACGGAAGCGAAGGCTGATATCATACCACTTCAGGAAACCAAGATCTCCCAGGATATGAACGGAATTTGGAACTCTTGGTGGCGCAAGATTTGCTGAATTTCGGGCATTTCGTTCGATTGGGGCATCAGAAGGCATTGTATCAGGCCCGAACAGTGACAAGTTCACATTAGAAGGGGAGGAGACAAGAGGTACGCATTCACTATTGATATTGCTCCAAATAAGATCTAATGGTTCCAAAATGGTAATCACAAATGTTATGGCCTGCCTAATGAGGCCAACATGATGGAGTTGCTACAGGACTCGCGGGCTTGTTAGAACCAAATACCCCATGGTTGCAAGGATATCAGGTGGGGATTTTAATGTAATCCTTCGTCAAGAAGATAAACCGCACATGTGGGGGGACTGATGCATACTCGGAGGCCCTTTTAGATTTTATTAATGTTTTTGGCTTGTCCATTCTGGTGTGGAAGGGTGCTTATACACTTGGAGGAACTCCAGATTGAGGTCTCACATCGACCGGTTTCAGGTGTCTACTGAGGCGATGCAGCTCTATCCCTTGGCCAGGACATGGGTCCTACTATGCTCGCATTAGGATCACACTCCGTTGCTTTGTACAACCGGGGAGAAGTTGAGGCTGAGGACTTTCTTCATATTCAAGCATGTGTGGCTCTTGAGGATGGATTTCAAGACTTGGTAAGTGAATTTTGGCGTGAATACCAAGCAAGCAGGTTGGTCACCAACAGTTTGGCAACCAAGATTGCCGATTTGTGAAGACGCATGTTAGAGTACAATAGAAATCTGCGAGAGCAAAGTCGGTGTAGAAGAGTGGCAACTTAGGAGATCAGAAGACTTGAATCCTTATAAGATGAGAGAGAATTGACAGCTGAACAATTTGTACTAAGAACTAGGCATATGCAAGATGTGAAGTTGGAAGATAAAAAGAGGGAAGTTGAATGGCGCCAACGTTCATGGCAGCACTAGCTCAAGGAAGGCAGCGCAAATACACAATGCTTTCACTCTATGACAGGTGGCAAAGGAGAAGGAACTATATTCGTTGGCTTACTGTTGACGGGGGGTTCATGTACAGGGATTTAAGAGGTGGGACAAGCGTTGCGAGCACACTTTCATGTACACAATAGAAGAATTAGCCGTGCGGGTTGAGGGTGGCGTGGTCGGGGGTTCAAGGAGATTTCCTCTTCTCAGGCAAATTCCTCGGTGGTCCAGTTTATCGAGGACTAGGTCAAGCAGGTTGTTTGGCATCACCTGGCCTCGATGACTTCTCTGTCTGCTTCTACAGGGAGTTCTGGAAGATTTTTAAGGATGATGTGTTTGTGGTTCTGTATGAGTTCAGAGGGGGAAACTTCGGATTTGAGCATCTAAACGAGGCCCTTCTTTTCGTGTTGTCTAAAAAAGAGGTGTCGACCAGAATTGAGGAGTTTAAACCCAATGCTTTGTCCAAAACGATCTATCTTATTATTGCTAAGCTGTTACAAACCGCCTACGTGGGGTTTGAACAACATTGTTTCCTCGAGCAGATGACCTTTGTGCCCGATAGACACATGGCAAATGCATGGGTGCTTGCATCGAAGATGGGGCTTGATTGGCAGAGAACACAAGGAAGAGGTGTGGTATGGAATGTGGACTTGTCTAAAGCTTATGACTGTGTAGACTCGCACTTTCATTGGGCATCTTTGGGGCTTCCCAGACAGTTGGATTGCATGGATTAAGAGATGTGATACGACGTCGTCATATGTTATGTTGCTCAATGGCCGACCAGAGGGAGGATACTTCCAACCCCAACGAGGGTTGTGATAGGGGTGCCCACTGGTCCCTTTGCTCTTTGTGATCGCGGCAGATGCATTGACAATCATGATGAAGATAGCGTCAGATGGTAGATGGTGCACGGTCTATGTTAGAGGTGATATTTCCATGATCCATCCTGATTCTTCCATAGGTTGATGATACCATGATTTTTCTTGGAGACGGGGCGGAGCAGATGAGATGTGCTTCCAATATCATGGATATTTTCAGAGACACCCGACCTTCATCTAAATTGAGACAAATCAGTTTTTGTTCCCTTGGGCTCACCCAAGAGGAAATACAGGAGGCCTCTTCGATCTTGCGATGTGCTACTGGAAATCTATCAGTCACTTATCTTGGACTTCCACTTGTAGATGGATGACTTCGATCATCAGATTCGAGACCAATGCTCAACAGATTGGAGGGCAAGCTAGCTGGTTAGAAGGCAAGATTGTGTTAAAAAGGTGCGAAGTTGATTCTTTTAAAACATGTTTTGTCAGCTATTCCCATCTTTTTTTGCTCTACCAAGCTTCTTGGTGGAGTATGCTCGAAGATGGGAAAAATGATGAGGAAGTTCTTCCAGGTTGATGGAAGACAAGAAAGAATTGGGATTAACCATATTGCCTGAAATACCATTGTGAAGCTAAAGAATGAGGGAGGCTTGGGAGTACTGAGACTTGAATGTATGAACAAAACGTTTTTGACAAAGTGGGACACCAGACTCTTGGGAAAGGGGGAGGACTTAGTGTATTGGTTGTTGCGGAAAATCTATGACATTCGAGGCTCCTTTACGGGAAGCAACATCCGAACCTCCTCTCACATATGGCACATTACGTCTGAAGCTCTATTCTTTGAGAGAGGCAGGAGCGGAATGGGGACTGAGGCCGAAGAATTTTGTGGCCAAGTCCACGGGATGGTTCATTAGGGCAAATCATCATGTGTTAATACATAGGATGAATCGTAGGTTCCGTTAGAGATCTGATAACTAGGTTTTGGGATAGGAATCAGTCATGGGGAGGTGCAGGTGGTGATAATCACCCCAAGGTATGCACTAAGTCAACGGGCACTCCAAGACCGGCCAATGCTCGTGAAAACCCGTTGGTCCTCCCCAACCATATGTGTGGATAACGAGGCCACATTCACACTTTACGGGAAGCAACTTCTGGATCTCCTCCTCTCTAGCAGTGCATTACTAAAAATTCTTCCCGAGGTGAGTGACTTGTTTCAGCCGGTGGTCGGTAATAAAGGCAACTTCAGACTTCGGCTTGATGATTGGACGGACTTGACAGCTCTTAGGGCCTGTTTGGTTGCAGGGTTGGGCAGGGTTGGGTTGGGCTGGGTTGGGATGGGTGAATAGTAATCTGTGAGGAGGAAGTACCCTTGTGAATAGTAACCAGGGTTGGGCCAACCCTGCCCAACCCTGCAACCAAACAGGCCCTTAAGGAACGCTATCCTCGTTTGCTTGTCGTGAAAAAATTATAAGAAAAGATGATTCGTTGTTTATTCAAGAAGTCTAGGGGTCCTTATATAGGATTAAACCCTAGAGGGCTCAAAGGAGAATATTCTATAGAATATTCTTTATAGATATAGAATATTCTCTATAGAATATTCTCTTAACAAATAGCCACATAGAATATTCTCTTAACATAAAAGCCCTCGTGGGCTTACAATATAATATAAAGAAAGAAATCTTCTGCAATCTCTAACACTCCCTCCTAAGTTGGAGCATATCCATCGATCATGCCCAACTTGGAAGATATCCAGGAAAGGTGCTTCTTTGATAAGGCATGT
This sequence comes from Ottelia alismoides, assembly GCA_037367405.1. Classification (NCBI taxonomy): domain Eukaryota; kingdom Viridiplantae; phylum Streptophyta; class Magnoliopsida; order Alismatales; family Hydrocharitaceae; genus Ottelia; species Ottelia alismoides. The sequence continues at coordinate 241,007 of JAZKJV010010483.1, read as the reverse complement.
GTGAATATGTCTGCAAGCTGAAGATCTGTTGAGATATGTGGTGTAGAAATCTTGCCTTCTCGTACAGCATCACGAACAAAATGATAGTCGATCTCAATGTGTTTGGTCCTCTCATGGAACACAGGATTTGTAGCAATATAAGTGGCAGATTTATTATCATAGTATAGAGGAACAGGAGTAGTGATAGCAATATTGAGTTCTTGTAAAAGAGACAGTAACCAGATAATTTCGCATGTGGCTTGGGCCATTGCCCTGTATTCTGCCTCTGCACTGGATCGGGAAACCACCGTCTGCTTTTTGCTCCTCCAACTAACAAGTTTACCTCCTACCATCATCGCATAGCCCGTCGTAGAACGACGATCCTCAGGCGAGCTTGCATAATTAGCATCAGCATAAGCAGCAACCTTAGTGTATCCATTTGCCCCATAGAATAGACCACGTCCAGGGGATTCCTTCAGGTAGCGAAGGATCTGAAGAACATCTTGCCGATGGTTGTAGCATGGTTTCTCCATGTGTTGGCTAGCTCTGTTCACAGCATATGATATGTCTGGTCTAGTAACAGTAAGGTACAAAAGTTTGCCAACCAGGCTTCTGTATCTTGTAGTATCTTCAAAGGCAGGATCATTTGGTGTAGAATGTTTCTTTGGTTCTGCAGGTATGCCAGAGGGCTTGCACCCAAGTAAACCATGCCTTAGTTAGTATATCTAAGCATGCTTTCTTTGTGACATATGAAGCCCCTTCTTGGTGCGTAAGACTTCTATACCCAGAAAATAACGAAGTTGCCCCAGATCCTTGGTGACAAAAACCTTTTGCAGAAAAGTCTTCACTTGTAGCATTCCTTTATCATCGTCAACCTGTAACAACCATGTCATCCACATATACAGCTGGTATGATAGTACCTGTTGATTGTTTTCTGACAAAGACAGAATGGTCAGATGTAGTTCTCTGAAAGCCCAGAGTGTTAATCTCTGAACTAAGTCTTTCAAACCATGCCCTCGAACTTTGCTTTAGACCATAGATTGCTTTGCGAAGTCGACAAACATACTCCACCTCGACTTCGCAACCTGGGGGATGCATCATGTAAATCTCTTCCTCAAGATCACCATATAAAAATGCATTCTTGGCATCCAGTTGAAAAATAGGCCATCCTTTGTTCACGGTTACAGAGAGGATAGTGCGAATAGACCCCATCCCGGCAACAGGTGAAAAGGTCTCGAAGTAATCAACTCCATGTGTCTGTGTAAAGCCTTTTGCCACAAGTCTTGCTTTCAGTCTATCAATAGAACCATCTGCAGAATGTTTCGTAGTAAAGACCCATCTGCAGGCAACAGGACTGACACCTACGGGACACTGAACTAGATCACATGTTCCTCTGGAATTGAGAGCATCCATTTCTTCATTCATAGCTTGTCGCCACCCGTGGTCCTGTAATGCACTGTGATAGTCTCTTGGGACAGAGATTGTCATAAGAGCATCTGCATATCTTTTATAAGAACATGATAGGCTATCAGTGGACGTGAAATTAGATATAGGATGAATAATGCATTGCCTCTTTGTTCTGCGTAGGGCAATGGGAAGCTCCTGAGGATCATCCGGAGTAGTGTTGGTGGGGGCACTTGAAGATGGCATATTTTCCTGCAACAAAGGAACAGGTAGAGGAACAGGAACAAGAGGGGACATTTTCTTTTATAGACAATTGGTGGAGGAGGAAGTTCTAATGGTATGTCAGACACATCTTGATTGAAAAAGCGAGTTTATTCGAAAAAGGTGACCTCATCTGATATATAATAGTGTTTACCACAAGGATCATAGCATCTATACCCTTTCTTTGTTTGGGAATAACCCAGAAAAACGCATTTAATTGCACGTGACAATAATTTGTCTGCAATATGAAAGTTGTGAACAAAGGCGGTGCATCCAAAGATTGTGAGTCATTTGGATAATACAATAAGGCAAAGGGTGTGGAGCCATTTAGGGAGACAGAGGGAACTCTGTTGATAAGATGGACAGCAGTGAGAATAGCATCTCCCCAATAGGTTTTGGGGACCTTCATTTGGGTAAGAAGAGAGCGGGCAATGTCGAGGAGATGTCGAAGTTTCCTTTCGGCTATCCCATTCTGTTGGGAGGTATATAGGCAAGAGGTTTGATGGATAGCACCCTGGCAAGCAAAGAAGGATGTCAAATCATTTTGTGTAAATTCCAATGCATTATCAGAACGAAATATTTTAACAGTAGTGGAGAAGATATTTTTGACATAGTAAAAGAAAATCTTGATAATATTGTTAATTTCTGAACGTTCCTTTAACAGGAAAACCCAAGATGATCGACTGTAGTCATCCGCAAAGACAGCAAAATATTTATGATCACTTAGACTTCGGACCGGACAGGGTCCCCAGGTATCACAGTGAACAAGTGCAAAAGGAGTATGGCGGCGAGGCTCAGTCCGTGCAGGAAAGGAGGCTCGATGATGTTTCCCGAACTGACATGCTTCACACTCAAAGGGTTTCAGCAAAGAAAGTTCAGGGAACATCATGGAGAGAGCTTTAGCAGAAGGGTGACCAAGACGAAGGTGCCATAGAAAAGGATCTTCAGAGATGGAGACCGTACCAGCAAAGTTGGAATCAGAAGGGATGTCGAGGTAATAGAAGTCGTTCCTCTCATGACCCCCAGCAAAAATCTTCCTCGTCCGGATGTCTTGAAAATAACAACAAACCTCATCAAAAATAACACGACAGTTAAGCTGACGACATAGCTTCTGTACTGATAGAAGGCTGAGAGGAAAAGCAGGGGCACAATGAACATCTGTCATATGCAGCTTGGAAGAAAAGTTGACAGTACCAACAGCAGTCACCGGGGAATGATCCCCATTGGCAACCCGAACAGTCTTCACAGAGGAAGACGGCTGGGAGGAGGTTAGCAAACTTCTTTCTCCCGTCAGATGGGTAGAGGCTCCAGAATCAATAATCCATGTATGCTTAGAGGCAGGAACAGAGTTTGCTACTGTACCTGAGGTAGTAGCCAGGCTAGCAGTAGGGGCAGAAGCATTACTATCAGAAGGACTAGATTCTTGCAGCAATTGTCGTAGGCGAGCATATTCAGAAGCAGTGAATGGGGTTTGTGCCTCGCTGGTTTGTTAAGTAGATGTTTCTGCAGTTGCATCATACGATACTTCATCATAGGCATTGTTAGCATTAGGTTGCATCCCAAACATTGCCCAGCAACGATTAGAAGGGTGATCCAGCGTCCACAGTGTACACATGCTGGATACCGAGCAGAAGAATAACGACCACGTCCACAATCGTGTCCGCGTCCAGATTCACGACCACGTCCACGCCCTGAGTCACGTCCCCGTCCTCCTTGATAGTTATGACGCCCTCTGTATCCTGAGGTATAGTGGGCCATCGTCTCTGTAGAGGTGTGGGTGGTAGAGTGTTGAATTGGAGCCTCTAGCTCCTGTAAGTGTCCGAAGATGGTCTCAATAGTAGGTAGAGTATCAGGCATCAGAAACTGATCTTTACAGGCTTATATTTTGGATTTAGCCCCGAGAGAAATCTGTAAACCTGCCATTCAGCACGTTCTCCTACTTGTTTATTACAACATGCAGGCTGAAAAATAAGGAGTTCCTCAAAAAGGCTTGTAAGAAGCCTGTAGTATTCGATAAGACTTCATTATCCCTGAGTAGCAGACAAATCCTTGTGTATATATCTGACAAACGAGACTTAGTCGTCTTCTGAGAATATGTACGCTCAAGGTTGTCCCACATTGCCTTAGCGGTGTCTTTGTAAAGAAGATTCGCAGCAATGTTTAGATCGACATTGTTCGTCATCCAAGTGATAACCTGACAATTATCAACAAACCAAGTTTCATAGTCCTTATCAGTTTCCGCAGGTGGAACTTTTGTAAGAACGTAGCTCTTGCGCTGGCCACCAACAAACACTTTGAAAGACCGAGACCATAGAACATAATTTTCGGAGCCCTTCAACTTGATAGAAGTGCCCTGTACCAGCAAAGAAGTAGGGTACGTGGGCTTGATCTAGGCAGACGTCATCGTGGTGGCTTAGGTTAAGAAAAAGTGACCTAGAGAGTATATCTAGCCACAATTTATCATCAAATATCTAAACCCTCATCAAGGAATAAGAAAGATGAGGCAATGGTCATTTGATGGCACAAGAGGGGGCCTGGCGGAGTCGGCCTGGCAGCGCAAGGAGGCCCTGGGAGGGCTGGCGGAGGTGCCTGGCAGCACGAGGAGGCGCGAGGCGGGCCTGGCCGGCCTAGCGGAGGTACCTGGCTGCCCTAGAGCAGCCTGGCGACGCTCAGCCGAGGCGGCGCGAGCCTAAGGCAGCGCGGGCCTAAGGCAGGAGGTGTGGAGACCCTAGGAGGCACGCGGCTGTAGTAGAACTTGGAGGGCTGGTGGTGGCGGAGGGGTGACTAGGTCAGAACACCGACCTAGGACCGCTGCTCTGATACCATGTGAAAGAATGATAAGAAAAGATGATTCGTTGTTTATTCAAGAAGTCTAGGGGTCCTTATGTAAGACTAAACCCTAGAGGGCTTAAAGGAGAATATTCTATAGAATATTCTTTATAGAATATAGAATATTCTCTATAGAATATTCTCTTAACAAATAGCAACATATAATATTCTATTAACATAAAATCCCTCGTGGGGTTACAATATAATATAAAGAAAGAAATCTTCTGCAATCTCTAACACTTGTGATTGCCAGTGATCAGTGCTTTGGTGCAGCATGTTTGGGCAGGGGAACTTGAGCCCTAACATTCACAATTGGGTTCTCAGAACATAGGTTCAGAGAGTTCTTAGAGATGATGGGTCAGCTGGCGTATGTGGAAGACATCATGTAAGAAAGAGACCACTTTCGTTAGATCAATGGTGGGTTTTCAGTTAAAAAGGAGGGTTAAAGTTTTTCCTTGGATGGCCAGGCACGAACGTCTTTTTACTAAAGTAAGACGGGACAACCTTCTGGGAATCGGTGATCGAAGATGCGGGAAATGTGGTGACGAAAATAAAGATATGGAACATCTTTTCTTCAAATATCCATAGTGGCGATCTAGGGAAGGGCAGGAATCCACTGGCACAGGACGACGGTGGCACATCCTTCTGGGGCACCATTAGAACGGTTTGCAGTAATTCACATGAGGACAACTCCTTGGATTTTGCTCTTCTTTGGTCTATCAGGTATACTAGGAATGAATATATCTTTTGGGACCAACGATTATATCCAAAAAATGTATTGGTTCATTACAGAGTCCTTTCTTTGGATTGGACCAATTGTAGTTGTACACATGCCTTTTTAATACAATTTAATTAATGGTAGATACCCTTTTCGGGATTCCACCCTCTTTCCTATCAAAATAAATAAATCTACCACGGATGAAGGTCATCTAAAAGAGGGGAAATAATGTGGTGGAGAACCCTGCGTAATCGATTCATCAGGACCTTTGCCATAATAAGATGGACGGTATTTAAAAGTGTGATGAGTTTGAGATCTTCAACCTTAGTTGATACATCCTTCATTTGTAACAAAAACATAGGTGATCTATTTCAATTGTTGAAACCATAGGCCCCTCACCTAAACTCAGATAAAAGCTCCATGACATCATTCTCCATAATACTCAAATGCCATGTGAAAGTGAACCAAGACATCATTCGGTCTAAGAGATCCATCTACAGTACGGTCAAGAACAGCTTCTACAGTTCAAAGTCCTTTATAAAAGATTCAGCATGGTCCATTGAGATCTCGGTAGTACCCAATCCTGACCAACGACAACCATTGCTTCTTTCTTGCCTGCTAAGATCCCATAAATATGACACGATAGCCTTTCCTACTACTTGTTATTTGTAGAACTAGTTCCCACCAACCATGATGGAACAAATTAAATTCCACATACTTCTACTACAGTCGTAGTGTGAAAGAATTTTGTGCCCACGTTGCCTTATTTGAGCCACTTTTGATTCGAACTCAACCTCAAATCCACCTCGATTTTCCTATCATCCTCAAATGATTTCATGTTGTTGCTTATGCGATTCCAAATCATTACTCTCCATATCTATTGCATCCTTTAAAATATCAAACTCGATCACCTTACTCATCGCCATACTCGCCTATATTCCATTTGTCAAGAACCTTCTTCTTGTACATCGAGAGCAAATACCATAGAGCAACCTGTGTAAAAATCATTCTACAAGTAGATAACCGCTCCAAGGCCTTAATAGTTGGATTTCGATTACATTTCAGTAGACATGGAAAGAGAAATTCATAGGAATTTCCGATGGAATTAAATGGTGAAGTTGCCTGAAATTTGGGAAATTACTACAAAAATCGTTTATTTTAGAATTAAGATTTCTAATATTCTTTAACTCAATAAATAAGATAGAAATACACAGTTTTTTTGCTAACAGTAAAAAATTAACATAATATGTGACATTAAATTTCTATCCAATCACTCCATCAGTCAAAAAATTAGTATACAACTCAGAAATAGAACCTAATTTCGAACCGAAATTAAAAACCATTAGTTTCACCTCTTGAATATGAAGAGAATGGTGACACGTGCAATAATAATATAGAAAAACAGTAGCCAACAAAGAATACTAGCAAAATGATATCATATGTAAGAAACTGAAGACCGAAATGATAGGTTAGAACTTTTATCTAACCAAAATACTTTCAAATTAGAAAATTATTTAATTTATTAAAAATAAAATAAGACACGCACATACATATACAACACAAATATTTCTAACATGCATGTCTAATAGATGCATTGTATAGCTTGTGATCGTAAAATATATGTTATACAAGACACAAACAAATTAATTAACACCAAGAAACTGCGTACCATTCACGAGCACAATCTATATCCAACCTGACAGTAGACAAATACTTATAGTAACAAGATTTGGAAGGTTGCTAACAACCAAGGATTTAAATTTCGATACCAGATATCGTATCGACACTGTGTCAAAAAAAATTTCACCGAAATTTCGATAAATTTGGTCACATTTCACCCAAATCGAGCAATATTTGTGTAACATTCGTAGATCTGCGATACTCGTTTACACATCACTCCTAGTATCATATTCGCTAGAAACTGCATTAGGTAGCAAAAATGAAGGAAATTTTTACCCGTTTTCAAATGACATTCACATTTAATTAACAAGCCACAAAACTAACACTGTATCACTAATTTATATTGCATAAATTTCCATAAAAAAATTTGCATGTAACAAAAGAAACTATATTATGTACATGTATCCTAAATTATATTAGAAGAGAAAGAAAAACATTTCTAATATCATGAACAAAAGCTATAACATGTGTACCTGACAACAGTAACCGTAGAAGCTTAGGTTCAACTCTCTTAATACCACGATGCAAGTATTTTTCCTACAATCCATGCATTAGGTAGTACAGAACGTCAACAAATGTTGAGCACATCTAATCAATTTTGAAAAATAACTAGGGATGCAAACGAACGAATACAAATGCGAATTCATGTCATACAATAACCATATCCATATTATTTTACGAATACGAATACGAATGTTACACGAATATAAAAAATCAAGATCAATATCATCAAAATACGAATACGAATACGAATACGAATCTTTTACGGACGAATACGAATATCCAAACGAATATTGCAATAAAAAGTTATAAACAAAAAAGTACATGATTTTTCTTGGAATTAATATTACAAGATTATGAATTTAAGATTTATACCAGATCGATTGCGGCTGCAATTGAGAGGGAGGTTATGGCTGCGGCGGAGGGAGGTTGCGGTTGTGACAAAGCGAGGTTCGTTGTGGCTAAGAATTTAAGATGCATCAATTAGATGAAAACTCAACATAGAATTTAGAATGGAAACGACGGTCATAGAGAAAAAAATAACCTTGATAAATGACGGGTCTCCTAAACAAGATTCTCAAGAATGCCAACACGGAGATCGCGCATCATCGGAGGGAGGTTGGGGGTGGCGACGAGGAAAGCGAAGGTGTGGAGGTCGGGGGAGGCGGAGGGAGGTTGGGTGGTGGTTGAGGGAGGTTGGGTAGGGAGATACGAAGGTCAGGGGGAGGTGGAGGTCGGCATGGGGAGGTAGAGGGTGCAAGGGGAGGTGAAGGACGTAAGGGGCGGAGGGCTACAGGGGGGTGGAGGGCTGTAGGGGACGGGGGGAGCAGGGGAGGGGAGGCAACATGGGGAAGCGGGGGTACAGGGGGCGGGGAGAGCAGGGGGTAGGCGGGGCGGCAAGGAGGAGGCAGGGGGTTGCAGGGCATGGCGGAGGGTGAAGGGAGGACTGAGGGTCGTAGGGGGAGGCGGGGCGGCACGGAGAGGGGGAGGCGGGGGAGGCAGGGGTGGCGGGGGAGGTGGTGTGCATAGGGGGAGGCGGAGGTTAGCACTGAGAGGTGGTGATCGGCGCCAGCAAGAGGAGGTTAGGGGGAGGCGGCGGGCGATGCCAGCAGGAGGAGGAGGTCAGAGGGAGGCGGGGGTGGTGGCTGTCGAGGAAGAAAGAGGGTGTCGGGTGTGGGGGAGGATATTTGGGGGATATTAACCTAATTTTATTTTAAATATTAAAAATAAAATACGAATATTCGTATTCGTATTCGTTTGTTTTTTCGTATTCGTATTCGTATTCGCATTCGTTAACTTAAGATTCGTATTTGTATCCGTAAAAAATTCGTTTAGAATATTCGTATTCGTATTCGCTTGTTTTAAAAAAAACAAGAACCATATCCTCTTGAAAACGAATACAAATACGAACGAATACGAATATTACCGCATCCGTTTCGTCCCTAAAAATAACATAAAAGTTAGTGGCTCCAAAAGAAAGCAAGTAGATAGACAATTAAAGTTAATGAGCTGCTTGCATTGAAACGGGTTTTCAAGTTGTTTGGCATGTGAATTCCCTAACTTACCCATCCTACCTTAATTACCCATATTTATCACTTTTATGCATAGATTATATGCTCCATATTTAAGCTATCGTCTTCTTATAATATATGTTTGACAGATCTTGGTAATATGGACGATGAGTCTCTGGTCTGATCTTTGTCTTTATCTAATTTCACTAGTTTAGTGGATAATCTGTGATCCTCGTCTGGGTTGGACTCACAACATGACTCTAAGGTGTGTCTCCAGTAAAATCGTATATGATTTTCGTTCTTCCCCATCCTATTTCAAACTCTTTAATTTATTCAATGCTTATCATGATCGAGGTGATCCAGATCTCTTGATTTACGATTCTTATTATGATCGAGGTGATACAGGTCTCTTTCCGATGTTTATGAGACATGTGGATAGATCATAGCAAGTGTAGACGATGTGTCTCGTGTTCTAATTCCTTTCTTGTTAAATTTCTCAAACTCAGTAGATAGTCTGTGGTCTTGGTTTGAGTGTGACCTCACACTATGACTCTAAGGAAGTAAGGAAGCCTTATGGTTAGGGTGCCTCCGTAGGGATGCGGTGGGGTAAAATGCACCCTAACTAAGTTTCCAACACGTCAACTAGCTTCTCTGTCAACCGTAGTAGTACTTCTTAGTCTGATAAAGATGATTTTCATAATATGATCCTTCTCTTCGCTAGGACCTAGGCGGAACAGTAACTAGCTCAACTGAAACCAAGCTCAATTGTAACCAACTCAACTATACATAAGCTTAATCTGTAACCAACTCAACTGTAATCAACTTAACTGTAACCAATCTCAATCTATAACCAACTCATCTATCATCAAACTCAATCTGTAAACAACTCAACTGTAACAACTCTCAAGAGAAGTAACCAAAACTCAAACGGTGAGGAAGCCTCCGAATAGACCATTCTGTCTCGCTCATTCACTGGAAATGTGATTCAAGGGAGGAATAGGCCTACTTCAAAACTATGCCCTTGAGACGGGGAAGAGATTTTCCGGGACAAGTCACTCCAGAAAAACCGGCCCAATCGGTATGGGCAAAATAGCTCGAAAAGTCAAAACCAAGGGCCCTCCAGCCTAGGCATTCTAAAGAACAAGGGTCAGCGGAATTGGTCTTAAAAGAAAACCTGTGGATCCCAGAGAGGTGTAAAATTGCGAGCGCTCACGAAAAATCGAGAAAAGACTGGGATCCGAGACCCGCGCACTAAGAGGCCGCTGCCCTGATTGGCCTTCCTATCTCCTGCCTAGTTGAGGCCTTGAGGGTCATTGCACCCTCGTACAGTCAGGTGTAAGGGTCACCATGACTAGCACTCATTATTTATCAGTCATAACTGAATCACCAGCGCTGGCTTGATTCCTCATTTTTTCTCAATCTTCTCTTTGGTTGACTGTACAAATCTAAGTCTTTTGGTCAACGATCTTATTGATACCATTGATTCACTATCAATTTTACTTATTTATGTACTCTATCCTTTCTCATTCTCTTCTATGGTTGACTTTACAAATCTAGGTATTTCATCACCACCTATCTTTAGTGATATGTATAAATAGTATATTATACTCAAGGATCAATCGATTGAAGATTGTTAACCTAATGATCTTAGGAAATTATTTGTTAACTTCATAAGAGATGAGTACTAATATTTTAATAGTTATATTTCAATCTCTTCTATAATGTCATGATATTAGAAGGTTCCTTGGATCTGGATCTAAGTTCAGATTGATGCAAGATTTCCCAATTCTTCTCATCTTTAAATCATTAGAGTTAGAATTACTCACTAGATCTGGAATAAGTTCAATTTTATGATCCAATTCATGTAAAATCTCTAATTCCTTTCACCATTCAAAGCATGAATCTCATAGCCTACCGATTGGTCTAAATCAAGATCAATTCTATAAAAACTTATTAATTCTTTCACCCTTTTAAAAATCCAATATCAAAAGCTATAATCTAATCTTAAATTAAGATCTAAAACTCTCAATCCGATAACTTTTAAAGAGTAAAATCTTCATGCAAAACCCCCAATTTAGTCTTTAAAAAAATTCAAGATTAAGAGTCATGCTCTGAGATTTAGAGCTACTTATTAGATCTAAACTTAGTCTTAATCTGCATGCTAATCCATTTCAAATCTCTAAATTTTAATCATGAAAACAATGGCTAATTAGTGCTCTAACTCTTGACTTAATTACATACAAATCACCCTTAATCTCTCCTCAATCAATATGAAATCAGAGGTCTGAAATTATGTTTAATTCCTTGCAAATCATTCTCAAATCCTCATCATCCAAGGATGCAAATCTGGAACATTTTTAGGTCTGATTTTTAGTCTTAATCGTATGCAAATTACCTCAATTTTTCATCAAACATCATGAATCTGTAGCTATGTAGCTATTTAATGGTCTGAAATTGGACTCCAATACACACAATCACCTCCATTTACTTATCTCTTAAATCATGAAAAGTGTGACATATAGTGGTCTGATTTTTTGTCACATTCATGCCAAATTACCCCCAATTCTTTAAATTTTTATGGAAAGAACTAGTACAATAATAGTGGTCTGAATTTATACTCAAATTGCATGCAATCACCATCAAATTTGCCCTCTTTTAAGTATGAAAACTATAGCAATATAGGTCGGAGTTCTAGAATAAATTGTTTGTTATTCATCCAGTATCTCTTATCTTTTAAATCCTCAAAGCTGTAGCATATCTTAGTCTGAAATTAACATCAAATTCATGATAATTCTTCACATTTTCATCAATGAGCATGAGCAATTATAGAGGTTTTGATTTTTGTTTCTAATTAGCATGGAAGGCAGCAAGAGGGAGGGGAAGATTGTGCCTTTGGATCTTCATGGATTGGAGATCAACTTGCATGCATGAAATTCCAATTTGGGGGGAAAAAGAGCAGCAAAGAGGGCTCTCCAGCAATTGGAATAGTTGCTGGACAGCAACTATTTGTAGCCAAAATGTGCAGCAAAAAGTCTCCAAGGGCAGCAAGAGGCTCCAGCAGTAAGGGGGAATGAGTCTTCCAGCAGGGGGTGGCTCCAGCAGTATGCAGCTGCCTTCCAGCTACTCGATGGTGGAGATCAGTAGCAAAAAAAGAACTCCAGCAGCTCCTCTGCTGGAAATGGGAGCAAAAATGGGGGTCTTTTTGGGGGAGTTTAAGAGAATTAAAGAGTGTTTGGGGTTATATTTATAAGGAGAGGGGATTTGCCTCTTGTTGCCAATGGAGGAAGACTTGGGTCCAAGTGAAAAAAAAAGAAGTGGCCAAGTGGGTGGACAGTAGCAGCTGCTAGCTGCTGCTGCTGTTCTGGAATTTAAATTTTTTTTTATTTCCTCTTTCTTATTTAGAATATCAAAGTCCTCGAGTCTCGGATTTTGATGTACAATAGCTCCTTCTGACTGTCTCTAAATGACGATCAAAATGAGCATAATATTCATATACTTCGGATCGAAGATGAATTCCTGAAATTTTCGATATACAATCTTGATTTGCGACTAAATTATTTGATTTTAAATTATCATTCGATCTCCGATCGACGAACGGTCAATTTCGTTGGTCTTATTTTATTGAATCGAATCTTATGATGGTCTCGATTTGTTTTGCGCTTCAGATTTCACGTCGCAGCTTTTTCTGATGCCACGCATTACGATGCGACTGGCTTTTGATCGATTTCACCCAAACGAATTTTGATCTGCGATTTATGGATCTCTCTGAGTTTATTCAATATTAATTGAATATTAATCGATCATGTAGACCCTTAATCGGGTCGAGTTCAATCAATTCGAATCCGGATGTCACAATTTGTGAAGGAAGGCTCACATATCGGTATTTCGCTCAAAATTTTAGTCCCATGTCGAAAACAAAATTTCATCGAAATTTCGTGAAATCTGAAACCATGCTAACAACATAACAATCGCATAATCGAGCATACTCCTTGTTGTAGAGAGAAATCGCAAGAAAGCAAAGCCTTAAATTTTGTATTTTGGTTTCGTTTCGCCATGTTGTTCGGAAAGAGAAATTTCGAAGAATTTTGGTGAAATCGTCGAAAATCTTGGAAATGATTCTAAACTAGACTTTTTTCAAAAATTAACGTTTTTATTATTCCTAAGTTTGCTTAAATCAATGTTGAAAAAAATCTGACTATCTTGAGGCAAATTTCTAAATAGTATTTCTTAAAAAGTACTATTTAGGAATTTGTCTCCAACTGTTTTGCGTTGACTGTCAATTTACTCGGGCTTGGAACAGGTCGTGGCTGAGTTTTTAATATTCCTACGTCAATAAAAATAAAAATGCACACTAATTGTAAAACAGAATTGAAAATATAAGTTTTAAAGCAGTAATATCGTCATAATCATCACACATGTTAATATGTAGAGCAATGTGTTTCCTAGAGTCAGAATTGTATGCTAAACTGGAAGCAAAAGCCATGATAATCACCTCGTCAATAAGAATGAGGTGACACATATAATAACTACTCAAAACATATATATCAAAATAAAGAAAAAACAAAAAAAATAAAGTTCTTAAGTTAAAACTCTCTTAAATCTTGTGTCTAACTGATTTTGTTTGAATTTAGATCTAAAATTTAGAAACCAACTAAAGAAACTTCATCAAATAATGTAAAGCACTCTAACAACTCAACATAACGACGAATAAATAAGTGAAAAATCATTAATATTGAAAATTCCATTGAAAGCAAAGGGCATTCTTGGAAGAAAAAGATTCGTTGTTTATTCCAGAGAACCCTAGGCTCTCTTATATAGAGAAGGTCTATGGGTAAATTACATAAGATGGAAATACAAAAAATAAAAGTAATAGAAAAGTACATAGAATATAGAAATATCTCTACACTCCCCCTCAAGATAGAGCATAAATGTCAATCATGCTCAGCTTGGAAGAACACTTCTGGAATGACCCTCTGAGCAATGGATTGGTAAAGATGTCGGTAGTCTGCTCTCCTGAACTGACATGGGAGGTAGAAATCAAGCCCTGTTGGACTATATCCCTAGTATATTAGCAGTCTACCTCAATATGCTTTGTTCTTTTATGAAATGCAGGATTATTAGCAATGAATAGTGCTGCTTGATTATCACATTGTAACTGCATGGGTAGAGGTACATCTATATGCAAATCTTCTAACACAGCCCGAACCCACATCATCTCAGTACTTGTTTGTGCCATGGCCCTATACTCAGATTCAGCACTAGATCTAGCCACCACTGTTTGTTTCTTGCTTTTCCAGGAAACCAAAGAACTATCAACAAACACTGCAAACCTGAAATAGACTTCCGATCCTTAGAGCATCCTGCATAGTCCGCATCAGCACATGCAGAAACAGAAATGTTTGTTTCTTTCCTGAACAGTAGTCATGCACCAGGAGACGACTTTAGATATCTCAATATCATGTATATGGCATCCATATGTACTTGTCTGGGTTGTTCCATGAACTGACTCACCCGATTCACTGCAAAAGCGATATCAGGTCTAGTAATAGTAATATAGAGAAGCTTTCCCACCATCTCTCTATATCGTCTCATGTCAACCTCATCTGCATCATCATCATATAACTTCATGCTAGGATCATGGCCTCAAATTTCAGCGAAATTCGGTCGAATTTCTGTCGAATATCGATATCCAGTCGAAATCGAAATTCGACCGAAATGACCGAAATGACCGAAATATGGGGGTCCTAGTACAAAAAATGACCGAAATGACCGAAATTTCAGTCGAAATTCCATCGAAATTCAATCGAAATTCTATTTTGGCAGATACCGAAATGGTGACCGAAACCGACATTTAGGGCCTTGGCTAGGATCCACGGGAGTAGTCGAGGGTCGACATCCGATCATGCCCGTCTCAATAAGCATGTCTGTACCTTTGAGTTATCACAAGACCCTGCGCATTCCTAGCAAATTCCAGCCCCAGAAAATATCGTAGGTTGCCAAGATCCTTAGTAACAAACTGATGGCCCAAAAATACTTTTGACATCTTTATACCCTTCGTATCATCTCCCGTAACAAGTATATCATCAACATACACCATGATAACAACAGTACCTATGGGAGTCTTCTGGACAAACAAAGAATGATCTGCATTTGATCTTTTGAACCCTTGCATTTCAATTAGGTCAGAAAGCTTCTGAAACCACGCCCGCGGGCTTTGTTTAAGGCCATATATTGCCTTGTAAAGTCTACACACCATCTGACTCTCCCCCTCAGCAGCAAACCCCAGAGGCTGCTGCATGTAGACTTCTTCCTGCAGATCCCCATACAAAAAGGCATTCTTAACATCAAGCTAAAACAAGGACCAATCACGTACCACAGCAACTGACAGGAGAACACGTAGAGTCGAGTGGCGTGCAACTGGAGAGAATGTGTCCATATAATCCACGTCTTATGTTTGAGTGAACCCTCGCGCCACTAGCCTTGCCTTGTAACGGTCAAGGTTGCCATCTGCATGATATTTGACAGTGGATGCCCATTTATAGCTGACAACATATGCTCCTGGGTGAGCGGAAACCAAGCTCCATGTACCCCACGACTGCAGAACAGTCATTTCCTCCTCCATGGCTGAACGCCAGCAACCAACCTTCAAGGCGTCCTGATAATTCTGCGGTATTTCCACGGCAGATAGGGCCACAGTAAACCTCTGAAAGTCCCCTGTGAGATGATGGAAGGAAACATGTGAAGCAAGCGGATATGATGCACAGGTACGCTTCTGCTTCCGTATGGCAATAGGTACATTCAGATCATCAGAAACGATACTCGCTGGTATGCTATTCTCCTGCAAAGATCCCTGCACCTGCACATTATCAGATCCATTGTTAGTAATAATATCTGGATAAACCTGAGGCGTGTTGGATGATTGACGAGTACCATGAGCAAGGACAGACCGACGGGTATAGAATTTCGGTAAAGGTGAAACTGGTGGTTATGGAGGTGGTGGTGGTGGTGGTGGAACAGCAGGAACTGGTATGGGCAAATACGGACACAAAGGAGGAGGTGGCACATAGATCTTATCATCAGATGTGGATGAGGCCAACATGCCACCTGCAGGGGAGAAATACATCACATACTCAAAGAATGTTACATCGGCACTAACATAATATTTCCTGTTTATAGGGTCATAGCATCAGTAACCCTTCTAAGTCCGAGAGTACCCAACAAACACACAGTTGACAGCCTTAGGTGAGAGCTTGTCAAGTCCCGGAGACAACTGGTGAACGAAGGCAACAGCGCCAAAGACATGAGGAGTACGTGAGAATAATTCCTTATCAGGAAAAACAACGAAAAGAGGAACTTTCTCACCTAAGACAGAGGATGGCATACGATCACCAGATAACATGCCATAAGGACTGCATCACCCCAAAAGGAAATAGGAGAACAACTCTGGATAAGTAAAGTCCGAGCGATATCAAGAAGATGATGATGTTTTCTCTCTGAGACTCCATTCTATTGAGACGTGTAAGCACGAGTTGTTTGATGGATAACGTCTCGAGACGCACAAATTTCACAGTACAAAATTCCAAGGCATTATCCGTACGCACAAATTTCACAGTAGAGGAAAAAACATTCTGCACTTCATTTATAAGATTTTTTTATCACACCTCCTGCTTCAGATTTATTCTTCAACAAAACACCCATGACAACCGAGAAAAGTCATCAACAACAACTAGGTAAAACATGTGCCCCTGGTGATCAAGAACATGACTCGAACGCCAAATGTCAACATGAAATAATTCAAAAGGGGAGCTACTGCTCCGAGACTGAGGACTAGGGAAAGCAGATCTATGATGCTTTCCTAATTGACACGCTTCACACTGAAAGGAAGACCTCGATGAAATCTGTGACAAGATAGGACGCATCTTCTGAAGACGGAGGTGGCCAAAGCGTAGATGCCATGTAAATGGAGAGACTGGTCGACTTGAATGAGAGGAGACGCCAGCATAGGGAGTTTGGACCAGATGATAAAGACCATCATGCTCACAGCCAGAGCCAATCACCATGCCCGTAAGAATGTCCTAAAAAACAAGAGACGATGAGTCAAATATAGCGTGACGGTACAAATCCTTCATAATCTGACTGATAGATAATAAATTCATCGAAAAAGCTGGAGCATGCAACACATTATGTAGAAGCATATAAGGCGTTAAACTGATCTCCCCTGTCCAATGATGGGGTATGGGTCCCATCGGCTATCACGACAGATCGCCCCGGTGGAATCGTCCTATAGGATGTAAGTTTATCTTTGTCTCGGCAAAGATGATGTGTCGCGCCGGAGTCCATAATCCATTCTGAAACGTTAGATCCATGACAGGAAGTAAAGGCATATGCACTACCTGAGGTGCTAGCAGTGGCTGATGTACTGGCAGAGACTGAAGCAGCTATATCCGGGTTGCCTCGAGATTCTGTAGAGGCATAATATCTCTCAATCTGGCAACAAGTTCCTCAAACCTATGGTTTGAAGCAAATGCTGGTGGAGATGCAACATGCTCGACTACACGCACCGATGCCAGAAAACCATGCTTAGAATAGCATGTATCCTCCGTATGACATGGGCGATGACAGAAGGTGCAGGGTTGACGGATGTGGCCGCCACTATCACGAGGTCCACGGCCACGGAATGAAGAAGAGGCTCCTCTGCCTCTGGAGGCCGCCATCGTCGAAGGAGGCTGAGTAGGAGCATTGGACGAGATTGTAATTCGGCTAAGCCTACGGTATACTTCCTCGATTGGAGGAGTAGTAGCTGCGAGCGAGCAGCATCATATTCAGGGTCAAGTGCCGCAAGTAAGACCTCCACCATGGTAGCATTCCGAAAGATCTTCTGCTGCTCGGGAGTCACCGTAAGGGGAATAATGCTGTAGATTTTCCCAAACATCCCTCGCAAGGATGTATACAATGAATGAAGAGGTTGTCTGTTCTGCTTGACGGTAAATATGTCATGCTGGAGTTGAAGGATATTGATCTCATTTCGCACCTTCGAGTATGTTGCTGCAAGTATGTCCCACATCACCTTAGCAGTGAGCCGATGGAGTACATCATTAACAATCTCTATCGTCAGTGTACCTAAAAGCCAGACTTTGGTGTACGAATCATCAGCCTCCCAGGAGGCATACACCCCAGTTTTCTGCCCACCCATCTTCGGTAAGAATGTACTTCTTAACATTCGACTTCATGAGACTCATGAACTGCATAGCCCAGAGCTCATAGTTCGTCCCATCCATCTTGACAATGGACGATGGACCTTTGAAAACGCCTATAGAGGGCATATCAACCTTGTTTTCTGACATTTTGCCGGAGATATAGAACTAGGGTTTATAGACCAAGGAACAAATGTCTACATAAACATCAGAGGATTTGAGAGCATATGTAGACTTATGCACTCAAACCCATAGGGACTGACGGCGGGAAGAGAGGAGGGGGGCGCCGGCGCCGGGAAGAGAGAGGGGGGGTTGGGGTCGGCGGCGGGAAAAGGGAAGAGGGGGGGAAGGGTCGGCGGCGAAAAGAGAGGAGAGGAGGGGGGCTGCTGCGAGAGGAGGGGGGGTTGGCGGACAGCGAGAGAGGGGAGGAGGTAGTGGGCGGCTAGGGTTTTGGGATAGGGTTTTAGGTTGGCTCTGATACCATGTTGGAAGAAAAGGATTCGTTGTTTATTATAGAGAACCCTAGGCTCTCTTATATAGAGAAGGCCTATGGGTAAATTACATAAGATGGAAACACGAAAAATAAAAGTAAAAGAAAAGTACATAGAATATAGAAATATCTCTACAGGCATATTCCCTTATTTTTGTTGTTTCACGGAAACCACATGCAATTTCGATGAAATTTCGTTGACAATTCGATGATATATCATTGAAATCTTGGAAAAAGAAATAAGGTAGCGTTTCAATTTTGGTAAGCTAGAGAAATGGAAATTTCAAAGAAATTCAGTGGAATCATGGAAGGCCGTATCCCGATATATCGGCGATATATCGGCGATATATCGGTATCGACAGGTCACCGATATATCGCCGATATGTCCGATATCGGGTATCGACAGGCAAAAAAGGCAAGCCGGATCCCGGTGTCAGCGATATGCGTCGATATATCGCCGATATATCGGCGATACATCGGTATCGACATGGTACCGATATCGATATGTCCTTCCATAAGTGGAATTTCGTTGAAATTTGATGCCATGGACCCCTCAGTGATGCTATTTTGCTAGAAGTCAATTACATGGTCTCTAAAATCATCCTTTACAAGCCAAGAACGGTCAACTCTAAAAAAATAGCGGGGGCACGGTGACCCTCTCCCAAATTCTCCATTTATTTTCAAACATTGGCATCAAGCACCTCGAGTCGAAGCTCATCAATTAATGCAATTAAATGCATAAAGCATGTGTCATGTCTACCACGAAGGCCTAGCCTATTATTAGCCATTGACATAACATTAAAAACCCCACCCACCAACCACAATGTGTTACGAAATCTTGCTTTCCTGGTGTGTCACAACTCTCCTCTTTCAGGTGTCCTCATAGGCCATAAACATTAATGAAAGCAAAAGAGGTCTCACCAAAAAGGCGTCTAAGGACCACGAGATAGTTCTACAACCAACAAACTTAGTAATCTAGAACAAGTCCTTATTCCAACCAATAACAGCAATGCCGCATACCCCTACCAAATCTTTGCTCCATACCTAGACAAATGAGAACCACCAACAAATTTCCGCATGTTATCCCTCCAGCAATAGATCTGTGTCTCATCCACTAAACCGTTAATGCATTCCATTCACGAAGCAAATCGCCCACTTCCAAACATTTCTCAGTTTGGCACAGACCTCTCACATTATAGCATTACCCTCATTGAGAACCAGTTTTTCTCCCACTCGGACACATCACTCCAATTAGGACATTAACCCTATCGCAAAAACTAAGGGCATCTGCCTCCCCCGAATGTGTGATGACTAGCTCCGCCATAGGGCTCCCTGGACCCATTTTACGCCAACCAACCTTCTCTTTCTTAAAAACACCACCAAATATTCCCCAAAGAAATCATGCTCTCCACCCAGCTTGCACTATAGTTTCTTTGTTTTCTCCATCGGATATTTGTAGGGTGACGGGATCCTATCCCCAACTTGTCAGAGATCGACCTATACCGTAGCTGACAACCCATGCTTCACGGTAATGGTCCCCGTAGTCGAAGCCAAAGGATATACACCAATGTCATTGTGCATGTTTGTGCGTGAAGGTTGAGATGATCCAAACTAAAACCATTCATCCCCCCTCCCCCCGTAATGGATCTGCAAGACCCGACCCAATTCCAGCCTCAAGGACCGAGTGTGTAGTTCCATTAAAAATAACGAGAGGACTGCCATTTTTTGTGTCGTTATTGGATAATACTAAGGGAAATGATCTTAATCCCACCACAAATCCCCGATGAGTGGAAGGTGAAACAGTTGCTTTGCCCATCAAAATCCCCTTTGAAGTCCTCGCGAAAGTCGAAAAGCCACCTATATTACATGCATAATGGTAGTGGTCTCCATGAATGCACCCCCACCATGCCCAACCGATAGCACCATCAGAACGCTCCCACCTTGCATTAGTAAAGCACGTCGCTATATGTTCTTCCTTCCTACCATGGCGGTAGGTCGGTCGGCTCCGACTCTCATCATCGCTAACTCCTATGCCTCAAGACGAGAAACTTGCTTTGACATCGATGTAAATCCTACAACAAAGGTGACCACCTCACTGTGTCAGCCAGCCAGTTGAAATCTTACCAACCATCCTTTCATGATATAAACCTCAAGGTTGTCCTATTGGTTTCCAAATCGATAAATGTCGGTTGTGTGACCACCAAATCTAGTGAAATTCCCAAGTTTGACCATCAGCCAAGATCTCATTTAACTCCTCACCTCATGCAGCACGAAATCAGAATTATGGCAAAATTAGTGCTTCTTGTCCGTTCAATTTTGTCCAATTATGATTTTTAAAATTAGAATTTTAGTTTCTGACTATTTAATTAGAGTGTAATTAAATTCGGGTCAATTTAATTTTATTTTCGATCAACTCCTTGAAATTTTTATCTCTATTTAAATAAAGAGATCGCTTGCGATCTCTAATTAATTAGCAAGTCGGTTATAGTCAATTTAGGAGTCAACTAGGATATGTTAGGATTTGAATTTTATTTACTTTCTATTTTCGTAATTCCACCTCTCCTATATAAAGGGGATGGTAGTCCAATGTCTTAGACAGTTGAAGTTAGAATTGGAGTTTCTCCAACTATCTTCCCCTCCCTTCTCTCCTCTCCCTCCATACGATATCCGCGGGTCATCTTCCCTAAGTCCCTCACAACCGACGAGCTTTTCTCTTCTTCCACCCTCCAACTGTTGGGACTTTTTAAAGAAAATAATTATCAATTTAATCTAAATTAAATAAATAGGCATGAGTTTTAACTAATTGCTATTTTAGGTATGAATCGGCACTTGAGGTGCCGATTTGGGGAGAAAACCCAAAACGACACTTCAAGTGCCGATTTGGGAGGGGACAATTACACCAACGTCCAAACATTTTGCATATGTATCGTATTCAAAAAACTAATTACATAAATAATCCTCTCTTATAAACCACCAAAAAGACACATTATCTCGTATTGTTTCTTCACGCATTGATTCTCATAATCCCAATGGAAAATTAATTATTAATTTTATGATTATGATGAATGAAGAATTTAGATTTATTATTCCATGGATATATATATATATATATTGGTGTATATGGATAATGATAAGAAAATGAGCTTCAATTTATTTGCAAATATGGATATTAATATAGTTTTCATTCTTTAAAACACGGAAATGGACAAAATTATATAAATTTTTGGGATATGGATATAGATATCTATTATATTCAATTAACTAACACGTGTAACATGTCTAAATTTTATAAACATATTTTATTATATGTAGAGACAAATACTATTCAAAAATAGGAAACGATGCATGTATTTATATTTTTATTCACAAAAAGTAATTGAAACAGCGTATTCTTTTCCGCATCTTTAACCGTCAAAACAAATTTACATGTCCATATTCGTAAAATAGAATTACATATACATATCCGCATAAAAACAAAAGTGATAGAGGACAAATACAGATTATTCGGTCGCATCACTATGATAGGGGTTAATACAGATAAACAAAATTAAAATTAATGCTTAGATCTTTATTCATGTATACAAATAATGAAACAATGTTCGTATTTATATTCTTATTTGCAAAATTAAGTGAATCTCGATATTTTTCAATATTTATATCCATCAGAATGTATATTTGCATCAATAGATATAAATCTATATATCATTTTTATTTTTATTTTTTTATATGAATGTGGCATAAGTATTGGTTGTAGGTTCGTTTGTGAATGCTCGCAGTCGCTCCTCCTATCATAGTGATGCAACTAGGTGATATGTATTTGTCCCCAATAGACTATGTTCTAAGAGAATATGGATATGTATTTTTATTTTGACGAAT
The DNA here is from genome assembly GCA_037367405.1 of Ottelia alismoides. Lineage (NCBI taxonomy): Eukaryota > Viridiplantae > Streptophyta > Magnoliopsida > Alismatales > Hydrocharitaceae > Ottelia > Ottelia alismoides. Next base: position 218,564 of record JAZKJV010010483.1, on the reverse strand, counting down.
GTAAATATTTAATTTTATTTTGACAAATGAACTACATATAAAAATATAAGATTTCAATTTTTAGAGATGCATATAGATATATGTATCGTTTCCATTTTTTTTGCTATGGATACATATCTAAGTATTAGTTCTAAGTTGTTTGTTTTTAGGATATGAATACACAATTTCATTTGACAAATATGAATATGGAAAAATATCGAGATTCGCTTAATTTTGCAAATATGAATATAAATACAAACATTTTTCATTATTTCTATACATGAATACATATCAAAGCATTAATTTTAATTTTGTTTATCCGTATTAACCCCTATCATAGTGATGCGACTGGATAATCTGTATTTGTCCTCTATCACTTTTGTTTTTATGTGGATATGTATATGTAATTATATTTACGAATATGAACATGTAAGTTTGTTTTGACGGTTAAAAATGTGGAAATGAATATGATGTTTCAATTATTTTTTTGTGAATACAAATATAAATACATGCATTGTTTCCTATTTTCTGAATAATATTCGTCTATACATACAATAAAATATGTTTATAAAATTTACACATGCTACATGTGTTAGTCAATTGAGTATAATAGATATCCATATTCATATCCCAAAATTTTATATAATTTTGTCCATTTCTGGAATTTAAAGAATGAAAACTATAATAATATCCCTAATTGCAAATAAATTGAAGCATATTTTCTTATCATTATCCATATACACCAAAATAAATATATCTCAATGGAATAATAAATCTAAATTCTTAAATCATCATAATCATAAAAGTAATAATTAATTTTCCATTGGGATTATGAAAATCAATGCATCAAGAAATATTACGATATAAAGTGTCTCTTTGGTGGTATATATTAGAAGATTATTTATATAATTAATTTTTTGAATAGGATACATATGCAAAATGTTTGGGCGTTGGTGTAATTGTCCCCTCCCAAACCGACACTTGAGGTGTTGTTTTGGGCTCTCTCCCCAAATCAGCACCTCAGGTGTTGATTCATACCTGAAATAGTAATTACATAAAACTCATGCCTATTTATTTAATTTGGATTAAATTGATAATTATTTTAAAAAAAAGTCCTCAATTATTTTAACCAAATATTTTCACCATAGAAATTTTTCGTGTTTACATCAATCGGTATCAGAGCATGGCCTACAGATTATTCCCATGATCTAACGATCCTTCCACGCGTTCGCGTAGGCACAATATGAAAGAAGGGTGTCTGAAAGACCATATAAGTTGGGATGAACGTCTAAAAATCGTAGCGGTGATGCAACAAACATGCATGGAAATGCAACATGAGTTACGATAGAAGCTAGAATCTATGATTTCTGAAGAATCCCCAGTTGTTGTCCATGAAGTTCTGAAAGTTCCACTTGCATCGAAACTCGCTCCCACTACACTTATCGCCCCATCAACATCCTCGTAAAACCCATTGCAACCCTTTCATATTCCTAGTGCACGCTTGCCATCATCACCTGCACACCCTCCGACCCTTTGCATGCCTCTGATCCCACACCAAGCTCTAGCCAGCCCTCCGCCACTACCCCCAGCCTCGCCACCTTCTCCTTAACCCATGTCGCAGCACCCGACGCAAGCACCACCAACACGGTTGCCCCCTCCCACCACACCAACATCACCACCACCAACACCCCCTCCAGCAGTACTGTCGCCTATAGCACCTCCTCCCCTGCTTATCCATCCCCCACAACACCATTATCACATGGAGAGAGTCCTAACACCACCGCCACAAGCCACCTCCTTAAAGCTCACTGTCAGCATAGGAGCTTTACCCAAGAACATTGCCACCGTCATTGGTCACATAAGGGAGAAACCCTATCAAGGGTTAGAAAGATTTCTAAGATGAGATCTGTAAATTTTGGGGATGGAGATATCGCCGGGGAAAATGGAAAAAATTTTCCCCATCTGGATTGTCTTTTTAAAAAGGTGAAACTTTGAAGAAGCATGTGGGTAGTAGTTATTTTACATTAAGGTATAGGAAAATTGCAGGCACACCATACAATGGAAAGAAATTACAGACGTAATGCTAAATTACAAGTAAAAAGATACAAAATTGGGATGGATTATTCAACAAATTCAAGAGGAATTCTATGATATCACGCCCGATGAAAAAATTCACTCATCTGAAGATGAGTTTTTCAAAGCGGGAAAGAGCTAATGCAGCAGGAAATGAGAATTAGGATAAAATTAGGGCTTCTCATCTGTTCATATTTGTTGAGTTATCATCAAGCTTGTAAAAATCGGCCGACTAGGCCGACTAGTCGGCCTGACTAGTCGCGTCGGGGGGATAGCCGACTCGAATAGGCCTAGTCGACCATTAGTCGGTCAGCCCGACTAGTCGGGCCGACTAATCGACCTAGTCGGTCGATTATTCGACCGACTTTTACATCAAGGTTTTACATTTTTTTAGTTTTTTGCTTTTTTAAAAAAGCAAACTTATTCTAATATGCTTCATGTTATATTTAAAGTCAATTATTTCTTTTGTTTCATTATGAATGTATAGAAAATATACAAATCTATGTTAGTGTATAAGCAAACTTATTCTAATATGCAATAATGTTATATTTAATGTCAATTACTTCTTTTGTTTCATTATGAAAGTACATAAAATGTACAAATCTGTATAAAAATAATTTATATATTTAAAATAATTGAAAAATTCAAAACCGACTAATGGCTGACTAAATCTGATTAGTCGCCCAACAGCCGATTAATGCTTAGTCAGTGACCCCGCCGACCGAGTACCGACTACCGCTTTCTGCAACCTTGGTTATGATTTTAAATAAAATTTTATTTTTTGTCCATTAATTTAGAGTCTAATTTAATTTGGATCGAGTTTTTTTTTACGATCAATTGAGTCCATTAAAAATTTTATTCATATTTAAATAAGGAGATCACATGTAATGTCAACTTAGTTAGTCAGATAGAGTCAATTAGGATAAGTTAGGATTTGATTTTTATTTATTTACTTTATATTTTTGTAATTCCACCCTCCTATATAAAACGGATGGTAGACCAATGTTTTAGACAGTTGAAGTTCAAATTAAATTGGAGTTTCTCCAACTATCCCTCCTCCCTTCTCTCCTCTACCTCCAATGATCTCTACGGTTCTTCTTCCCCAAGGCCCTCACAACCGACAAGTTTTTCTCTTCTTCCACCCTCCAATTTCTTCCACCAAATATTTTCACCGTTGAATTTTTTCATGTTTGCATCACCACCAATGATAAAGCCTTCTTTAGAAACATGAAATCTCATCACTGAAATGGATCCCTTTACAAACAACATTGGTGAGTAACTTCACAACCATCACTGAGCAATGACCTTCTCCAATAAATTCCATGCTTGTCATGCATTATGCAATTTTGGATTTATTTCTCCAATTCCTCTCAACAAAGATCCAGAACACTTACTTAGCTACTTGAAAGTTTATTGCAGTCTGATTCCATTTTTTTAAAAGGAAAAAAGGTGGTGCATCGATGCAACATCCACACACAAAATTTATATTCGCAAGTTAAAGCATAAAGTTGCAAAGACCTGGATCCCCGAAGGATCCTTGCATGCTTTATTACAATTTCAACATGCAATCTTTCCCCTCGAAAGATCTCACCATTCCTTGGATGATATACAAAGGAAGAACATGTGATCCATGTCCTCACACTCCGTCGAAGCTGGCTCTCATAGCCCCACTCAATGTACGATCACGTCTCAACAACCAAAGCTAAACCTTGACCTTTAAGGGAACCTTCTACCTCATAATTGCATGTACTCAAAAGAAATGGCACCAGCATGAGAAACTAAGATATCGTTCAAGGCCTAATTAGGGTCAGCTACACGAATTATTTGCCTCCATTCAGATCTATTTGGGACATTATTGTACTTAGATCCAAATAATTAAGACCCTCTGAATAGTCTACTTCCAACACTTCTTGGGTCTTCCTCGCCCTCTCTTAGCTGACTCAACATCTCAAATCTTGCATCTTCTAACAGGTGCATCATTAGACCTCCTTTGCAACCAACTTAAGTGGTTCTATCATCTTACGCTCATTCGGAAGTTGGAACTACAGCTTTTCTTTTGATTACAGTGTTCCAAATCTGATCTTTTTGTGTATGAATGCACATCTACATTTTCATTTCTGCTATTGGCATTCGTTGCACATGGCTACGGTCCACAGGCTAACATTCAAATCCATAAAGCATAGCAGGTCTCATGACTGCTTTGCAATAATTTATTTTAATTTTCAAACGATTTTTCTTATCACATGGAACAGTAGAGGCTCCTCTCAATTTTAGCCAATTTGCATTTATTCTAAAAGTAACACCTCCATCGATTTCCCCATCATGTTACAAAGTAGATCCCAAGTATCTAAAGGAATCTTTGTTTCGAATGTTATCTTCTCCAATCTTCACTTTAATCTCTTCACTATTGCTTTGATCAAATGTGTACTCCATGTATTCAATCTTACCTTTACTTATACGAAAATCGTTAGTCTCTAAGGCATGTCTCCAAACACCCCAATCTTCTCATTTACTTCATCTCTAGTCTCGTCAACCAACACAGTGTCAACATAAAACAATATACACCCAAGTAACCCATCCTAAATGTGACTAGTCAACTCACCCATAATCAAAATAAAAAGAAAAGGACTCAAAGCTGAACCTTGATGCAGTTCGATGCTGATGTCAAAATAGTCGGTCTTCCTCAATCGGATCCTTAGTTACATAAGATGAAACCCCATCATATATATATCCTTTTTTAAGGCTATTGTACAGAACATGCACTTCTTTCTTCTCCAAAACTCTCCATAAGGTCCCGTGTGGAACTAAATCATAAACCTTTTTCCAAATCAATAAAAATCATATGGAGGTTCTTCCTTTTAGCTTTATAAATCTCCATTGTTCTCCGTAAAAGGTGGATAGACTAGTTACATTATCTTGTCTAAATCCATTATAACAACACATTGAAGATGAAGCACGTATAGAAGGGACATGTAAAGAAGACTACATAAACCTAGTATATGTGTATATATCTTCAAGATGCACAAAAATGATGAAGATGTCATGCCAAAGTGCCTGAATAGCAATGGTGATCATGTGTACTATAACTTCCCCTTAGAATTAATATGATAACATGTGATCAACATCTAACTATGCAATTCATTACCTACCAAAGACAAATAATTCCTTTTTTTCCATGTTGAATGGTGGATGCTCGATGGATTGGAGGCCATTAACTTGCAACAAGTTGCAGTAAAGATATTATCGCATATGGTATAAGCAAGAGGATATGAGAGGAGTCGAAACAAGTTTAATCTCATTCATTCGAGAAGAAGAAATACCTTGGGGATAGACTAGTTACATGATCTTGTCTAAAACCACTATAACCTTACTTTGAATATGGACGCCTAGTAGGGTTATGCTAAAAAAGATTACATAAACCCAATACACTTCCATATATCTTCAAGATGCACAAAAATGAGGAATACATCTTGCAAAAGTGGTTGGATAACAATGGTTCTCATGTGTTTGATGAGGGAGGTGGAAAACCAAACAACACCAAATTGTCTCATATACGTATGAAGATATTGACAAGTATAAGGCTAGATCGGGGCGACACACTAACCTTATTAGAGGGTTGGAAGTTTCCATTGATGATGATTCCATTTCAAAATCAAAATCATGAGATAATGAAGGAGGTGGTGATGACGGGGATGTTTCTAGTGGTGAGTCATATGAAACTAGACACTGATTTTAAGAATTACGGGGTGGATAAGAATACATGGGTCAACTTATAGATGCGCATAGATAATATATGTCAAGTGCATGTCCAAATCCTACAAAACAAATGGATTACAAGAGTCGCCAATGATTACATATTTGCAACTATATAAGCAGAATAATAGAACGGCTGACATCTTCGGTGGGTTCAATGAGTGTGGATGTGAGAAAATCAATTTTGGGAGACAGAGTCAGAGAGCAGCATTATCCCCCCTTGCCATTGGTAAATATGGATTTCACTTGCATAATGAAGAGATCACACTGTTGTTTCCTGAATACTTCATTTATCTGCATCCTTTTTACGATAAAAATGATGCTAATTATGACGGATTTTAAAAAAGCCAATATCAGTATGATAACTCTTCAGGGAGTGAAGCGCGAAGATTTTGTGTGGAATATAGAATATTCCCAGATTATTATCTCTACAATGCCACCTCAAAAACCAGGTTTACCCCTATATATGTCGTATCCTACCCCTATTCGAATATGGTTCTCAATAAGTTGGTGAAGTGATGATGCAACCCAATTTAAAGGCACTGTCAAGAAAAAACACTCCATATTCTGGATTGCAAATGCAATCCCATAAACTATCAGAGTAAAGTTTGAGAATCCCCACCTTGACCTGAAGACATAAGAGTAGCTCGTAATTAATTGACGTGGATATGGGGAAGAGAAAGAGCAAGGTTATTTGGGGCAGTCTCCATGGACCCATTTCCAATCATAATTTCAATAGTTCACATCATTGTGTATTCTGCATTTCAAAAAAAACATAGCTTGTATTCATTAGGCAGGTCATTTCTCCACTTCTCTATCATACTTCATAAAATGGGCAGACCAAATTAATGGATCTGTATCATTACAGTATGTTTATGCATCCCTGTTAATGGAATACAAGAGATAGTTTAGTATATACAGAAGAGTCTAAGGATACCCTTTACACCCCCGCTTGTGTTGGCAGCGAAGCACCTCATCCAGAGTCATACTTGGTGTTGCAATCCAGAAATATTAATTACATATTTTCCAAAGTTACAGAATTTGACGTTATTTGAGTTCAACGGATGTTTTCAGTATATTTTTACGTTCTTTTCATTAAAATAATTAGGATCAAGTTTATTTTAGTCAAGCCTGATTCTTTTCAAATTCGTTTTGAAAGAGGTAAGGTATGCAATACCTATAATGACGGTAAACTAACAAAATAGGTGAGGATGAAGGAAAAGATTTTTGGAGTTCAACTCTAGCATCTCCCTCTTTTTATCATCTCGATCCCAACGCGAAAGCATGCTTCTCCAAGAGAATCATATGCGGCTTGGCAATTTTTCCTTCTCATCTTCGCGCATCTCCCTGTTTCCCGTCAACAAGCCGACGCAACTGATGTGATTTCCCCGTCGCTCCCTCTCCATCGTCCGCTTCTCTCACATGTTCTTTTGGCTGTATCCAAGAGATTGAGCTCTCCTTTCTTTGTACTTCATCCAATCAAACATATCCTTAGACAAATCGACGGTTACGTATATGAATGTCAACTGAAGCCTGGTAGAAGCCCACACTACCATCTTCAAACCTACTAAATCCTCTCCTCTATTCAACTCAGGGTGCACCTCGTCTTCATGTACCGGCGGCTAGAATAGCATACCTCGCTGCGATCACCATTTTTCCTATCGGGATCCAAATGTGTGGTTTTTGAAATGGGTGAAAGTATTTTTGAGCCATCTACATACGCCTGGGATGGCTTCTGTGGACGTCTCTTGCGAGATTCGAGTGGGGGGGGGGGGTACCTGGAGGCGATCGAACTGGTCAGCGATGGCAGCCGGGGCGTGGAGGAGCTTGCGGAAGTGGACGAGGGCTTGGGAGCAGCGGTCGATCTGGTCCTTGGAGAGATGGAGCCTCGGAGGTGCGCCTGAGGAGAGGAGCGAAGGGTTGAAGGGGTTGGCAAGGCGTGGGAGTGGAGAAGAGGAGGAAGGAGAAGAAGCCATTGCGGCACTGCGGCCGCCGGCGCTGGAGCAGGAGAGGTTCCCCGTGGGAGTGGGGGCGTCTTCCTCCGCCCTTGCTAGGGAGCGAACGAAAGGGTCAATGGGTGTTGCTCCCGGGATTTTTATCAGTAAAGAGGCCTGGCTTAGTGCGGAGGTTGGGAGGCATTAAACCGATACTATTAAATATATAATCCGACCTAATATGATATTATTCGATTGAATTGGTTTTATTTTATCATTGTAACGAATTAGATTGTAACGAATTAAGTTTGTATTATAATTTTTAAATTATATTAAAGTATAGATTGAATCGGATCTTTACTAAAATCAGATCCACATCAATATGTTAATCCGCTAACACACGCAGGTGCATGTAGATGCATACATACATAAATGTATATATACGAACATGCATACATATGTACACTGTTGTAAAAGTCGGCCGACTAGGCCGACTAGTCGGTCCGACTAGTCGAGTCGGGGGGTAGCCGACTCGATTAAGCCTAGTCGGCTATTAGTCGGTCAACCCAACTAATCGGGCCGACTAGTCGGCCTACTCGGCGGACTACTCGGCCGACTTTTACATAGAGGTTTTTTATCTTTTTTATTTTTTGCTTTTTTTAAATCAACCATATTCTAATATGCTTAATGTTATATTCAAAGTCAATTACTCCTTTTGTTTCATTATAATAGTATAGAAAATGTTCAAATCTATGCAAATATATAAGAATATATGTATAAAAAATGATTTATATTGCAAATATATAAGAATATATGTATAAAAAATGATTTATATATTAAAAATAAATAAAAAATTCAAAACCGACTAATGATTGACTAAATCCGATTAGTCGTCTGACTGCCGATTAATCCTTAGTCAGTGACACCACCGACCGAGTACCGACTACCAATTTATACAACCTTGCATATCTACGTACATACATACATATATATAATAAATATAACATCATTCATGTTATTTTTTCCATATCAATCTTGGATACAAGTCCTCTTGGTGTCACCCTCTCTTCTCTCTTGAAAAGCAAATGATAAATCTCAAAAATAATAAAGTATGACTATAACGTGTAAAATTATAATTTATGTTGAGTTATTACCCTCCTAATTCCATCTCTCTCATTTCACCAATGACCACCAATATTCCTCATAATTCCCTCTCTATCCATTTCGTTGATGCCTCCCTCCTGCACAATGTTATTCGTCTCCATCATAACACCACCGCCCCCTCCTTCTAATGTCGTCGCCTGTCTCAAACAACGTAATCCTCTACTTGTGATACCATTTGGCCTCCGAATGTTTCCACTCTTCTTATCTTCGTTAAAAGAAAATATATTTGAGATAAATGCCTGGTATATTTGTTAGATATTTTTGACCCTTTTGCTTCTTACCTTTAATTTACTCTAGTTGACCACCTTATTTTAGGGATAAAATTGGATTAATTACATAATCAAATGTATCGCACCCCATCTAAGAAGAAATACACATTATTTCAATTCCTTTGATTTTTTATTTGATATATTTTTTATTCGTACTTTTATAGAATTTGCATATTTGAACTATAGATATAATCTTACAAATAAATTCTATTTCAAGTTCATTTTAAATGAGATGCTTGATGCCTTATTAGTGTGTTATATTTAAGTTAGTTTTGTTTTGTATACTCAATCGAGTATGAATGTTCTATTAATTTTCTTCTATTAATGATATATTATAGAGCCTTGAACGATGTTCTTATGAGTGGTTGGTCTTTGGCATATCTTAACATTCTAAGTTAATCATGGACTTCATCAATATTTGATCATAGATATCACACTTTTTTATTTATCTAACTTGTTTATGTATCCTTATTTGATAACTTGTATTGTTTTTATTTGAATTATTTCATGGAAATCAATTGCAAAAAATAAACTATTGCTTTATTTATTTAAAAAACTTTAATTTTAAATTCAATATAATCTTTTAGTTTGACTACGTGGTCTTCAACTTTTTTATAATGGATTAGTAGAATTCTTCAACTTTTATTTGATTATGTGAATTTTCTTTTCTTTACATCTATTCATATTCTCAATTTTTTAATCATTATTTGAATGTTCGAGGGCTAATGTGTTGTAAAGTATAAACGTGCGAGAGTAGACTATTCAGCGGGAAAATGTAAGTGCAAAAATCTGAAAAAAAATCTGATGCAATCCATAATCCGGTATATTAGATCGGATTGGATTTAGAATTTTGATGGATTGGATTGGATTCGAAAAGGTAAAAATCCGTTAAGGATGGATTGGACACTGATCAAGCTAAAATCCGAACCAATCAGATCCATTGTGCAACCCTAGTTCTGACAGTGATTCGGGTTGAGTCATTAAAAATGATGGAAGTGCTTCTTGATACCTCACGGGGAAATTTTGCGTGATTTAACCACAAAAACCATGTAATTATTTAGGGGTTTATCAAATGTGCTCTTTTTAACGTCTGTAACATCAGTTATACCCCTCTCTTTTTGTAATATTAGTTGTGCCCTTGACTTCATGCGAAATTCATAATACTTCCCTTTTGTAATAGGATTTTTATCACCTGTTCCCTTCTTAACTTCTGTCATATCAATTATACCCTCTTTTTTGTCATATAAGTGGTGCCCTTGCCTTCTTAAACATTCACAATTCTACCATTGTTAAGGTAAAGTATGAGCATAACTGATATCACAAAAGGGCGGAAAATGAGAATTTTGTAAGAATATAGGAGCACAACTGATATTACAAAAAAGGAGGGATATAAGTGATATTGCAGAAGTGAAGAAGGACACAAGTGATAAAAACTTTTTGTAATATCAGTTATGCCTCTATTTTACTTTATCGGAAGATCAAAACTGGGAGTTTTGTAGAAGTTTAAGCACAACTGATATTACAAAAATATGGAGGGGTATGGCTGATATTGCCAAAGTTAAGAAGGGCACAAGAGATAAAAAAACTCAATTATTTATGTATTGCATTTAAGCCAAATGTTCATCACACATTGGAAAATGCAATTTTCATATGTGTGTATTGAAATTACATGGTCGATATTAGATATGCATGAGGCCCCTTTAACAATTTTGTCCCCCATGTGTTACTTAATACATTGCACATTGAAATGCAAAATTTGTATCATATCTCATGTGCTTTGCATGACTTATGTGGAGGATGACAAGAACAAAGGGATCAAATGGAAAAAATCATAATAGTCTCAACAACAAGAATGGTATTTAGTATCAGTCAATTGAGAAAATATACGAAGAATAGATAGAAATCCGTGAGTGAGACAAGGTTTTTAACATGGAAATCAATCAACGGTCATTAAATAATGCATTTATGCAAACAAGTAGTCTGACACAATAATAAAAAGCAGACAAACTAAAAGAAAATATGTGTTTGTCTTATACAGAAGTTGTGCTTGAAGTGAAAAACATTAAGAAGAAACTAGCATACCAATATAATGAACTATATTGGATCATAATCAATGGCCACCAATGTTGAAATAACTCACGGATCTTTGTGTCGAAAAAGTGAGCTCCAGAGATCTTCTTGTCAAAAGTAAGATCAACGAGATTTTGTGACGCACGAATGTGTCACAGTGACAGGAAAAGGTAGATAAATTAAACAACGAGATTTTATCACGTTAAAAATGAAGCCACTTAAATTTAATCCTTCTCATAAGGCAAAGACAAGAATGTCCATGTCATGAGAGATTCACTTTCACGAGTGTAGAAATTCTAGCCAATAATGTGGCAAATCTTTTTTGACGGGTTTTTAAAGTACAGATAATGCAAAGGTTCATCATAAGCATTAAAGAAAGGTTCAAGTAATTCAAGGTGAATCACAATGTCAACTTCAAGATTTGGATATTATTCCCTAAATTGAGGAATATTAAACCCTATCTGGTTAGTGGCCATATGGTTTGCGAGATAAGCACGACCAAAAGTGAACTAAGACAGTGGTCATCAATCCTTCCCACATCATAAAAACGTGAGCTAACAAACTCAGTTAGGCCTTGATGAGCAAAAAGATCTTGAAGATTAGAAAAGTACTCAACACAATGATCCCATTGAATATGACGAGATGGAATTGTTGCAATTTGGAAACCCAGTTGATTTGGACGATAATGTTAGAGTAATTATGTTATTTGTTTCTTTTAATTGTCCCTTTTCTGTAATTTACCCATAGAGCTTTTCTCCTATATAAGAGAGCTCTAGGGTTTGATTAAAGCAATCTCGTTTTATTCCCTTCAACATGGTATCAGAATGACGGTCCTAGACCGGAGTTCTCGAACCCTAACCCTAACCCACCCCTACCCGTCGGCCTCTCTCTTTCCATCGGCGCCGCCTCACGCGCCGCCGCACGTGCGGCTGGCCTGCCGCTCGCGCTCACGCGCGCCTGGGCGGCTGATCGCGCGCTTCGCCCCTGATCGCGTGACTCTCTCTAATCGCGCTGCCTCTTGCTCCGCTGTGTGCGAGGGGGCTCTGCGCCGTGAAGCCCCTCATCGCCATCTCTGGCGCCGTGAAGCCCCTCATCGCCATCTCGCCCTAATCGCCTGAAGTCTGAAGTCTCCTGGCGACGCAAATCGCCCTAATCGCCCCCTCCAGTCTGAAGTTGCCTGAAGTCCTGTGGCGATTAGCCAGTCCTAATTGCCCTAATCGACTGGCGACGCAAAGCCTCCAGCCTCCAGTCTGAAGTCGCATGTGCGTGTGCGTTTTTTGTGCACGCAAGTCCTGTGCACGCAAGTCCTGTTGCGCGTAAAGCCTGAAGTATAAGTTCTGTCCAGCCGTGCTTCACAAGTTCACATGATCTGCACTATATGCCCTAGTCGTGCTTCACATGTTCTGTGCGTGTGACCGCTTTGTGTCTATGTACAAGTAGACATCGTCGTTTGATTGTGTAACCCCAGTTACAGGTTATTGTTGTCGTCATGTCAGACAACAAGGCAGATTTTCCATCTCTGGGTGCCTTCAAAGGTCCAGCACCCGTTGTGAAGATGGATGGTACGAACTATGAACTGTGGGCCATGCAGTTCATGAGTCTTATGCAGTGCAATGGCAAGAAGCATATCCTCACACAAGAGGAACCTGTTGACAAGACTGGGGTTAACGCCTCATGGGAGGCTGACGACGCCTATGCGCGTGTTTGGCTATCCGGTACTGTGACCATGGAAATAGCCAACGACATTCTGAGTCAACCCACTGCGAAGGCGATGTGGGATATCCTAGCAGCCACATATTCTCCGGCAAAGAACGAGTCCAAGATCTTACAACTCCAGCATGACATCTTTACCTCGAAGCAGATTGGACGTCCTCTCCATACCCTGTACACCTCTCTGAGGGGTATGTTTGAGAAGCTACACGGTTACATTCCATTGACAGCTACATCGGAGCAGCTCAAAGCGTACAGGGACTCGGTGATGACTGGAGTGTTTTTAGCAGCCCTTGATCTGGAGTATGATGCCGCCCGAGCACAGATTCTTACAGATGCCACCATACCACCTATGGAAGAGGCCTATCGCAGGTTGAGTAGACTCTCCATATCGCATGGTGGAGTTCCGACACCTTCAGCCATGGCTTCTTCTCGCGACAGAGGAGGCTACTCCCATTTCAGAGGTAGAGGTGGTCGTGGTCGAGGAGGAGGTAACAGACCTCCTAGACAGCCGTGCACCTACTGTCGCAGGACTGGACACACTGAGGAAACATGCTATTCTAAGCATGGGTTTCCTACTACTATGGCACGTGTGGCGGAGCAGGCTCAGCAGGAAGGGGGTCCTTCCCTAGTCGCGGATCAGAGGTTTGAGGAGTTAGTATCGAGACTCCGAGAGATCATGCCTAGCCAGGGACCTGCTGGTACTTCAGGATCTTCAGAGATAGCCGGCTCAGCATCAGCATCCTCTTCAGGTACAACGTATTCACTTACTAGTTGTTACAGAGCAGATCTATCAGAATGGATTATGGACTCAGGAGCATCTCACCATTTATGTGGTGACAAAAAGCAATTGGATGATTTTACTGCGACTCAGACAGGACGCTCCGTGGTAATTGCTGACGAAACACACTCTCCCATTACTGGTCAGGGGGAGGTGCAATTGACACCTGGGATACGACTTCAAAACGTTCTTTATGCTCCTGATTTTTCCATGAATCTACTATCCATTAGTCAAATCACTAAAGATTTACATTGTCGTGCCATATTTGACCCATCTGCTCTTGTGTTTCAGGATATACTAACGGGCAGAGTGATTGGAACTGGCTGTGAGCAAGGGGGTCTTTATAGACTGGTGCAATCTCCTTATGCCGGTGTCTCTTCTATGAAGGCTGGATCGGTGTCACCCTACACTTGGCATCTTCGATTTGGCCATCTTCCATTGCAAAAGATGGTCCATCTTCTTCCACAGATTTCTCCCAAGTCTAATTTTCAGTGTGAGGCATGCCAACTTGGCAAACATCACAGGTCGTCATTTCTGAGTCGTATAGGTCCAAGTCGTCATGGTCTGTTTGAGCTGCTACATTTTGATATTTGGGGTCCTAGTCGTGTCCCTGATCTTCAAGGACACAGGTTTTATCTTGTTGCTGTTGATGAATTTTCTAGGTTATGTTGGATTTTTCTACTTAAAAATAAGTCTGATGCTGCGTCTGTTATCCAGTCTTTCATTATTGAAATAAAAAATATTTATTCTGCTCGAGTGAAGTTCATACGGTATGATAATGCTCTTGAATTATGTAGTTCTCATATCTCAAAATTCCTTATGTCTCAAGGAATTGTGCATCAGAAGTCATGTGCTTACACTTCCCAACAAAATGGGGTAGCTGAGCGGAAACATCGTCATTTATTGGACATTACCAGGACCCTTTTGATTCAGAGTCGTGCCCCTCACTCCTATTGGGGGGATGCGGTTCTAACTGCTTGTTATCTGGTCAACCGTATGCCTTCATCAGTGTTGGGAGAGAAGATCCCATTCTTGACTGTGTTTCCCGAGAAGGATCTTTTCTCACTAACACCTCGCGTCTTTGGCTCCGTTGCATTTGTTCATCTCTTCTCTCCTGGTCTTGACAAGCTCTCTCTCAGAGCTGTCAAATGTGTTTTTGTGGGTTATTCCAAAATCCAAAAAGGGTATCGGTGTTTTGATCCAGTTAGACGACGGTACCATGTTAGTGTTGATGTCACCTTCTTTGAATCCATTATGTATTTCTCTCCTACAGGTGACAGTCTCACTCATTCAGATGAAGGAGATGATATCTATGTCCCTCCTCCACCATCTATTCCATGCTCTACTCTGCCGCCACCACCACCACAGCCTATACCACCACCACCTCCACCACCACCTTCTACTTTTTATCCTCAGGTCTATCAGCGTCGACCCTCTGCTCATGTGCCTCCTCCATCATCCAGCACGCCCGAGGTATGTAATGAACATTTGAGTACTAGTAATGGCACGGATGATTTGCATGCGCAGACAGATGTACAGGGCACAGATGATACTACCACTAGTCCAGTTGATGATCTTGATCTTCCTATTGCCCATAGAAGGCAAAAGCGTGCGCGGACAATGAATCCCAAATATGGGATGGACTTTGCATCACAGGCCTGTTTGGAGCGGTTGTCCCCGGAGTTTCGCAAGTTCGACCTTGGGTTATCAGCAGTGGAAATCCCAAGGTCATATCAGGAGGCACTACAGAGCAGTCCATGGCGTTTGGCTATGGAAGAGGAGATGGTGGCATTGCAGTCACGTGGTACGTGGAGTGTTGTGCATCCTCCACCAGGTGCGTCCATAGTCGGAAGCAAATGGGTTTTTACTGTTAAGCATAGGGCTGATGGTACGGTTGATAGATACAAAGCCAGGTTGGTTGCTCGTGGCTTCACCCAAACATATGGGGTGGACTATCAGGAGACGTTTTCTCCAGTAGCCCGTCATTCTACCTTACGGATTCTCATTGCAGTTGCTATTGTCCGTGACTGGCCCCTGTTTCAGTTAGATGTCAAGAACGCTTTCTTGTATGGTGACTTGCAGGAAGAGGTCTATATACAGCAGCCACCAGGGTTTGCTGCTGAGGGGGAGTCCAGTATGGTGTGCCGTCTTCATAAGGCCATATATGGCCTGAAGCAGAGTCCACGGGCTTGGTTTCAGAAGCTCTCGGAGTTGATTGAACAGAAGGGCTTCGTCAGATCTACAGCAGATCATACTCTCTTTGTAAAGAGAGACCAGCAAGGTATTGTGATCATCTTATTGTATGTGGATGATATTGTTATCACTGGTAGTAATAAGCAGGGCATTCAAGCGGCCAAGGATTTTCTTAGTGAGCAGTTTGTTACGAAGGATCTGGGTACACTTCGTTACTTTTTGGGATTGGAGTTTGCAAGAAATGAGCAAGGCATGGTAATGACACAGCGGAAGTATGTTACTGATCTGTTATCTGAGACAGGAATGGCAGGATGTAGACCAGCTACTACTCCTATGGATCCTAATGTCAAACTCTATGATGATGACTCTGAGGAGGTGGACAAGAGACGGTATAGAGAGCTCGTGGGGAAGTTGTTATATGTCACTATTACCCGACCAGATATATCCTTTGCTGTCAGTAGGGTAAGTCAATGTATGGAGCAACCCAGACAGGCTCACATGAATGTTGTTTTTATGATCTTGAGATATCTGAAGTCGTCTCCAGGTGCTGGTCTTCTGTTTAGGAAAGATACCTCTATATCTGTCACAGGTTGTGCTGATGCAGACTATGCTGGGTGCCCTAATGATAGAAAGTCTACTTCAGGCTTTATTGTATTTGTTGGCAGCTCACCAGTAGCATGGAAGAGTAAGAAACAAACTGTCGTGGCTCGATCCAGTGCAGAGTCAGAATATAGGGCAATGGCCCAAGGTAGTGCTGAGATGATGTGGGTTAAATCGGTCTTGACTGATTTAACTATTGAAGTACCTCTTCCCATGCATCTTAAATGTGATAATCAGGCAGCCTTGTTCATAGCAAATAATCCAGCCTTCCATGAAAGGACAAAGTACATTGAAGTGAATTGTCATTATACACGGGACTTAATTCAAAAGGGGCTTATTTCAACTTCTTATGTATCATCAGGAGAGCAGATTGCAGACATGTTCACCAAGGCTCTTGCTAGAGGTCCTTTTCATCTGTGTTGTTCCAAGCTGAGCATGATAGATATATATGCTCCAGCTTGAGGGGGAGTATTAGAGTAATTATGTTATTTGTTTCTTTTAATTGTCCCTTTTCTGTAATTTACCCATAGATCTTTTCTCCTATATAAGAGAGCTCTAGGGTTTGATTAAAGCAATCTCATTTTATTCCCTTCAACAGATAAAATTACCATCAATGCACATGTTATACTGTTAACAAGAGACTAAAATTTCTTTACGATGGAAAAAAGATGAAGGTGATTAAGGGTCTCCAAACGAAGTATGTGCTTTTCCTTCTTGTTATTCATCAACTAGAAAGGAGTTTTGGGAGCCATATGATCCGTGAGGGAGGCTCGAAGCTTTGACTCGAATCTCCACTCTAGGTTGATTTCTTTGCAATGGCTTCAGTATTTCTAATCTTTGTAGTCAGATTGAGCTTTTGTTTTATTACAGGAATCGCATAATAAGAAACGAATGACTCATATCGCCACGACGTTGTACCTTCCTGAGATTCATACCAGACTAGCTATATGCTCATACCAAGAGATGGAAGATGACACTGAAAGATGGCAGTAGTTCATTTCATGTGAGGACTCTTCTCTTGATTGGCAATCCATATATGGTTAATTAATAAATGAAACAAAAAAGGTTCATTAAAGAATAACTAGAGTAACTGTGACTGCCAAAGTGTAGAATACAAGTTAAGCAAAGTTGTTTATGCATCAGACTAGAATTATCTTCTCTCCCTTACCATGTCTTGGAAATTTGACAGGTGATGCAGTACTGGAGACTAAAGAACAGGCCCTCTATATCATCCAGAAAGACAACCATTGAGGGTGTATCTCATTCCACTCCTATGCAGATTATCTTCCACTTTTCTTTTCTCAGATCTTTACATATTAAGACAAAGTAGATTATCTTCCACTTTTCTTTCTGAGATCTTGACATGTTAAGTAAGACAAGCAGCTTTTCTCTAGTCTGCTTCCTCATTTTTATTTCGTGTATTTTTTAGTTATATATAATGACGGGTCAGTTGCCGCAAGATCCCTCAGCGATTGTTGATAAAGACAAGAACACCAGCCTGAATGTGAAGGGTGTTGGTACTAATAAGTTGCACGCAGCAAGATGATGAAGAAAGATGTATTGTATGCTCTAATAGGTCCCGGAGTAAGGTGGGATAAGGAACGAGTGAAGTTTATCCCGCATCCTATATTCGATTGGTTTGAGGAATAGCGAAGGAATAAATACTATAAATATCAGCATAATGAATGATTTAATCATGTAACCACTTACCTGAGAGCTTATTCTGAGATAAAGTTCATTTATCTTAAGACGAAGGGACTGCAGTCCGCAGCCACACAAGCTTGATACTAAGTATTTCCATTGTAATTAAAAAGGTCTATGTAAGCTCACCCCAAAAAGGATTTTTTTTGTTTTTGTATACTAATAATACTTTTTGAAAGTAAAAAGTGCTCAAGAAACTTCACCATTATTATAATAATATTTGCTAGTGAACGGAAGAATCTTGTGTTGCTTGTCTATACATTTGGAAATCTTTGACAAAGATTGACCAAATAATTAAACTGAAACTTGTTACCTAACATAGCAGAAGCAAAATTATTGTCATGTGAACATGCTATAAATTTAAATAGAAAAATGATAACAGGACAATAATGTTCGGAAGGTGCAAGAACAACTCAATTGCTTGAATTCATCTACTCGGATATCTGTGGCCCTTTGAACTTAATAATAACTAGCAACAAAATAGTTGGGAACGTTTGATTATCTTCCTTCATGAGTGTCATGTGTCTATTTCTTGGAGAAAAAAGGTAGAGTCCTTTAAAAAGTTCAGTGCAGAAAGAAAGAGATGACCTTTTGAAACACCAACGACTGACACAAGTGAAAAATCTGACTCAAGAAAGTTTGGAGACTATTGTATTCAAGCACGTATATGACGTATATGCAGGTAGAATACACCACCTTAAATACCGCCACAATAGACAGAAAGAAGTAGGGACGGATATGAATATAGAAATCTTTGTATGCGATCAGCTATAGTTTTTTTTATATATAAATCTTGACACTAATATTCATCATTTTAAAATAGATACGGTTATAACTAGGGATGAAAAAGAATGTGAAGATATTCGTATTCGGTCCGCTATCATATTCGTTTTATACATATTTTAACATTCACATTCGTTTTAAAATGGATGCGGAGATGGATATCACTTTGACATTCGCTAATATTCACATTCGTATTCGTATATTTGTTTTTGCATATAAGTATAGTAATAGATTTATTTATAATTGTGCATAACAATATTTTATGATTGCACTCAACATCGTTGATATAATTGTTATAAAATTACTATATCTAGTATATCTATTTTATGTGTAAACCATCCTAAATATTATATTTTAGTTAATCTATTAAATATTTATGTTATTATCCGTATCCGATCAATGTTCGTTTACATTCGTATTCGTTTTTAATATATGGTAACACATTTTTCACATTCGTCAATATTCATATCCACATTCATATTTTAAAATGGATAAGGATATGAGTATACCTATAGTCCATTTTAATACATATATATAGATAGATTTATTTATAAGCTTAACTAATATTCATGACTTCATTCACCATCACTGACATAATTAGTATGAAATGATTACATTTACTTTTGTATACAAATCATCTTAAACATGTATATTTAAGTTAATCTTTATGTATTCTTGCCATTGCTCATATCCAATTCATACTCGTTATAAATAAAATGGTAATACATTTTTTAAATCTGTCAATAATCGTATTCACGTCTGTATTCATATTTTCAAATAGATAAGGATATAATTACACATACAATCTTGTATGCATTCAACCATTTTTATGCCTAGAAAGGAAACAGAGAATACGGTAGAATATGTTACCACATATAGGTTTCCTAGAGAAGTCTTGGGGAGAATCGTTGAAGGCGGAGGAAAATTCGCCTGAGCGGTGCTCGTGGAAACTTATTCCACATGAGCCCTAGACGAACTTATTATTTGTTAGTATCCCAAGGAAGTCGTCACCTCAACCCACGACTTCCTTTGGGGTTTGCTTACGTGGGATTTCTTTGCATGAAAGCCGCTTCTTCAAAAGGCGGCATCCGTTTTGGCCAAAGCCACCTCTTGAAGAACCCCAAAGGATTTTTCTTCAAAAGGCAGCTTCCGTGTGATTTTTCCCATGTAAATGAACCCCAAAGGAAGCGTGGGTTGAGGTGATGGCTTCCTTGGGGTATTTAACAAATTATAAGTTCGTCTAAGAATCACATGCAATAAGTTTCCACGAGCACTGCCAAGGCGAATTTTCCTCGTTGAAGGCGTTACATACAAAACAATATTCCTCGCAATCATTAGCAACTCATAGTGGAAAAGCGAAGAACTTGAATAAAGTTGTCTCTAATAATGCCAATGTGATGTGCATATATTTTTCTTGAATCATAATTTAGATTTCAAGACATCAACTTGCAATTTGCTGGATGCATTGAATATTTCAAAGGATTCAGGTTCCTTCACAAGTCTAAAAAACTCATCCGAAATCTATGGAAAACCTAGGAGAGCGGCATGGAGAAAAGGGAATCTATCCTCTAAATAAACTACTTTGGCCTTGGCTGCAAGAAGAGCATCATCCTGAGTTAATCATGTAGCCATGAGAATATTTGTGAGCAAGATGCGATGGGCGTGGAAAGGCCACATCAAAAGCCATATCTTATTCTATTACAATAACTACTAGCGTCGTTAGCATACGAAACCCCGCCACCACATAGGATGCACCACTGCTAAAGAAAGAGCAAAGCTGCACGAAAACACAAGTTAGCAGAGGACCATCGGAAGCAACCGAGGACTAGAGTTCTTGACAGCTTATGATACAGCAAAATTGCAAATTAGTAGGTAAACCGTGTAGCAGCATACGTCTTAGTCTTCATCCTCAGTCTCCTCATCATCGTCGTTACCTCCACGGTCGCACCATCGTTCGTCTTCTGTATTATCACAGTCCTCTTCTTCAGTCTCCTCGCTATCTTCCTTGTACATGTGTTGAGCATGCCACTTCCCGGTGTTGTGGTCTACTTTAAGCAGAACTGTATCCTTCTGTGGAAGTTTAGTAGGTGGGACATTTCTAACTAAATTTTGTATTCCGCTCCTGTAGCTCATACAAGAGGTTACTCTTCCCGCATATGTATCCTCTTCAGCGGCTCCATTTCCGTGATGATTGACCATAAGGGTTGGTATGCAGTTGACTCTTTCATCATGATTATGCCCCGGATGCTCCCGCTTTAGATGTAGATTAAGCTTGTATTCATGAATGTATGCTTTGTCACAGCCTTCATAAGGGCAGGCATAAGGACGATCAGATAAAGCAGAGCCGTAGATTGCTGCAGAAGGCTTTGAGAAACTTTGGGATTTCTCTACGGACGGTGTGTGCTTCGTAACATTCATCACTGCATTCTAAGACATCGTGAATAGAAGAGAATCCGTCAAGACAGCATTCATTGGGAGGAAGATGAACTATAAGGTTGCATTGATGGCTTCTTGTGGAGGCAAACACAGATTTCTTTTTACAAAACCAGAATGGCACCAACATTGGTTTCTGCATTGCAGTCTTTTTCAATGTTATTAGAGTTATCTGAAAGAAACATTGATGGCACACCTTTTTAGTGAGCTCAGAGAGACGAGAGTGATCATCGATGAAGGGGTATGTTATTGGTTGTTTTTACTGAACAACTATCTTCGAGAAAATTGCAGATTTCAGAATATCTACGTTTGACGTCTTTGGACAAGTTCAACAAGAGGTATCTAGACTACCGTTTGCAAAATAAAATAAAATAAAATTGCTCGCAAGCATTTCTGCACCATTTGGTGTAGAAAATTTGAAAACATCCTTGGTCGGAAAAAATATTATTCTGAAAGACAAAAAAGTGTTGAGAACAATAATCTGGAATAACATGCAGGCTCAATTATTAAATTATGTGATTCGAGATGGTCTGAATGGCTGTCCTACTACACTAGAAAAATGACCTAGTAGTCATGTTTTCATTTATTCTTCTCTCTAAATCTGACCTAGTAATTGCCGTTTTTCTGATTTGAAGGTCTTCAGTGAGAGGTTCTACCATCTATGGTTGCTTGGACTAAGGCAAAAAAATTCGGTCTCGGATATTATAGATAGGGAAGGCTAATGAGAGTCAGTCCACACACCTACCGCCTTTGTCTTTCCAAAGGTTCTCGTGATTAGCATGTAGACAGGAGGAAGTGCTTGTTGTTGCATGCTCCCTGTAATATCTACATTACCCTAGGACTAAGATTTGAAATTTCAATGAAAGAAACAAATGACTTGTTTATTATGAGGATCATAAGGCTCTCTTATAAAGAGAGGAGAAATCCTAGAAGGCAAATTACATAATAGAGACAAAATAAATAAGCAAATATTTAAAAAAACTCAACATTCCCCCTCAAGATGGAGCATAGATGTCAATCATGCTCAACTTGGAACAACACCTCTGGAACGACCCCCTGGCTACGGCTTTGACGAAAACATCTGATGTATGTTCCCCTAACCGACACGGTAAGTAGAGATAAATCCCTTATGTATCATATCTCGTGTGTAATATCAATCTACCTCAATATGTTTGGTCCTCTTGCAAAGCGGGATTGTTGGCAATGAACATAACATCCTGGTTATCGCAAATCAACTGCAAGGGAAGAGGTGCGTCAATAGCTAAGTCAATCAGCATATCTGACCCACATTATCTCAGTAATCCAATGCACCATATAGCTTTGTATTATGACTCCGCATTGGATCTAGCAACCACAACCAATTCCATGCTTTTCCATGAGGACAAAGAACTCCCTACAAAATTGCAAAACCAGAGATAGACGTCTTATCCTTAGAACATCCTGCATAGCCAACATCTGCACAAGTCGTGATGGCAAGGGAAGTCCCTCTGTAAAAAAACAACTATATACCTGGAGAAGACTTCAAATACCTTAAGATCATGTAAAGAATATCCATGTGAGCATGTCATGGTTACTCCATAAACTGGCTGACTTTGCTTACTGCAAAGGAGATATTCGGCCTAGTAGGAATCACATAGAGGAGCTTCCCAACAAGCTCCCTCTCAAGATTTGAAATAACAAAAAGCAGAGCGATGCAATTTTCCTGAAATCGAGACGAGGCATATCCTCGAGGCAATCGATACATAAGCCTCATTTTCTTAATTTTTTCGCAATTTAATAAAAAAAGATGAACTAATATAAGAAAACTATATTATAACACAATTCCATACACTAAAGTAATTAGATGTTTTATTATGATTCTTTAATGTCAAATATGAATAGTGGGTTGGACATAATAGCTTGGGATCTTCTTACATGACATTAAAATCTCTGATGTGAAAAATGTCCAAGGCTTTTCTCAAATTCTTAAAAAATGTGTACGATCAATGGTGTGGCTGAGTGGAATATTTAAAAGTTATTTCCAACTGGAGATGATTTGAGGTATCTAAGTATCATATGTATGGCATCCATATGAACCTGACGTGGTTGCTCCATGAACTGGCTCACACGACTCACTGCAAAGGATATATCAGGCCTAGTGATCGTGACATACAACAGTTTACCTACTAGTTCTCTGTATCTTCTCCTGTCCACCTCCTCTGTGTCATCATCATATAGCTTCATGCCGGGGTCCATTGGTGTCGTAGCAAGCCGACACCCAAGCATACCTGTTTCACTCAACAGGTCCGTAACATATTTCCTCTGTGACATTACTAACCCATACGGATTTCTAGCGAATTCCAGCCCCAGAAAATATCTAAGGACTCCAAGATCCTTAGTGACAAATTCGCTCCCCAGCTTCTCTTTCGCATGCTTTATGCCTTGCTCATCATCTCCTGTAATCAAGATGTCATCTACGTAAACCATAATTGCAATAATACCTCTTGAAGTCTTCTGTACAAACAAGGAATGATCAGCATTAGAGCGTTTGTATACCTGTTTTTCAAAGAGGTCTGAGAGCTTCTGAAACCATGCTCTGGGGCTCTGCTTAAGGCCATAGATAGCCTTATGGAGTCTGCACACCTTGGAACACTCCCCCTCAACAGCAAAACCGGGTGGTTGTTGCATATAGACTTCCTCCTGTAGATCTCCATATAAGAACGCGTTCTTCACATCCAACTGATATAGCGGCCACTCTCGAGTGACTGCAACTGACAACAAGATCCGTAGAGTAGAATGACGGGCTACTGGCGAGAATGTATCAAGGTAATCCACCCCGTATATCTGTGTAAAGCCACGTGCAACAAGGCGGGCCTTGTATCTGTCAATACTGCCATCTGCATTTTGCTTCACCGTAAATACCCATTTGCAGCTCACCGGGGTCACATGCAGGTATAGGAACTAGACTCCAAGTTCCCCTAGATTGAAGTGCTGTCATTTCTTCCTCCATTGCTAGACGCCATCTACTATCCTGCAGAGCATCTTGATAATTCCGTGGAATATCTACAGCTGACAAGGCCACCACAAAGTTCCTGAAGTCCCCAGATAGTCGCTCAAATGACACAGATGCTGATAATGGATATGTAGCACAGCTCCTCTTCGATTTGCATATAGCAATAGGAACATCTAAATCAGTTGCGTCCTCATCTGGCCCCTGCAACATATCCTGCTCAGAAATATCATTAGATCCACCAAGAGAAGTATCTTCAGTACATACCATAGGCGAGCTAGGAGATGAGTCATGACCATGAGCTGGAGGAGGCCTGCGGGTATAATGGAATGGTAGTGGTGAAATGGGGATAAGACGTAGAGCTGGTGGTGGTGGTGGTGGTGATGGTGCTGGAGGTGGTGGTGTCATATATATGGCATCGGTAGTCAGTGGAGGTAGCTGCTGATCACCTGAGGATGAAAAATACATTATGGATTCAAAAAATGTAACATCTGCACTAACCATATACCGCCTACGCAAAGGATCAAAACACTTGTACCCTTTTTGAGGTCTGGAGTACCCAACAAACACACACTTGACAACCCTAGGAGAGAGCTTGTCAGTACCAGGAGACAACTGGTGGACAAAAGCAACTGAACCAAACACACGAGGAGTAAGGGAAAACAGATCCCTACCAGGGTAAATAAGGGAAAAAGGAATATGTTCATCTAAGACAGAGGACGGCATACGGTTAATTAGGTAACATGCTGTAAGAACCGCGTCACCCCAGTAAGAATAAGGAACATGACTCTGTATAAGAAGTGATCTTGTGACATCTAGTAGGTGGCGATGTTTCCTTTCAGCGATCCCATTTTGTTGAGAGGTATAAGCACAGGATGTTTGATGGATAATCCCTTTTGAGGAGTAGTAGTTGGCTAGGATATGAGTGCTCAGTTCTAGGGCATTATCACTTCTCACAAATTTCACAGATGTGGAGAAAACATTTTGAATTTCATTCAGAAAATGGATAATAATATCGCCTGCTTCAGATTTATTTTTCATCAAAAATACCCATGACACACGAGAGAAGTCATCCACAATAACTATATAAAATATGTGTCCCTGATGATCAGGTACATGACTCGGACCCCAGATATCAATATGAAATAACTCAAACTTGGAGGTACTACTCCGACCTGGACGACTGGGAAAGGTAGACCGGTGATGCTTTCCCAACTGATAAGCCTCACATTGGATAGATGTGTGAGGAAGACCCTGGGGTAACACACGACGCAACTTCTGAAGTGGTAGATGCCCAAAGCGCAGATGCCACAGTAGAGGAGATACTGGTCCAGTAGGAAGGGATGAAGTTCCAGCAAATGGAGTCTGATTTAGGCGATAGAGGCCTCCTTGCTCATAGCCACGACCAATCACGTTGCCCGTACGGATGTCCTGAAAAATAAGAGAAGATTGATCAAAAATTGCCCGACATTGTAAATCCTTCGTAATCTGACTGATTGATAACAAATTCATTGAAAAATCAGGTGCATGTAACACATTCTTGAGCTGCATAGAAGATGTCGATCTAATCTCCCCCTGACCAGTGATAGGAGAATGTGTACCATTGGCAATGACCACTGTTCGGCCTGGAGGAATCTGAGAATATCCTGTAAGTAAACTCTGATCGCCACATAGATGATGTGTAGCGCCCGAGTCCATAATCCAAGGTAATGTATCTGATCTACTACTGGTAAATGCAAGTATGCTACCTGAGGCACTGGTAGACGCAGAGGCAGATGCAGCAGCATCAGATTGACTCTCAGTAGTAGGTGCTGGGCCAGATGGGGGAATGATGCCCCTTAGACGGGCAACTAGATCATCAAACCGCTTATCCAAGGTAGCAGCAGATGGAGGCTCTATCTGCTCAGCGACTTGTGCAGATGCAGGAAATCCATGCTTCGAGTAGCATGTGTCTTCATTGTGTCCGACGCGATGACAGTAGGTACATGTTGGCCGAGTGTGGCCACCTCTGCCACGAGGTCCCCGTCCACAGGTCTGATGATGAAATCCGTGACCCCTGTTGGCGGCCATGGTTGAAGCATTCTGATTCGTGGCCGTGGAAGGAACGGTGATGCGGCTCAGTCTATGGAAGGCTTCCTCCATGGGAGGAATAGTAGAATCGGCCAAGATCTGGGATCGTGCCGCCTCATACTCTGGATCAAGCGCAACAAGGAACACGCCCACCATAGTCACATTCCGATACGTCTTCTGTTGTTCTGGCGTGGCTGTCAGAGGCATAAAGCTGTAGAGCTTCTCGAACATCCCTCTCAGGGATGTGTATAGTGAATGTAGAGGGCGACCATTCTGCTTTATAGTGAATATATCATGCTGGAGTTGCAGAATCTTTGTCTCGTTCTTCGCCTGAAAATATGTGGCCGCCAGAATGTCCCACATGTCTTTGGCAGTGGGCTGATGTAGAATGTCATTGGCAATCTCGATCGCCAACGTTCCAGATAGCCAAACTTTGGTGTATGCGTCATCGGCCTCCCAAGAGGCATTGGCTCCAGTCTTCTCAGCAGGCTCTGGTTCGGTAAGAATATGCTTCTTACCCGTTGACTTCATCATGCTCATGAACTGCATTGCCCACAGTTCATAGTTTGTACCGTCCATCTTTACAATAGGCGCTGGACCACGAAAGGCGCCAATGGATGGGATATCCGCCTTGCTTTCTGACATACTGGAATCTGAAGACTGGAGCGATTGACTGAAGATATGATTTGTCTACAATGACATAGACGGGTTTAGTTGCATGTGTAGACCTCAAGCAACTAAACCCATGTAGTTGACGGTGTGCGCTTTAGGGCTTAGCACACGCTTAAGGCTCTATGGCGCCCTCTGAACCACGCAGGGACGCAAGTCAAGTGCTCAGTCGCGCAGCGTGATGAGCGTGCAGTCGCGCGTGAGGGGGCGCGCTAGGCGCACAGGCGCAGATGCGCACAGGATGCACACAGGCAGGCGCTCGGTCGCGCACAAGCAGGCGCAGGTGCGCACGCAAGCAGGCGCACGTGCGCACGCAGGAAGCGCTAGCGCAGGAAGAGGCGGGTGCGCAGTGGAGGCAGACAGGCAGAGGTGCCTGCGGAGACGCAGGCACTGTCGGAGGCGCCGCCGATGAAAGAGCACTGGCGGAGGCGCCGCCGATGATGAGGAAGAGGCACGGGGGTGGGGTAGGGTAGGGTTAGGGTTTCGAGAACTCCGGTCTAGGACCGTCGCTCTGATACCATGTTGGGAAAAATGAAAGAGTTGTTTATTCCATAAGCCCTAGGCTCTCTTATATAGGAGAGTAGCCTATGGGTAAATTACATAAAGCATACAACTGAAAATAAAAATAACAGAGAGACACAAAGACCACTAATATATATGTTAACAATATCATATTGTATATCATATTTGTACCTACAAGAAGCTAATGATTTGATATTTAAATCTATTTTTTACAAAGGATCTTCATTTGTTAATAGGAATTTAAGTGAAGTTTTGAAGACCCTCTTGGCGTAGTTGTTGCTATGAGAAGACCAGCTCGAGGATGGGTTTACGATGATCACAACGTGCATGTAGTAGAGTCGATGCGACGACCACGACGTGAATGGAGTAGAGTCGCAAGAAGTTCAACGCAGATAGTATTTGCACTAGGAGGAAATATCGGAAGTAATCGATGCAGGGGAAGATGGCCGGTATGCAGTAAAAGCTTGGAGTGTCAGTCTTCATGTCGTGGATGGCCGGTAGAAGTCCGAGATGATCACAGGTAAAGAAGTCCATCTTAAGTAGTTGATGTCGATGTCGAACACATGAAGTAGAGTAATCATCTTTCATATGCAGATCTCTAGTATTGGACATCTCCCATGCGTAAACTTTGAGAATGGGCTCTCCCATATCTTATGGGGATCTGAAGTCGATTTTCTTATACAGGGACCTCAGAGAAGACATCGCTTTCTGAGGAGCCACAAGAAGATGATGGACACGATAGAAACCCCGTAAATACATCTCAACTAGAAGAATATGCCATGCTCTCACGCCCCCTTTCTCCCGTATTTGTCAAAAAGAAGACATAAAAGATCAAGTTGGGAGAATCATGCAACACTTTTTTACCCTTTTTTCAGTCTCGCACTCTCTTTTTATGCAACCTTTTATTCAAATCGATCCTTTCTTTTTTCCCCTTGAATTGAGCCTTTCAAACAAATTCGTGTGCATTTTCCTCTCTTTTCTTGTTTGCCCCACCCTTCTTTTCTGAAAAGAACCCAATTGAGTCTAAAATACCCCTCTTTTTCTTTTAATACCAGCAGTGGCCCACTTTAACTCCCTCTCATATTTCTATATTATTTTTTCTTTAAATAAGACCAAAGGGGTATCGACCCCAAAAGCCTGCACCCTTTTTGCTCAGTAGCATCCCTCCCTGTGAGGCTCGTTGGGAATATATAAATAAGGACAAATGATAAGGGGCAAGGATTACAATTCCTCGAAAGGGAACCCACCATTGTCACTAGGAGTGGGCACTACATGGGTCCACCCATATAACCCAACTAGACAGTTGAAAATGGGTCAAAATGAATTGGTCATTTTACACAACTACACTCCAATCGCAATCCATTTCAGGTAACATAAATTATTCTTGAAAATCCCTTATCCTTAACTAAACAACTCCATATCAACTTCAACATATACCAACCTACTTCATCCATGTTGACCTTGATTCCTCCAACCTTCTCTATCGAGCTTGATACATGCTTACTTTGGCATCGTTTTTCATATATCAATGGCCCTATCACTACTTGGCCTTCAATGAACAAGACTTTTCACATGGGTAATTTGGTTTTCACCCAACCCAAACTCACCCAAACATCTCAATCCAATCTAATTTGCTTGGGTGATGAGTGTCATTTTATTCAACCCAAATCGAATTCAACCCAAATTGAATAACCCAAACCCACCCAAATCGATAGAATGCCAACCACTAATCGTCACTACACCAAAGGGAACTACACACGTGTCGGAAGGCATCATGTCGGGAGCGGTGCTCAGAGATCGTCGAGCGGGAAGGCAACACGTGAGATCACTGCCTGGGTTTGCATCTGTGATCTTGCAAGGTCTGGAGCCTCCGCTTGGAGGAGAGAGATTATATCACATGGGGTTGCAAAACCCGTGGTGGTGGTGGGGGGGGGGGGCGCATCGCGTTGCTTCCTATAGATACGACGAGGAGGCACTGCCTGGAGTTGGAGGTGTGCGGTCGGGATTGCATCATCGTGGTGTCGCTTAGAGCAGAGTAAAGGGTGTTCCACCACCATAGGGGGTTGGGTTGCCTTCCTGCAACCAGAGTTTTTTTCTGCGAGGGAATCCTTCTCTTGCTTCTTCCGCAACGTGGCATCTAGGAGTATCGGGAGCATGCTTCCATTTCAGAGGATGCGGTTGGAGGGGATGGTGCTAGAGATCTAGCCATAGGGTTCCTAGAGTAGTCGTGTTCCTAAGTTGGAGATGCGTACACAAGAGGAGTTGCGGCGAGGGCGCTGCCTAGAAGTTGCATGCTTGTGAATAAAGTCTAAGAACCGCAACCAAGCGCCTCTTTCTTCAAATAGATCTAGGGTTTCATGAAAGACCCCAAAAACTTGACGAACAAAAAGATGAAGCATAATCTTTGTAAAGAACAATGTACCCGGAATCAACTAGCTCTGATATCATGTTCAAATAATGTGGAAGCAGAATCAAAGAACATATAAAATATAAAGTTGAATGCTTAGATTT
Source organism: Ottelia alismoides (assembly GCA_037367405.1). Classification (NCBI taxonomy): domain Eukaryota; kingdom Viridiplantae; phylum Streptophyta; class Magnoliopsida; order Alismatales; family Hydrocharitaceae; genus Ottelia; species Ottelia alismoides. The sequence continues at coordinate 188,360 of JAZKJV010010483.1, read as the reverse complement.
GCACAGAACCCTGCTCCATGAGGAGCGGGATAAAACCACAAAAGGCCTCCAAGTGCTGGATATTCTATTGACAGTCTCTATAAATATGGGAGTATGGGGCTTCTTACATAACTCCATACACAGACCAGAGTCCCACTTATAAATGATGTGGGCTAAACAAGAGAACACGATAATTTGATCCTGGAGAAATCCCAATACCCACCTTCTTACATACTCTAACATAACATGTTCATCAAAGGCCTTCCCATGACACAACATGAATGTATTTAGATAAATTGGGCATGGTTGACATCCATGCCTGGTTAAGGGGATTGTTAAGTCAAATCATTGGTCAGGTCAAAAGTCGCGGGTTCAAACCCATTTTCCTTGCCCAATCTTCATGTCCACTAGAAAAGAGGGCATTGTCCCTGACTCTAGAGAGAAGATCATGGGTGTGGGTCTGTTTATGTCCTATATAAGTTATTTTTTTGAAAAGATGTCATGTATAAGTTATACATAACCCTCCTTTGTTTTTTAACAAAGAGAAAAACCAGATCGTCCGTGCAAAGATGCTAGATCCCATAAAGAGGTCTAGGATGCGTATATATTTCAAAACCCACATGTTCGTTTTTGGGATTTTTACCCCACGAACCCTATAAACTTTGTAAATTACATTCTCGACCTTTGAAATGATGTAATACCTTTTTTGACACCGTAAACTTGCTAACCCTTACCCCACAGATAGGGCTGGCTATCGAAGCCAACAAGCCAAGTCAGGCCCTGGCTTGGACTCAGGCTCGATAAGCCCAGTAGGGCTCAAGCTCGAGCTCGTTCGAGCCCAACCGAGCTGGCTCGAGCTCGGGCTCGATGAGATCGAGCCTCTTATCGAGCCAACTTGAGCTTGATAAAGCTCGAGCCGAGTCCCTTATCGAGCCTAGTCTGGGCTCGAGCCCAAGTCATGCTCGTTAAGGAAAATAAGTACTTTTTGGTGGAAAAGTGTTTTTCATAGGTTTGAACCCACAACCTCTTCTATGAATTCGGTGTTCCCTACCAGTAGGCCACTATTCAAGTTGTATACAAAAGTTTAATTATAATATATATTGTAACATTCTATTTGCTTATAAAAAAAAGAAAAATTACTAAATTTCTAATTATAACCTAGAAAAACATAGATAAGTGTAGGAAGTCAAAGTCTTTAACATAATCCACCCAACATTATCATTCCACAAACCGCATTACCATTCCATAAACCACATAGACACATACATAGTCCACCATTCACAATGTTACAAAACTAATACAAATTAAAACTTGCAAAGAAAATCACAAATGTGTGGGCGAGATTGGGACTTTGGGAATTGTGAGTCGTGACTCGTGACTCGTGCGAGGGGTAAAGTTAGTGGAGGGAAAATTGCAAAGGGCTACTTTTATTTTGTTTGTATTATATATAAATATTATATATATATTCTTTATCAAGTCCCTTATTGAGTTATCGAGCCGAACAGGGCTCGACTCAGGCTCGACTCGTTAAACTATCGAGCCTAAAATTCTGGCTCGGGCTCCCAATGAGCTAGACTCACGAGCCCTTATCGAGTCGAACCGAGCCCAGCTCATCAAGCTGTGACTCAATAGCCAACTCTACCCACAAACCCTGTGGTTAACCTCCGTCCATTACTCGTTAAAACTAATCAGATTCCATTATTACATTATATCCATTTTGTTTATCAAAATTAAATTGGGTGTCCTCCCGTCATCCTCCTCATCTCCCTTTCCCCTTCCAGCACCCACCCACCTCCTCGACCTCCGTCGCCCTCACCCTCCTCCTCCCCGACCTCCGCCTCGTCCTCCAGATCTGTTGCCACACGCCCTCCTCGTCAGTTTGTGCTTCGTGACAAGGGCCATCCTCTCCACCTCCATCATCTAAATCCCCTCTTCCTCCTCGTTACCAAGATCCCACTTCAGGTCCGGCCCAATGCGGCCACCTCGCCCGACTCCGATTTCTTGCTCCACTCATCTTCAAGGTTCAGGAAAGCGGTATGTGTATGCGTTGAGAACATGTCACTGAATAGCGCTTAAGCGGTATGCGGGGGCATATGCAGGGTATATGCGGTTCTATGCGGTTTTCCTAATTTTTTACAACAACAACAAAGCCTTTTCCACAAATAAGTAGGGTCGGCTACATGGATTCTTCGCCTCCATCAGATCTATCTTGGGTCAATCCCGAACTTATATCCACAAAACAAAGATCCCTTTGTAATGGTCTCTTTCCAACACTTCTTGGGCCGTCCCCGCCCTCTCTTAGCCGGCTCAACATCCCAACACTCGCATCTCTAACGGTGCATCAGTTGATCTTCTTTGCAAATGATCAAACCATCTTAAGTGGTTTTCTCGCATCTTATCCTCGATCGGAGCAACACCAACTTTCTTTCTGATTGCATCATTCCAATTCTGATCTTTACGTGTGTGTCCACACATCTACCTGAGCATTTTCATTTCTGCTACAGCCATTCTCTGCATATGTCTATGATTCACAGGCCAACATTCAGATCCAATGCATAGCAGGTCTCACGGCTGCTTTGTAAAACTTTCCTTTTAATTTTTAAAGGAATTTTCTTATCACAGAGAACAACAGATGCTCCTCTCCACTTTATGTCGTCCTGCATTTATTCTATTAGTAACATCTCCATCAATTTCCCCATTATGTTGAAAAATAGATCCTAGATATATAAAAGAATCTCTCTTCTGAAGGTTATCATCACCAATCTTCACCTCAATTCCTTCACCACTTCTTTCATCAAAGGTGCACTCCATATATCTGTCTTAGCCCTACTTATACGAAATCCTTTACTCTTCAACTCATGTCTCCAGACCTCAAGCTTCTCATTTACTCCATCTCTAGTCTCGTCAATCAACACAATATCATCAGCAAATAACATACACCAAGGTAACTCATCTTGAATGCGACTTGTCAACTCGTCCATAATCAAAGTAAAAAGAAATGGACTCAAAGCTGAACCTTGATGTAAACCAATGTTGATGTCAAAATAGCCAATCTTCCCAAACGGGGACCTTACACAAGATAAAGCCCTATCATACATGCCCTTTATGAGGTTAATGTATAGGACATGCACTTGTCTCTTCTCCAAAACTCTCCACAACATCTCTCGTGGGACAGAATCATAAGCCTTCTCCAAATCAATAAAGATCATATGGAGGTTCTTCCTTTCAGCTCTATAAATCTCCATGTTCTCCTCAGCAAATGGATGGCTTCATAGTTTGAGCGACATGGCATGATTCCGAATTTTTTATTTAAAAAAATAAATAAATATATACAAAAGTGACTACAACAGAACTAAATTTATGTATAATTGTGATCCAACAGAAGATCTAAGAAAAATAACTTTCATATATGAGTCCAAAACAATCTCTATCATCAAATATCAATACTTCAATAAACGGTTAACACACAAATAATTGACAACAATCAACAAAATAGAAAAATTATCACACAAAATGCCTCTATTGTTGAATATAATATCATTATCTCTGTCGTTATATTTATAATTGATCCTCCATCAAAAGTACCAAACTTTACATATAATATATTGCATTCCTAATAACTATTAGTTGACTAAATTAGTTTGGTAAATCATTAATACAGTATTCTTTTTCTTCCTTGCGTGTTTACTCCATCTCGCAGTACAACTACTTTGACGATGGATTTAAATGGTCATGAAATGCTTAGTTGGCATACATGCAAAAGCAAGGAAACGTGGCACAAATAGCATAATAAAAACATGGCACAATTTAAGAAATAAAAAAATGTGTATGCGGCCCGCATAAGCATACATAGCATATAATAGGGGGCTTCATGAAAGTGGTGCGCTGAGGGCACCGCATATGCGGTCACACATGCCGCTTTCGTGAGCACGGCTCATCTTCGCTCCCCACAGTCCAATTCCATTCCCAATTCAGATCTAATTGCCAACTAATTATTGCTTCCTCTATCGGCTTTGGAATCCGACCCATTTTGACGGAAAGAAAAGGCTGTAGTTCCTCTCCGACGTCAGCCGCGGCTTCTTGTTCATGTTAAACATAGCAAAAATATACACATCCACGTCGTCCTCGGGAGTCGTCGGTGTCCCGATGTCGCCGGAGAGAACCCTCCCGACGAGGTTCCCGTTGTGCGTCGCCACGTTCTCTTTCCCTACGACAGTTTCCTTCACCTCACCCTTCGACGACCACCACGTTTCGACACCACAACCTTCACGTCGTCGTAGCCCACCGCCTTCATCGTCGTCGACACCGCAACGAGTTGCGCGTCAAAGAGGTTGTAGAATGTTAGACCTGTGGAGTCGTCGTGCACGCTAGAGTTGGGTCGAAAGAGAGCGTAGTCGAGGGAGATGAGTTCGGAGTTGGCGAAGTAGGCGAAGAATGGGTAGATATTGACGACGAGAGGCAGCCCACTTTGCTGGAGGAGGGTCGAGCATGGGCTTTATAACGGTCTCACGAGGTCCAATTCCACCGCTTTTGTTTGTGCCTTCCATCCACCCTTCATCATCCCTTAAGCATTTAATGTCTGGACTCTGGACGAGGCTATTAAGCTTCGAGACTGTACGTAGGTCACCATCTTCCTGAAGCAACAACTTGCAGATAGATCCACGTCGAAAATCGAAAGCATCAAACCCTGGTCTGATCGAATCCTCATGAAGATGAACATCACCGGAAGCTCCAATCGGAAGTTGATCTGCATAGGTCTGCCGCCCTGATCCTCATCCTCCCGACCTCCCCCTTACCCTCCAAGTTCTCCGCAGCTTCTTGTTTGATTTGGTAGAAGATTAGGATGAAGAAGGGGGAGGAGAAGGAAGGAGAGAGGGAGATTGAAAATCCGTCGTTGATTTTCTTTGGTTTGATTAACTCAAGTTTAACTCAAGTAATCGACTCCAATAGAGTTAAAGTTGACGGTAGGATTTGTGGGGTAACATGGAGTAAGTTTACAGAGTCGATGAGAGGAGTTACGTTGTTTCAAAGATCGAGAGGATTTTATAAAGTTTATAGGGTTCATGGGGTAAAAATCCCATCTTTTTTCATATAGAAAATACACCCTAACACTTGATGTTAAGACGTTTTTCTCCTCTTAGCGAAGAGGTTTCCATCTTTCCATCTAAATCATTAGCTTGCTACATTGTTTGTGTAGTTGTTTTTGTAATGCGAGCATGCAAAGGGAAGATATTGTAATTGATGTATCAAATTCCACATTGAGCACCACAAACATTACCTTTTCATGGTAAGACCTGATGTGAGCTTGCAGTTTGTAATCATGTGCATACTTTTTCCCGCAGTCCTGATAGGGGCAACTGCGGTAATTTTCTTGAGTATGTGTTCTCATGTGCGCCCTCAAGTTAAAATCTAATGAGAAAGCCTACAGTAACAAATGAACAACGATAAGGTTTTAGCTGCGGACAAAAAAGATGATTGAAGGATCAGAAAACTTGTGCATACCCGGCCTGGAATATATAGGAACAAGCATAAATGACAATAACCATCAAGAATATCACCTTTCCGCAACCTTCATGGGGGCAAATATAGTCTCTCTGACCAGTATGAATAAGATGGTGCCTTTTCAGCTTGGAACTATCCAAAAATTTCTGCAAGAAGGCAGATAAAGTCATACTTGACTACAGTTTTGCAGTATGATCACAAAACAATCAAGAACAAAAAGACAGCAGCCACAAAGGGTTTCAGAATCAGAACTTAGGAATCTAGACAAATTTTTATTATTCTTCTTTGTGAAGGTTCAAAGTACCGTTGATGGACCAGTATGATATTAACAGGCTGCAATTTCTGTTTCAGACCTTTGCAAATGGTTAGATATCCTGCCGACCCGACACTCGAAAAGTCTAAGCATTGGCAAGCGTGTCTAACAACAAAAAATTTGTGGGTACTCATATGAGCATTAATAAACTATATTATAGATATTAACCGCTTTTCCAGCTTTTATTAGTTCATTGTTTGCATGTTATTGCTGCAATTAGGGCTTCATTGTAAGGTCAAAATGTTCAATACACATTATTTCAGGCCAATTAGGTAATGGTGGGCTAACAATGCACTGCTGAGTCTGCAAAAATTAAACAGCCATGGTTAAGTCTAGTAAGCATTTAAATCAGAAGCAAGCAGCGTCTTTTCAAATCCTTTTTATTTTTACCAGAAAGCCGGGAAAGTTGGGGCTACCCTAAAACATAGGTCCTCTAAAGTGAAAGACAGAAGCAAGGCCTCTTCTACGGCAACCTGGAACATTCTTGCTCAAACCAATATATGTCGTCTAGCGCACAATCTCGAGCACAGTAAAAGATTCATGTAGGTGGTAGTGCACATCTTTTGCAGTGCTCCATAACTAGCACACTAGATTCTCCAAGAGGACCTGATGGCCCAATAACATTTAAAGTGGTTGAAAGTTCGTCATTTTTATTGTTAACAATAATATATGACAATGTGAGTGCGATGACATTTTAAAGTTTTTTCTCCTGACTCGGGTCTAATATTTGTGTATGAAATTTAGAAGCTTTACTTTTAATTTGTGTATCATTATTCAGCTTCCACTTAAATGGTCTGGTGGTAGTGCAGTGTGCCTACTACCCAAAAAGATCAAGGTTCAACTCCCCCTTTGGGGATTGTGTTAGATGGTCGACAGCCAGCGTAAAAAATAGTTGAATCTTACAACATAGATTTGAGCAAGAATTCATGTAGCCGACCCTACTTATAGTGGGAGAAGGCTTTGTTTGAAGTAAAAAAATCATTATTCAGCTTCTTAATCTTGCGCCAAGGTCATTGCATGACATCCAGAATCTTATGAAAAAATGGTGAAGCCTTCTTCCACTTTAAGCATGGTCGGCTAGATGGATTCTTGCTCAAATCTATGTTGAAAGATCCGACTATTTTTACGCTTGCTATCAACTACCTAACACAACCCCTACAAGGAGGGATTTGAAATGTGATCTTTTGGATGCTCGGCACACTACACTACCACCCGATCATTGGAGTGGGTATATATCCAGAGTCATATACTAAAAAAAAGAGGCCTCACCTTTCCGCACCCCTCATATTGGCAAATATATTGTCTTTCCCCGTGAATGTGAGAATGCTTCCTTAAAGCACCTGCATCAATGAAAGTCTTGCCGCATCCTTCAAAACTGCAAAGGAAAAGAACTTCAGTGGTAGGTTCAGGCTCTCGCTCTTCAGATACATGTTCTTTACATCTTTCCTTCAGAATTTTCAGCATATCCTCTAAACAAAATCATAGAAAGGTTCTGATTAGAATGGTTTCCACTTAGGAAAAACAGTGGAAAAACAGTGTGGAGAAGAATTTTTAAAAAGAACAGTGTGGAGATAATGAGATTGAATTCCATTTATTTCTCGAGTGTTTTTTTCATAAAGAACTTTCCACGTTCATCGTTACGGCGACTCCTGGCTTCCTTCAAAAGGTCTTCACGTTTGGCTCGGCGGTCGGCCCGAAACGAGGCCGAGGCCACTATCATTAGATTGGATCGTTTGGAGAGCAGCAGGGACCTATCACAGAATGAACGATGCGAAAGATCGGTAGCAGCCAAGATTGTCTCGGAGGAAGACAAGAAATCGGCAATTGAATGGAAACAACGTTCTCGACTACGATGGCTCAAGGAGGGGGACGCGAACACTACCTTCTTTCATCGGATAGCTAGTGCGCGTAAACGATATAATCGCATCTCTTCCATTGAGATTGGGGATGCGGTATTCCAAAACGAGAAAGACATGGGTGCAGCGCTGGTGAATTATTTTAAGAACCTTTTCACTCGCCTTCCTTCTTCTTCGTGGCAATGGACGGCTCCCGGTGCCTCTACCATATCGGCCTCTGACGCAGCCGGGCTAACTCGGCCCTTTTCGTTGGAGGAACTGAAAAGCGCGGTGTGGGACCTGAACGCGGACGCTTCCCCCGGCCCGGACGGATTCCCTATTGCCTTCTATAAGGACTTCTGGGACGTCGTTGCGAATGATGTCCTGGATGTGGCGCTCGAGTTCTGCGATGGAAATCTGGGCTTCAACAGACTTAATCGGGCGTCCTTGATCCTCATTCCAAAATCTCAGGGTGCTCGCCGCGCTGAGGACTTCCGCCCTATTGCCGTCTCAAACGGTATCTACTTGGTCATTGCAAAGGTTTTGGCCCGTCGCTTAGCTCCCCTCCTGGCTTCTCTCGTATCCCCTTGCCAGGCGGCCTTTATTCAGGGGAGACAAATTTCGGACTGCTTCGCTCTTGCATCCGCCATTATCGACGGTTGGAACAAAAATGGAACAAAGGGGGTTCTTTGGAAAATCGATTTTGCTAAGGCTTACGACTCCTTAGACTGGAGATTCTTATGGTCGATCCTGAGGTCTCGGGGATTCCCGCAGCTGTGGATCTCATGGATTCGTCGATGTGTTACCACGGTATCTTTCTCCCTATACCTCAACGGTAGGCCAGCAGGGAGCTTATTTCAGCCACAAAGGGGGGTTCGCCAGGGGTGCCCCCTCGCCCCTCTTCTATTTGTGCTAGCGGTGGACGTGCTTCCTCGAATGATCCAAGGCGTATACGATGCTGGATACACTAAAGGATGCACATTAGGCGACCAGCATATCCCCTTGATTCAGTACGCGGACGACACCTTATGCTTTATTGAGGGGGATCAAAGGCACTATTCCGGTATGGCTACCACTGTCCATTTATTCTGCGAGCTATCGGGACTCCGCATTAACGAGTCCAAATCCAAATACGTGCCCTTTGCTCTCTCACCTCGGGAGATCGGGGAGTGCTCTTCCACGTTCGGGGCCACTCTCGGGGTTCTTCCTTTGGAGTACCTGGGCCTATCTCTATCTATAGGCAGGACAAGGATTCGCGACTATCAGCGAGTGGTGGAGAAGGTCGAATCGAGGCTGGCGGGATGGCGCTCGTCAATGCTCTCTCGGGGTGGCCGTTTGGTGCTCATTAAATCGGTCCTCTCGGCTATCCCTATATATTTTCTAGCATCCTGCGGCTTACCTAAAGGGATTCGGATGCGCTTGGACAAACGCTTGAGGGGTTTCTTTTGGGGCAAGAACGGCACGTCTGTTAGGGGGATGCACCTGGTGGCTTGGACAGACGTTACTCGTCCTAAGCGCGATGGTGGACTGGGAGTTCGGCGCATTGATGTCATAAGGGATGCCTTCCTCCTCAAATGGGTGTCGAGACTTGTAGGGCGCGAGAATGGATTCCTGATTCAGTGTCTCCGCAGGGCGGCGGGTAATGCATATCTCTCCGTTTTTGACGGTCGATCACATAACCAATCTCCCCTATTTTGGCGCGAGGCCTTTGCGGTTTTCAACCGCAATCGAAGCCTATTCCGTCCATCCCTTGGAAACGGCTCCTCTTTCAAATTTTGGACCATGGACTGGTCTGGTAAGGGCACTCTCATGAACCTGTTCCCAAGACTTTATGCTCTTGCCAGAGACAAAGATGCATCGGTGGAGGCTTATTGGTCCAACGGCTCGTGGTGCCCCATCCTGGTGGACGCTCTCTCTTCTCAGCGGCTGATGGATTTCTCCGCCATGATGTCCTTGCTCGGGGAGGCCCCTACTCCATCGGGGGGGCGTGATCACTTCTCCTGGAATGACGGTTCCTTCACCTCGAGGAAGGCTTATGCTGCTCTCCTTCCCAGCAGCGCTCCTCCGGATGAGCTGCTCCTCAATCACTGCAGGCTTATTTGGGCCCTCAAACTTCCGGAGAGGATTGGCATTTTCTTATGGATTTTGAGGCGGGGCCGTCTTCCTACTCGCGATCGCCTTCTACCACTCTTCCCGAACATGCCCACTTTGTGTGGGCTGTGCTCCTCCGCGGTCGAATCCATTGATCACCTCTTCCTCCATTGCGATCTCGTGCGGCCACTTTGGGAGGACTCCACATGGCTGAATCGTACGTCGTTGATATCGTTTTGGGAGAGCCTTGCTTCAGCTGAAAGTCGCTCGCGGACGGAGAGGCTGGCAACGGTAGCGAGAATTTGGTGCATATGGCTGGCCAGGAACAAACTCATGTTTGCTGGACAGAGATTTTATTTAGAAAATATTTGTATTGACGCGAACCGCCTGTGTGCGGATTGGTCTATCAGCTAATCTATTTGTATCTGCGGGGTGAATGGTTTCAGGTTGTGACCATTCTCCCCCACGTATTCCCTCCCCTGCTCATCTGTAAGTTCTTTCCCCTCTTTTCTTTCCTTCAATAAATTGGGGCGAACACCTACGGGTGTCTCCCCCTTTTGGAGTGTCAAAAAAAAAATAAAGAACTTTCCAACAATCTGACATGGAATAACTAGCATATCTAAAACCAATAGCACGGAATTTTAAATATTTATTTAATACCCCAATTACATTTGAAATAATAATTAGTAGTTGACTTGGAAATGCCAATGACTATCAAGGTTCGATTTCGGATATCGTATCGACACCATGTCGAAACGAAATTTCACCAAAATTTCGGTCATAATTCGCCCAAAACGAGCAACATTTGTGAAGGAAGGCCCACATATCGGCATTTCGGCCGAAATTTCGGTTCCATGTCGAAACCGATACTTCGTGAAATCTGAAACCATGCTCTTTATAACTTATAATAGATGATAAAAACCAAATCTATCTCAAAACTTGGCTTTCACAACGTAGCTATCACACACTGAACAAGCTTTTTTTAGGATCCTGGAACTAATATATACATTATCTCATAGCTAATCTAAGATAAAAGCTTTAATCATGGGTTATCTCCACAGAACTCATACTTTACCATTGAAGTTGTGAAAGATTGTGAAGAATGAAAGTTGTATTCCTCGTAATCCTAGAGCTCTCTTATATAGGAGAAAAGCTCTAAGGGAAGATTACATAAAGAAGACTGGAGAAATAAACAAATATGAATAAAAAGACAAAGATATATAAGAATCTCAACACTCCCCCTCAAGCTAGAGCATATATATAGCATGCTCAACATGGATCAACAAAGGTGAAAAGGACCTCTCGCAAGAGCTTTGGTAAACATGTCTGCAATCTAATCACCTGAAGCAACACGGGAAGTGGAAATAAGCCCCTTTGAGATCAACTCATGGGTGTAGTGATAATCTACTTCAATGTGCTTTATTCTCTCATGGAAGGTTGGATTATTGACTATGAATAGAGCTACTTGATTATCACATTTGATGTGCATAGGAAGAGACACTTCAATAGTTAGGATAGTCAGGATGGACCTGACCCACATCGTTTCCATACTCCCATGAGCTATGGCTCAGCGCTGGATCGAGCAACACTGTCAATTTCTTACTCTTCCATGAGACCGGTGAGCTACCAACAAACACAATGAAGCCTGAAGTGGACTTCCTGTCCTTGGGACACCCACCATAATCTGCATCTGCACATCCAGTAATTGTGAGAGGTGTATCTCTTCTGAAAAGAAGACCTGCACATGGAGAGGACTTCAGATATCTCAAGATCATGCAAACTGCATCCATGTGAGCTTGTCTGGGTTGCTCCATAAACTGGATGACTCTGCTCACAACAAATGATATATCAGTCCTAGTAATAGTAATATATAACAACTTCCCTACCAGCTCTCTGTATCGTCTCTTATCCACCTCCTCAGAGACATCATTATAGAGCCTAGCGTTAAGATCCATTGGTGTAGTGGCAGGTCTGCATCCGATCATGCTTGTCTCAGATAGAAGATTAGTAACATACTTCCTTTGTGTTATAATCATACCCTGCTGATTTCGTGCAAACTCCAAGCCAAGGAAGTAACGTAGCGTGCCAAGGTCCTTGATCACAAATTATTGTCCAAGGAAATCCTTAGCTGCCTGAATGCCATGTTCATCGCTACCAGACACAATAATGTCATCAATATAAACCAGAACGACAACGGTACCTCTTTGATTTCTCTTAACAAAGAGAGTGATATGCAGTAGATCTGACAAACTCCTCCTGTTCCATCAACTCTGAGAGCTTCTGAAATCAAGCCCTCGGACTCTGCTTAAGATCATATATGGCCTTGTGAAGTCGGCACACCATACTAGACTCCCCCTCAGCAGCAAACCTGGATGGCTGCTGCATGTAAACTTCCTCCTGCAGAACTCCATACAAGAATGCATTCTTGACATCTAATTGAAAAAGCGGCCAGTCACGTACCACAGCAACAACAATAAGAATCTGCAGCGCAGAGTGACGCGCAATGGGAGAAAAGTATCCTAGTAATCGACCCCATAGGTTTGGGTAGACCCACGACCACGAGCAACCAATCTGGCCTTATGTCTGTCCACAGTACCATCAGCTCAGTGTTTCACATTAAACATCTACTTGTTGCCAATAACAGATGCACATGGGGGAGCACGTACAACACTCCACGCACCACGAAACTGTAATGTTGCCAACTCCTCCATGGCCAGACGTCACTGGCTACTATGCAATGTCTCCTGATAGGACCGTGGTATCTTCATGGCAGACAGTCCCACAACAAACCATTGAAAATTCTTGAAAAGACGCTCCAAGGAAACATGGGAAACAAGAGGATGCATAGTGCATGCCCGCCTTTGCCTCCGTAGAGCAATAGGTACATCTAAATCCTCATTACTCGCAGAAGGTGTATCATCCAAGACATCATGCACCTCAAGCTGCACATGCAAATCACCAGTGTCATTAGAAGAACCCAAATGCTCAGAACATACCTAGGGCATGCTGGATGATGGAGGAGGCACATGAGCACGGGATCGACAATGGTAAACCTGTGGATAAAAAGTAGGCGGTGGTGGAGATGGTGGTAGAGGAAGTGGCGGTGGAGGAGAATGTGGTGGTGTTGGTGATGATGGTGTAGAGGAGATCGGAGGTAAAGGCATATAGACCTCATATCCATCCTCTGAAGAAATGAGCTTGTCACCTGTGGGAGAAAAATACATATTGGACTCAAAGAAGGTGACATCTGCACTAACATAGTACCTTCGCCGAACAGAGTCGAAGCAACAATATTCCTTTTGGGTCTTGGAATACCAAACAAACACACATTTGACGGCTCTGGGAGAGAGATTGTCAAGATCAGGATACATCTGATGAATAAAAGCCACTGAACCGAAAACACGAGGCATAATTGAGAAAAGATCCGTCTCGGGAAACACAATCAAGAAAGGGATCTTCTCCCCCAGAACCAAAGAGGGCATATGATTTACCAGGTAACAAGTAGTTAGAACCGCATCCCCCCAGATGGAATGAGGAGCACGGCTCTGAATCAAAGGAGCTTTAGTAACATCCCAAAGATGGTGGTGTTTTCATTCAGTCACCCCATTCTGTTGGGAAGTATATGCACAAGATGTCTGATGCACAATACCATAAGACCTAAGGAATTGGGAAAGCTGGGTACTGCAAAATTCTAGTGCATTATCTAAACGTATAAACTTGACACTTTTGCTGAAAAATGTTCCTTATTTCATTAATAAAGGATTGAATAACAGGACCATCATCAGACTTGTTCTTAAGAAGAAAGACCCAAGACAATCTTGAAAACTCATCAACTGCAACAAGATAAAACCTATGTCCCTGATGATCTAACACACGACTAGGACCCCAAATATCAAAATGAATTAACTCAAACAGAATATGACTACTCCGACCCTGACGACTCTGGAAAGTGGACCGATGATGCTTCCCAAGCTGGCAGACCTCGCACTGAAAGGTGGAGCGAGGAGAAATCTATGGAAGAACATGCCACAGCTTTTGTAGAGGAAGATGATCAAATAGAAGATGCCATATATAGGGAGAAACGGATCCAGTGCGAAGAGAAGAGACACCAGCATAAAGAGATTGCATCAATCTGTAAAGACCCCTTGCTCACGGTTAGATCCAATCACCTTGCATGTGAGAATATCCTGAAACACAAGAGCAAGTGGATCAAATATGGCACGACAGTGTAAATCCTTGGTGATTTGACTAACTGATAGTAAATTCATAGGAAATTCAAGAGCATAAAGAACATTCTGAAGTCGCATTGCAGGAGTCAACTACACCTCCCTAACCGGTAATGGGACAATAGATCATCCAGGTTGAGTCGGACGGAAATAACTAAACTGACCTCTGTCACCACAGAGATGATGGGATGCTCCTGAATCCATGATCTATTCTGAAAATCTGCCATGTAACAACTAGTAAAGGCATATGCTATACCTGATGGGGATGCTAATGCTAAGGCGGCTACCTCTGAGGATCCTGAAGGAGAGCTGGTTGGCCCAGGAGTATGCATGATCTCCCTGAGTCGCACCACAAGTTCGTCAAATCTCCGCTCGGAAACATGTGATGGACTCCCGACCTATTGAGTCTGCTCTGCAACCCGAGCTGAAGCGGGAAGCCCATACTTAGAATAGCAGGTTTCCTCAAAGTGGCTTGACATGTGGCAGTAGGTGCACGGCTAACGAGGTCGACCATCCCCTCCTCTTCCATGACTAGGGGCCCTCCTACTATGATATGGTGTAGGACCCCCTACCACGAGATGCAACCATAGCTGAAGATGTCTGAGACCGCAAAGTACCGCCAAAGGATATAGATAGTCTACTCAATCTGTGATATACCTCCTCCATTGGAGGTATGGTAGCATCAGTAAGAATCTGGGCTCAAGCAGAGTCGTCTCAAGATCAAGGGATGCTAGAAAGACCCCAGTCATTACAGAATCTCTGTATGCCTTGAGCTGCTCTGGCGTAGCACTTAAGGGAATGTACCCATGTAACTTCTCAAGCATACCCCTCAAAAAAGTGTAGAGAGTATGAGGAGGGGACCATTTTGCTTCGATGTGAAGATATCGTGCTGGAGCTGCAGTATCTTCGACTCATTCTTCGTCGGAGAGTAATGTATCGGCGAGAATGTCCCACATAGCCTTTGCAGTAGGCTAACTCAGATATCATTAGCTATCTCTGTGAATACATTCCCAGACAGCCATACGCATGCATATGCATCATCTGACTCCCATGAGGCATTTATCACAGTATTGTCGTGAATCTTGCCATTGCATTGTATTAAACTCATGAACTGCATGGCCCACAGTTCATAGTTTGTTCCATCCATTTTGACGATGGGTGTTGGACCTTTGAAGGCACCCAGGGATGGAACGTCAGCTTTGTTGTCGAACATGATGACAATTATCTCCAAGACTGGGTCAGTAACAAGAAAGACCTGCGCCTACACTGGCATACAGGAAGATGGTTGTAGGTGTAGACTCATATCACAACCTCTTCCATTCTTTGGTGGCTCCTTTGGGTAACTAGGGTACCTTAGATAATCACGTCACACCCTAATCACCCAAAAACACAGTGACAGAAATCTACGGGCGGCAACGGAGCAAGGACATGAACCACATCCCTTACGTGCGGCGGTGGCGCAAGGGCAGCCCTTACGGGTGACGGTGGCGAAAGGCGCAGAACGGGCGGGGCTGCAGGGAGCAGGCCGCGGCATCGGCGGTGGCGACGCAGGTGCGCAAGCGCGACGAACGTGCAGGCAAGCGGAGTAGCGTGGATTGCACGGAGGGGCGGCGCAGGCGTAGTTGCACGCTAGAGTTTTGGTGGGGGGCTCTAGGGCAAAGGCTCCAGTTTAGGACCGTCACTCTGATACCATGTGAAAGGTTGTGAAGAATGAAAGTTGTATTCCTCGTAGCCCTAGAGCTCTCTTATATAGGAGAAAGCCCTAAGGGAAAATTACATAAAGAAGACTGGAGAAATAAACAAATATGAATAAAGACGAAAAGACATAAGAATCTCAACAGAAGTCATTTACATGCAGGGAATGAACAGAAGGCTTTTGCAATATGCTAAAGCCATCTACGTGCAAGGGAACAAGCAGAAGGTCCGTGCAAGGGAACAAGCAGAAGGTTCTTGCAATACGCTGGGGATCTCCATCAAGTACAAACACTAAACAAAATTGTTTGTTTATTGACAAATGACAGAAGATATCAAATATAAAAACAAAGTTAGAAAGATGCGAGACGTTGACATGGAAAATCAAACGGGTAAAACCCACAACCTGAGTCTTCCGGCTCCAGATTTCACAAGTGGTTACTTCCAAGGCCCTAAATGTCGGCTTCGGTCACCATTTCATCGAAACAGAATTTCAGTAGAATTTCGATCGAATTTCGACTGAAATTTCGATTGTTTCGGTCATTTTTTTTACTAGGGTAGGGCCCCATATTTCGGTCATTTCGGCCATTTCGGTCGAATTTCGATTTCGACAGGATATCGATATCCGACAGAAATTCGACCGAATTTCATTAAAATTTGAGGCCATGGTTACTTCAGCCACTCCACTATCAAATAGCTTTCTGCATGGTCAAGTCAACCGCAATACATACACTCTGAAACCTACAGAGCAAGCTTCTTCTAATTAAGAAAGGTTTCCGACAAATCAGGACACTCAGTACAGCCTATAAAGAAAGACACATATACTGCATGATCTCAAGTATATAGAAATGCATGTAGAGGTAGATGCAAGAAAAGATCTTCTGAATGAACGAAAATAAAACTGAAGATCACAGAGATTGTGAAAGAGAGATTTTGTTAAGGGCAGTAGTGTACGAGATGTATAAATGCTTCTCTTAAATATATGAGTGAGGAGTGAGAGAGAATGTGTCTTATTTGTTTTGTTTGTAATGGGTCATCATAGAATGAGTATTAATGGGACTAGACATGAGTCTAATGTTCATATAGGTCCTCAACAAGGCCAAATAGTCGTTGGTGATCACTCAATTAGATCAATGTGATCGATCCGATCAAGCAGTGTGATCGATCACTTCAGCCTTCTGGTCTTGATAAAATCTGAGTGTTTCGAGGACACAGTTTCAGATGCTGATCAATCAAATAGTCAAGGGTTGATTGATCAAAAGTCAAGAGTGAAATACACCGCATGAATGATTTTTTCTCACAATTGTTTTCCAGGTGAATTTTGGACTATGAGTAGGTTTGACCCATCAGACAATAAGGTTAACTGATCAAATTAGCTAGACTAATTGATCACTTAACTTAAATGACTTTGACTGCTTTAGCATGGTAGATATGGATTGGGAAGAACTGAAGCAAAGTTAACCGATTATTGCTAGAGTACGAGTGATGTAACCTTTTGAGGGTATGATCATATTTTTATATATTTTGTATACTCTCCCTAGCCCTAGGCTCGTCTTATTTATAGACAAATAGAGTTCATTGCTCAATATCACATTTTCTCTCTTTTTCCTCCCGTCTAATTGATCACTTAACTTAAATGACTTTGACTGCTTTAGCATGGTAGATATGGATTGGGAAGAACTGAAGCAAAGTTAACCGATTATTGCTAGAGTACGAGTGATGTAACCTTTTGAGGGTATGATCATATTTTTATATATTTTGTATACTCTCCCTAGCCCTAGGCTCGTCTTATTTATAGACAAATAGAGTTCATTGCTCAATATCACATTTTCTCTCTTTTTCCTCCCGTCTTACATATAGATGGATAAAGTTCATTGCTCAATATCACATTTTCTCTTTTTCGTCCACGTGATATTAGAGTAGTGGTCGAAGATCGATGCTCAGAACCTCATATCCAACTGCACTTGTCCCACAATGTCCACCACCGCAACCGTTAGTTGCTTCCTAGTCGTGCCGCTGCTCAACTATTCAATTTTCATAGTGGTAGCATCGCTCGAGTTCCTACCACCACCATGGATGCATCCCATACACGTCATAATCACACCACCAACAGCACCATCACCAATGCTTAATGCAATTGCACTGTCTCACCAGCAACGGTACCGAAGTTGGTGCTTAATGCGCCTTCACCATCGTCACCGCACACATTCTTGAACCCCTTACGTGTCATTGCACACATCACATGTCAGCTTGTTTTCGCCTTGTTTTACTATGGATAAAGCCATTTTCTAGATTTCTTCAACTTAGTTGTTGTATAATTTAGCGTACGGTTCGATCGTTCGATGAGGGAGAAGATGTATAGGAGCACCACACTCTGAAGTGACTTCACAGGTAATAGGTATGGGTAGTATGAGAAACTCGATTTTTGGTCAGGTTCTCAGGCTAAACGAGAGAAACTATGCATGATGATCTCGGATCTTTCCTGATGTCAGTCAAAGGGCAGACAAAGCTACACCTCCTATAGTCAAAGTCAGAGAACAAGACAAGTATGCAATGTGGGATGAGGATGATGGCATGTTCGCAATTGAGTGGTGACATTCCTCGTATTATAGATGAAGTGATCTACTGTGAAAGAGCTTATGTGATTTAAATAACATAAAGTAGTCATATTAGCAAGAGACATTGTAAGTCATGTATTCCAGACTTATTATGACTTCATGCAGCTTCGATGGGAGGGCAAGATTTTTTGCCAACTGCCACTTACACTAGAATGCACGACATGAAAAGTACAACTCCTTAAGGCTTGTCAACATGTGTTAGAAGCATAAGGAAGGATCTCTCTAGTGCTGATAAGCCCCTCCCTAAAGGAGACCATTTTTCCACCCATGTCATGTCAAGAGCCTCCAAGCAGCCACAATTTCTCGAGCCAACCCTTAGCCATCAACACCCCTTAAGCATGCCTGATATTCCTTGCGGTTAGATCAACCCCAACTCGCCTTGCTCCAAGAGATTCAACACCTACTTCAATCCCACAAGGAAGATGATTAGTCACCTCAGTCACCAACCCTACTCGCCTTGCTCCAAGAGATTCAACACCTACTTCAATCCCACAAGGAAGATGTTTAGTCATGGACATGAAGAAGGGTGAGTCTACCAACTTCTTCGATCTTCATTTGTGGCTCTTGTAAATATTCACCAATTCTCTACAACTTCAGCTTTCTTATAGCACCAACATCTAGACCTTTCTTCTATCAGAAAAGGTTTGCTCCCTCAGTTGTCTCCAATTATTACTCTGGAGTGTGAGGCCTCTCAGCTTAGGAAGTACCACCACAGTTCCTAATCTCATTCCAAGCACTTGGATTGTCATATGTTTTTGATCTTGTAAATTGTAATGTGAATATTTGGAGTCCCAGCCAAATTCTAAATTCTGGATCGCCATGGTTGACGTTGCTGCTTGGTCATTGTAGATGATTTTATACATACACCTTGATTTTTTTTCTTAAGAATAAGTCAGATATAGACTTAAAATATATAATTTGTTAATGAAATAAAGATGCAGTTTGGTGTCATTTATAAACCCATTCGTTCTAATAATAAACAGGAGTCTTGTTCCTAGCCGTTATTTATTTATCTCTTTTGTAATTGTTCATCAACTATTTTGTGTGCCCGACCTTCTCTTGGACCAGAGACCGTTATTCTCTAGGAAATTGGTGCCCGACCTTCTCCTCTAATTTTCCGACCAGAGACTGGAGGATTTCTTGGCCTTGCTAGATATTATCAGGAATGTGGGGCGCCCTTCGGATGGGAGAGACCGCTGGGGTTGGCGTGCGGGTCCGTTCACGGTTAAGAAGGCTTTTGGGGCTATCTGCAGGCTGCTGCCTTCCCGCTCGAAGATTATGATTCGCGATTGTGTGTTCCTTTGGGCTCTCAAGCTACCTGAGCGAATTGGTTTCTTCTTATGGTTGTTTCGGAGACAAAGGCTGATGATGAGGGACCGGTGTGCCAGGCTTCTGGGATCCACCTCTGACAGGTGCCTTCTTTGCGAGGAGGCGATTGAATCCGTCGAACATCTGTTCTTCAATTGTCCCAAGGTGATTCAGGTATGGCAGGGGACCGATCTGGCCTGGTGTTGCGTTGATGATCTCGAGACGTTTGCGGCTCGCTGGTGGCGAATAGGAGTAGATCTAGGAGGGAGATGATTTATCCTCTGGCCGTCCTGTGGGTTGTTTGGCTGGGAAGGAATGCCTTGCTTTTCTCGGGCCAGCGCTTTTATAAGGAAAACGTGGGGATTCATGCCAAGAGATTGGTGGAGGAGTGGGTTTTGTAATTGGTCTCTCCTTTTGTCGTAGCTTTTGTATTTCCATCTTTTTTCTGTTTTCGCTTTTTGAATAAAAGATGAAGCGAACACCGACGAGTGTCTCCCCCTATTTCAAACTTTCAAAAAAAACTATTTTGTGTGCATACCTTAAAAGAATGGTGTTATATAATGCAAATACTGTCACATATTTGAGGTGGACATGACTTTGCTTATCCACACAAGTGCTGTGTCAATCTATGAGGGCGATAGAGTGTTAAAAACTTCTTCTCCCATTATGCCTCCTTGCTCCAAGAGATTCAAGTCTAGTGTGTTTAACGGTTAATATCTTGACCTACAATTTTTGCACGTCTCCTAGTATTTTCCGGCTGTGCTGTTTCCATGCATCATTTAGATGCCTCGGAGGGACAAGCTTTCTCCGGGGATAGTCTAGTGTGTGTTTCTGGGATACGTCATGGATCAAAAAGGATATCAGCGCCTTGATCTCAGCACTTGCCACCATATGTTAGTACATATGTGACCTTCAAGGTTATTCTATTATTTTCTACTATATGGAATCGAACCTTGATTGGTCACATATCAATACCATTGAGATTGTACCTACGAATCTCCAGCTCTATTACATCATGAGATCACGTACTTTCATGTGTGGAATGGGAGCAGATTCATATTATGCACAACCGTCGATCCCCTAGTGCCAGAGTGTGTCTTTACCTGAGCTATATCCCAAACCTAAGTTATTACTTACAGATACTATTTCTAGTGACAAAGTAGTGGTCAAAAGGTCGATATTGCAAAAGATTGGCTAATATGATTGTCATTTGAAAGAAGTAGGGCTTGTCAACATTAAATATACATGTTTCACATACTATAATCCTTTTTCAGCCCTAGCAGAAGGGGGTCATAGATGAGGAAATGACATCTTTAAAACTCAATGTACATAGACCTTAGTGAACCCATCCACTAGTTGCAGGGTGGTTAGTTTCGAATGTGTGTACATTGTGAAGCATAACGGATAAACCTATCTCAAGGCATAATGTACACCTTGTTTCAAGAGGATTCACCCAGACCTATAAGGCAAATTTCTTTTATTGGTTACTCGTTTGTCGTAGAGAAGTATGTGGTTGATTTCTTGCAAAAGGCAAGCATGTTAGGCTTTGAACCAGCTCAAATTCTTATAATTCCAAGGCTCGATTGTATGATGATAAGCTAGTTGATAAGGGGCAGTAGTGGTGATTAATTGGGAAAGCTTCTCTATTTTCCCAGACGGGATCCGTACACAAGATGAATCACTATCATACATATCCTTTATAAGGTTAATGTATATGACAGATACTTGTCTCTTCTCCAAAACTCTCCACAATATCTCCCGTAGGACGGAATCATAAGCCTTCTCCAAATCAATAAAAATCATATAGAGGTTCTTCCTTTTAGCTCTATGAATCTCCATTGTTCTCAACAAGTGGATGACTTTAATAGTTGAGTGACCTACAATGAATCCGAATTGGTTTTCTTTTACTTTGGAAACTTGCCTCAACTTTTCACATGTTCCCAAATTTTCATAGTGTGACTCATCATCTTGATACCTCTGTAGTTTGAACAATTCTAAATGTCTCCTTTGTTCTTATAAAGAGGTACCATGATGCTTCTCCTCCAATCTTCAGGTAATTTGTAAGACAAGTCAAACCGCATTCACCTAAAACTCCCAATACTTCTATAGGAATGTCATCAAGCTCAAGTTTCATAACCTTCAAAGCCTCCTCTACTTCCTTTGTATTTGTCTATACCTTGCATGATTCAAGTAACTTTCGTTACTAGCTAGATCTTCCAAAGTAACCTCTTTATTTCCTTTTCTAATGAAAAGACTATTGAAACATTACTTTCATCTAGTCTCTATATCCTTCTGAGTAACAAATACATGACCTTCCTCATTCTTAATGCATCTCACTTGAGAAAGGTCTTTCTTTCTCTTGCTTTGGCCAACCTGAATATATCATTCTAGCCCTCCTTAGAATCGAGATTTTTGTACAAAACTTCATAAATTTTTGACTTAGCTTCGTTCCAGACTTCTTTGCTTCCTTCTTCGCTATTTTGTAGTTTATGATAGTTTCCTTTGTTCTATCCTTAGACATAGCTTTAAAGCATGCTCTTTTAATTTTTAGCTTCTCTTGCACCCCTCTACTCCACCACAAAGTCTCCTTTTGGCCAGGAGCCCCACCCTTTGACTCGCCTAGTATCTCTTTGGCTACCCTTCAAATACAAGATGATACCCTCTCCTACATCTTGTTCGCACTTTCATTACAATTCCAAGATAAGTCTTCTAAAACCTTCTCCCTGAAGCTTGATTGATTCAATTGAAAATTCCATCATCTAGTTCTAGTGATCTTGGAAACCTCTCCTTTTCTTTACCAGCCCTTTTATTTGCACATCCATGACTAACAAGCGATGTTGGGTTGTCAAACTCTCTCATGGGATTACTTTGCAGTCTTTACAACAAAATCAATCTCTTCTCATCAACGCAAAGTAATCTATATGTGTTCTAGTCGGTCATTCTTATAAGTAATTAAATGCTCCTCCCTCTTCTTGAAGAGACTGTTTGCTATGAAAAGATCATAAACTGTTATAAAATCCAGAATGCTTTTTCCTTCTTCTCTTTTATTCCCAAATAGGGCTGCTAATCGAACCGAACTGTAACGAACGAACCTATGTTCGAGTTCGGTTCGATAAGGAAGTTCGAAAGTTCGAGTTCGAGTTCGGTTCGATGAATGTTTGTTAGGATATGTTCGAGTTCGAGTTCGTTTAGAAAACGAACGTTCGAGTTCGGTTCGATAATAGTTCGTTAACAATTTGAAGCTCCCGGAGAGGGTGGCTATCTTCCTTTGGCTCTTTCGCAGGAGGAGGATTTTAACGCGGGATCGTTGCGCTAGACTATATGGTGGCTTGGCTTCGGTGGATTGTGCTCTTTGTGGCAATGACGTGGAATCCTTATATCACCTTTTCTTCGCTTGCCCTATCATTGCAGGTGTTTGGGAGGAGGCGAGGATGTCTTGGATCAATACTTCTGACCTGGTCGATTTCTGGGAGTCTATTCGGGCGAACAAGGACAGGGAGCGCAGGGATTTCTTGGGTCTTTTTGCTTGCATTTGGGCGATTTGGCCGGGGCGTAACGCAACAATTTTTAGGGGCCAGAGATTTTACAAAGAAAACGTGTTGGCTCACGCTGCCCGTCTAACGTACGACTGGTCGTTGTTGTAATTCGCGCTTTCTTGTATGGGTGGGATCTTATGGATCCGGTCTCTTTTCCTTATGTTTCTCCACTTGTAATTATCTTTTGCTTTCTCTTCTTTTCTTAATAAAGTTGTTGGGGCGAGCACCACGCCGTGTCTCCCTCGAATCGTTAGACTTCAAAAAAAAATTAACTTAACTAAAACATGTTTATATGAACAAGTTCGAAATTGAAGTTCGATAAGAAGGTTCGATTAGCAGTAAAAATAAGAAATTATTCAAATTAAAGTGATATAAAGAACAATAAACACCACAATTTCTTTAACTCAAAATTTATCATGTGTATAAATACCGAGTTACATAAACAAATACAAACGCATATACATATATCGAACTCAAACTTTTATCAAACGAACATATGTTATGTTCATGTTCGGTTCGTTAAGCTATCGAACTAAAATTTGAAGTTCATGTTCAGTTCGTTTAGAAACGAATGAACATTTTTCGAACTATTATCGAACGAACTCTAATCAAACACGAACATGTTCAGTTCGATTAGCAGCCCTATCCCCAAAGCCATGGCCTCCATGAACACTAGCATACCTTGAAGCATCCTTTCCCGTATGTCCATTAAAATCTCCATCTAGGAAAATCATCTCTTTTTGGGATTCCTTGCACAATCTTATCCAAATCCACCAAAAAATGTGTTTAATCCTTTCATCTAAATCAATTTACGGTGCATAAATTGAGATGGTATTCAAAATTTATTCTTCGAGCATCAAATCTAGCAAAATAATCCGACTCCCGAATCTTTGCACCTCAACCACACAATCCTTTAAATCCTTGTGAACAACCACTCCAACACCATTTCTGTTCTTATCTTTACCTGAATACCAAAATTTAATGCATGTCTTCTCGATCTTCCTTGCTTTCTCTCCAATACATTTTGTCTCTTGGAGACATAGTATATGAATCTTCCTTCTTACCATCGTATCTATAATCCACATCGCTTTGCCAGTCAAAGTGTCAATATTCTAACTATCTATCTGCAACTTCCTTTGCAACCTCTTTTGGACTAACTTCTTTATTCGCATGCATCCATCATGCGAAAACCCATACAAATTTTGGACTGCATCCGAGCGACGATGTAGCAAAACTAACTAATTTACTCACATGCGTTCCTCATGCGAGAACCCTTCCAAATTTTGAACTATATCCGGTCAGTGATGTAGTAGCCATTGCCAACATCTCATTGCATTCGGGCGATGCAACGCATCGCTAATAGAAAACGCCCCAACAAAATCTAAATGTTGCTTAAATATATGTTGAAAAGAGCCGAACTGGTTTGAGAAAAATTCGTAAATAGTGTTCTTTTTAAGAACACTATTTAGGAATTTGTCTCTCTTGTATTGTTTTGACATTCGATCCATTACATTAAAAAAAGCTTACATAATCCACATGCATGAGACTTCAAGGGCCTTGCACATGCCTTAAGCCTCTGAGTATAGTGCCCATCATATAATACACCGGCAGGGACATCTTGCCAAAAACATGTGCCAAGGTATTTCATCTTGAACGTGTTTTTGTCAGCTCGGCTATAACCAAATTAAATAAGGGCCGAAGGATCATAGGAAGTACGGAAGCGTTAATACAAGGCAGTCCAGTGAAGCTCATAAGTCATATCTCCGACATACATCCTTGAGAAGTTGATACAGAAAACTAACACCCTACTCTCATCCAAGATTCTCCACATGATACTTCATTAACAATAGTATAATCTTCTCAAAAACCATAGGAATCACTTTTCTTGATTTTTGAACTACATATCATGTCCCGAAAAGTTGTACCATGTCTTCGTAAATGGTAGAAACGTCGAGATTCAAGAATGAAACCACTGTTACGCAGCTTATGCTAAAAATATATGTCAGCTTCTCCTCAGTTACCCTCTTTGAATGCTACGATGTATGCCTCGTCAATTTGATGCATCCGTGCTTTATGCACTTTCCTAACCCCATTTTGTTCTTTTGCAAGAGTATCACCCTACTATCTTAGAGATCCATACTTCAAATGTGCAAAATATGCCGCTAAGGGAGGTATATTTTGAAACATATTGGCTCTATACGGTAGGCAATATTTTTTTTTGTTATGTACCGTATGTAAGCCGCCTTTTGAAGAGGCGGCTTTGATTTTAGCAAAAGCCGTCTCTTCAAGAAGCGGCTCTCATAGGTATACGCCGCAAAAACTCCAAGGGGAAAGCCGCCTCTTTAAGAGGCGGCTTTGGTTTTAGCCAAAGCCGCCTCTTCAAGAGGCGGCTTTCACTTGTATGTAACACATGAAAACTTTAAGGACAAAGTCGCCTCTTGAAGAGGCGGCTTACCTACGGTACATAACAAAAAAAATATTTGCGACCGTATATGGCCAATATGTTTGGAAATATACCTCCCGGACGAATTTTTCTCGTCTTTTTAGCCTACCAAATTTAATAAGAAGATATTCAGATTTCCGAGAGAATGTCGAGCTCTTATAAAGTCAGGTTCATAATATCTACTTCCCAATGGAATTTTCAAGGCGTGCTAAAAGTTCCAAGTTTCCAAATTAATAATGTCAATTGGCACAAGCTCATCCACATTATCACAGTACGTCCAAGGCATTGACAACGCACAATATCAAGCCACCACTTATCTAGAAGCTCACCTCTTACCCATTTCAGCACCAGGCACTTTCCCCCGGCGGACGCGAGATCCTGCGGGACCCTGAAACGCAGATCAGACACAACAATGAGCACGCACAACCTTGAGTCACATGAAAGCAACATCAAGTGGTCGCCTTTCCGGGATTTCCCACCAT
The DNA here is from genome assembly GCA_037367405.1 of Ottelia alismoides. Classification (NCBI taxonomy): domain Eukaryota; kingdom Viridiplantae; phylum Streptophyta; class Magnoliopsida; order Alismatales; family Hydrocharitaceae; genus Ottelia; species Ottelia alismoides. Next base: position 162,335 of record JAZKJV010010483.1, on the reverse strand, counting down.
TCCTTGACCCATTTGGCGCCGCGGGGCTTGTTCTTGAGCTGCTTCCGCCTCTCGTACGGGAACTGATGGCCCATCTGCACCTCCATTGTCAATGCGAAGCAGCGGATGGCAGACGAGGGGAGAAGGGCGAGTGAAGGTTTAGGGTTTGGAAGTATGCGCACGAGTGGGAGAAGGAGAGGGAGCTCCGTTAGCTGAGGTGCGGGAGTGGGAGAAGGAGAGGGAGCTCCGTTAGCAGCAGGAGAGACCTTCGTTGTCTATTGAGCCCAACCCATCAATGGAACTCAAATCCTAACTCCTCCATAAATACCTAATTTCAAAAAAAATCATTAAGAAGAACAACAGAGAATGAGGGATCACTTTCAATCAATCGACTATTACAAATAATACCTAATAAATGTAAATATATATAATTATTTTTCTTGAGGTCATCCTTACATGTTACAAATAAATGATGATGATGAATAGTCATCACACCATTTTTTATGATATGTCATGGACATGTCATGAATTTAATTACACTCCATTGATTAGAAAAAATAGAAAAATGAAGTTTTATCTTTTTTGGTTGGACATCTGATGAGAATTATACATCTTGTCGATGAGATGACAGTTGCTAATACACTATGTATGTATAATCATTGTAAAAATAGTATCCATTTACATATACATACTCCTTTCACCAATGTTCACCAATGTAATAAAAGTAAAGAACACTGTTTAGATTAAAAATAAATATTATTTCTAAAATGTTTCCTATACTTATATATTATTTTGGAAACTACCAGAAGTCTGATTTATATTAACTCCAACATTTGATCCAAGAGGAATGCCTTAAAAAAATAACATGGTTCAAATATATAATAGAGTATAATTGCATATACCATGCCCATGGTGATTGAAAATAATAATATATCTATAGGTTCTCAAATTCTATTTTCATAGTATCTTTACATAATTATCAAGCTTATTTATATTAGTATTCTTATTAATGTGCAAATAACTTAAACTATTAAAACTGCCATGATGTCATGGAAGAAGAGGTCTGATGGAGCATATATCTTGACACAATCCTCCTCACCATGCTACCATCATTTTATCCCGGTATTTTTATAGCCCCCAACCATCGTTCAAAACCACACGACAATCATGATACTTGGTTTCCTTTCATTGTCCTTTCTAGAACTCATCTTATTGTTTAAATTATTATTTTTCGAACTTCTTCTAATACATGCATGCATACACACATATTGAAGCGAAGAAAAGGACAAGGAACAAAGATTTGGAGAGGTTGCATGCATGCCATCATTGCATTGGGGTCGTATGAGTATACAATATTTTTTAGTATCTTAATTGTCTTAAATTATAGATAACAATCACATACATGCATTATATGTTTGTGATTGCAGGAGAATCATACATGTTATTAAACCATAGATTTTTAGCGGCTAAAGAAACATAAATGAGGAACATTAAGAATAGATCATTTGAAAGCCTCATATAAGTAAAGAAAGGGATGGAGTATCTCACCATCATTGCTCATGTCATTGTAAATTTCTCCATATTGTTGAGATATGTCTTGAAGACCGAATGTGCTTATGATAGGTTGCATTTCATAAATGGATCTTGGTTAATGGGATTTTTAGAATCCGATTAGGATCCATTTATAGTGCACCCTATATGTACATATTTTAGGGTAAGACATGAGTAATTTGCAAGTCTATTTTCGAAAGAGCACCACATACTAGGGGTTTCTATATCATGTACTCCAGTTTTCTATACAGTAAGATCTCTCTTTGCATGCGATTTTTCCCCACTACACTGGTGAAGTTTTCCATGTAAAATCAATGTCTTATGTGTGTGATTTCTTGTGGATTGTTTTTGTGATTGGATCGTTCACCAACATGTATATTTATGCATATGACATATGATTAGGCATGACATGGCCTATCTTGGGACGTTGTGTTATGCTATACACAAAACACACACACGTCAGGTCTAAATCTGGAGGTTGCATCAAAAAAATTATCCAAAAGGGTATTTTTATCATCTAGATTTAATTAAATTCGAGTTTAATTTATAGTTTCGAATTGATATTTTAAGCTTTTCTGGATTGGTATTTTCACTAATTATTGATCAATTTCCAATTTTAATCTGAACAATTTGAATTCAAACATATCTTAGTAAACTCTAGCGAGTTTTTGTAAAAGTAATTTTCCTCTCTGTAATTTCATTAAGAATTTTATTTTTCCATTGTATTTTTATTTTGTAAATAGACATCCTGATTTTTAAATGGATATATGTATATTATAAACTCCAATGAGTTTTTGTAAGAGTAATTTTCCTCTTTGTAAACTTCAGCCTTTTTGTAAATGTGTTTTTTGTTTTGTAAAATTTGCTTGAATATTTGTAATTGTATCTTGCTCCTTTATAAAATTCACATAGAGCTTTGCAAAAAAAGAAAACAAACATTGGGATATGTAAAAAAGTGTGTAAAAACGTAAATATGAATGTTATATATGTAAAATAATTATACCACAATGTAAATCCATGTCTCGCCTCCAACGCATGGTCCTCCTTCCTTGACCATCCACAATTCGCTCTCCACCTTCACCTCAAAATGCAACCATCCTCCCCATCCATTTGCATGCACCGCCACCAGCATGTTCCGCCGCCATCACCACGCGCGAGGATGATGGATTCCTACTACTAGTTTTCACGCATGGTCGTTCCCTCCCTCCTACACCTCCTCCTCTACGTGCAAACGTGCCCTCCTCCTATGCAACCTCTACTCGCGGTCGTGTCATTCCTCCTCTGCTTCCTCCTCCGTGCATCGCCATGCATCATCGTGCATCGCCATGTCATCGTCGCATCCCCTACTTATGCATCTCTATACACCGTCGCGGCTGACACTTTCCATATCCTTACCTTCCTCTGTCGTGCACCATGACACGCCACCCTGATGATCATATTCTCATCGGATATAGTCATGCCATCGTCGCACCCTCTGCTTGTGCATGACTATGCACCGTCACGCTCCTCCTGCACACACCACCCACCGTCGGGAACGAGAGAGGTGAGAGAGAGAGAGGGGATATAATTATGCTTATGAGTTACCATGTAATTAATGCATCAATTATCACAACTGTGTGATTTGAAATACATGGATGAGATGGAGGGCTTACCATAAAAGTGGTGAGACCCCACCTCATTTGAAGTTTCACAGATATATATAGAGGGGGGGTTGATCCTGTAAGAGGCAAAATTTGTAAGAGCATGAGATGAATGATTATGGACCACTAAATTCTGTCACCTCTCTCCTCATTGATTGTAGAAGGAGAGAGAAGGACATAATCTAGTGGTTCAGATTCACTGCTCTCATTCTCTCACAGTTTTTTCCTCTCACATGATCAACCACAGAGACGGAGCCAGAAACTTTTTATAGAGGAGGCACAAACTAAAAGAATCATTTATATGTTGATTATTATATTACCAACTGACAAGTAGAGTAATTGTGACGCTGTGAAAAATGACATAATTTGATTGAACTTCCTTATTTTTTAGTTTTATGTGAATGAGACACATGTAAGAGATTTGGGCTTCCTTTTTTTGGAAAATCGCTTCATTCTAATTACATATATGTAAAATTATGGACATCAAGTAAATCAGAATTCATAGACTCAAAATAAATCAAGTGCGACCATGGATTTTTCAGCTTGCAACAACAAAATTTACATTGCCAGAAGCCAGATAATTTTGTTCGGTCAATGTTGTGGTAAATTTTCATTGCTACAATCAGGTATATGTTGTGGTAAAGCAACATTTTCCTTTTTAAATTAAGTTGAATATAGATTAGATTAGCATAATATATAGTATAGAAATACTTTCTATTAATATAGCGTTATAAAAAAAATGTTGCAACAATGATCTAGGACAACGGATTTATAACTATATCAACAATTTTTACGACTATAGGTTATTATTATATAACATTCATTGCAAAATGTAGGCTAAATAAAGATTTATGGCAATGACATGTTTGTTACTACTACTCTAATTATAGATAATATATATTGTGTCAGACGAATTTATAGATAAAATATCACATACTTTGTGACAACGAAAAGTTCGTGATAATAGAAATAATCAATAGCTAATTGTTCTCGATCCTGTTATTTATTACTTCAATTGTAATTTGTTGTAGTGATAAAATTTTAGATAATTATGTATTGTAACAAGATATTAAAACTTGTTCCAATAAACAAAGCTTCAAAAATTAAATGTGTTATCGGAATAGTAGTACACAATCGATATCAATTCAAACATATTTAGATGACATCACTAAAAATAGAGAACTTATAAAGAAATAGAATCATTAAATAAAGTAAGATACACTCATTTTTTTGATCGAGAGAGGGAAAGAGATAGATGAAGGAGAAAGGTAGAAAGAGAGATCTGTAAAGAGAACATGTGGGGAAAGCTTCGCAAATGAAAGAGTAAGAATGAGACAATTGTAGAAATAGATCATAGTGTTACCATTTTTAACTTTTTTAATTTATAAATTAGATTAGTATATAAAAATCAAATTAACACTATATATTTAACATTTATAGAAATAATAATAGAAGATTATTAAAAATCTAGGGGGGACATGTGCCCCCTCCATGCCCCCTTCTAGATCAGTCCATGATGAACTATATATATATAGGATATTCATCCAATGCGCACATGGCCCATTTGCGATTCCATGAGCCCATCTTTTCAGCCGTCCGATCTTAACTTTCAATCCCAAATTTTTAGCATCGATTAATTTTATAAATTAATGATTTCCATAGATAGTAATAGTATCGTTTTGGTAACATAATGTATGGCAATGTCATTTGAACGATCTTTCATAATTCTGGAGCGTTGCGATCGATCGATCTCACGAAAAAAAATGTTGTTGATTCTTTCGACGATAGCAGTTTTCGAATAAAAGGTATTGGGAATGTTTAATATTTATGTTTAAGTTTTAATTTCGTTGCTAATATATTTTCATCAGGTTTCGTGTATGGATAATTCGAGGGGAGATTTTGATTGGCATATTTCAGAAGAAATCACGGAAAACGATTCCTTGAAGCTACTGCACGTGAAAGTAATATCCATGAATTCAATATTGAAGAAAGCCATTTTGATCTAGTTTATGAGATCAATACCTCCGAAAGATCAGGTATCAATTATTATTCTTATGAATCCTTTATCATTTAGTTACTGTTCATGGTGTAATTTATTTAGAAAAATATAACAAAATACTTTTGATGTTAATTGTACTTAATATAGGTTCATATGGCAAAAATTAGAAGTAAGAACGATTGAAAGATAATTAAATTTGTAACTTTATTGTTGGCTTTCAGTAACTTTTTTACATGTATCAGTAAGTTTTATATATACGTTAGTAAGGAATTCCATATAACTTGTACTAGTAACTATTGGATAATGACTTGTAACACTTAATATACACTTTGGTAACATTGTAAACTTGTACTAGTATTTTAATAACTTACATATATAACAAGTAATATCTACACTATCCATCAGTAACTTTTTAGCATGTAGAAGTAACTTTATAATAATAACAAGTAACTTTGGTAACAATGTAACTTCATTACTGGCTGTCAGTAACTATATTATAATAAGCAGTAAGATTACTTGTCATATAACAAACGTTACTAACAATTCATTATAAGTTACTTGTCATTGAATGATTCTTACTGAAGCGGGTATATTGCTGAGTTACTTTTCTTTATACAGTTTTTACTATTCATGGATATAAAATAGTACTGAAGCAAGTATATTCCTGAAACGTTATTGAAAATTTGTAAGTAATGTGTATTCTTTTCCAATTTATTGATATTTTAATTTTTTGAATGGTCAATTAACTTATTGTTTCTTGCAGAACAATGCAACAATTTGGTGTCTTGAAGAAGTTGTTGTTATGCCGAGGAGCGAGAGCAAAACAACATCATCTAAATGGACTAGAAGAGAACAGTTGAAATTTGAATGTTCACCATATAACAATAATTAAGTAATTTATTTGTGGCTTTCAGTAACACTTGACGTATTACAAGTAATTAAATATGCTACATAAGTAAAGAATGTTTTGATTCGATAGTAATTCAAAACAAAGAATACAATAAGTAAGATATATAGAAGCATCAATAACATGTAATAAATTGTAGGTAAAAGAAGATAATGGAATAAGTAAGTTGGAATAAGTAAAAAAACCACGTGACCAGTAACTTATGTATTGCTATCAGTAATTGGAAATATAAGAGGCTTAAATATATTAATATCCTTCCAAAACTGTGCTTCTTCGAAATAGGCAGCCTTTAAAATAGAAGTACACGTGAAGAACCTATATTTGGTACTCACCAAAGCTCAAATGGGCACAGGACTCACTGAATAAGCCCTCTACATATACACACACACACACACACACATACATATATATATATATATATATATATATGAGACCTTTCAAATAGGACTTGGTCCTTCCATCCTTAAGGAAGGCCAACGATCGTAGCTGTTAGATTCAAATCTCACGACATCATCAATTTATTTGCCCAAAAGGGTATTTTGGTCATCAACTTTTGCATTAATTATGCACACCAATTAATATTCCAAAAATAATAAATTTAGCTAGTTTTATTTTTGGTATTTTTTGCAATACCATATTTAAATAATATTCAATTTTGTGATGGGCGACATTACGTGGGGCATATATTTGTATTCTCGAACATTATTTTGTATAATTCGTGGATCCTTTTGTAACGATTATATATTTTTTTGTAGAATCCGAAGTTCATTCAAAAAGTCATCAGTTATTTGTAAATTTTACATGGTTCTTTGTAGAATACAATTCATATTAGCAATTAATGTGTGGTTCTTTATAGCGATTGTATGATTTTTGTATAAAAAATTTTGTATGGTTCTTTGTGAAAATGCGGTGGTCATTCATGTTTATTTGATGATTAGATATAAACCAAATATGTATAATACACATGTAAAATGGATAAGCACATCCAAAATATGTAATGCACATCAAATATACAAGATATATAAAAAACTATAATTTTCATTCGCAGCCAATTGAAATGTAAAAATACATAACAAACATGTATAATACATATCATAATTATGTATACACATCAATATTGTATCAAACTGCGAATTGTTCTGCATCCAAGACTGGATGCATCATTTTTTTATCACTGTCGCTTGCATGACGAACTTCTCTGATAGTCACCACCACTTTCGCGTAATCCTTGGACAAATTCCCCACCGTCTAGGTTGGACCAACACGTTATCGTTGATGCCTGTGTGAAGAACTTGCCAATGAGGTCGCACATGACGCCGTCAACTCCGCTCATGCGTCACCGTCGTCACCTCCGCTTACGCACTTCCGTCATCAACTCCGTGATGTGGTGAAGAGGTTGACGTCCCACGATAGTCCAGCGAGGATGCCTTGTTGACGGTGAAAACGGAGATGAAGATGGTGAAGAGGTTGACAAAGCCTTTGCTAATGGCAGAGACAATCAGAGTAATCGCCAACGTTGCTGTCATGCGCATCCTCCTCTTCCTCCTATTTTTTGAGCGTGTAAGATTAGGGTTTGGAATGGATTGAATGTGGTAGCGTGAATGACAAATTAGGAGAGAGGGAGAGAGGCAACGTGAATGACAAATTAGGAGAGAGGGAATAATGAAGAGATATTTTAGGTGGTTACATGCTATATTTAGATAACGAATAATGACCAAAATGAGTTTTTAGTTAATTAAATAATATTATTAACATACCTTTTATAATAACCGTTCGATTAATTACGAATGGATGGGATCGTTGGCCTTACTTAAAGATGGAAGGACCACATCCCATTTGAAAGATATCATATAGATATAGGGAGCTGGGAGCCTACACCCACGGTGTAGGTAACTACCTACACCCGGCCTTCTTTTTCATGATTTTTGAGTTTATTTTGAATGAAACCATAGGGGGATTTTCTTAATATATTGAGAGGAATATGCGTTTCAAGTTTCATGCAAAACAAACACTCATAACATGTTCATCTAGAAGGTACCATTTTCAACAATTCTGATACCGTTAAAATTTGACGGTCTTGATGAAGATGATATGAGTCTCGAATTAAGTTGAATTTTGAATGACACCATGGTGATATATAGTGATCTAATTCCCAAAAAAGTTTCATTTCAAAAAAATCAAAAAAATAATGAAAAAATAAGCCGGGTGTAGGTAGTTACCTACACCCCTGGGTGTAGGCTCCCTTTTCCATATTTAAAAAATGCCCAGTTTTGTGTTGGGCGATATTACGTAGGCCATTATTTGTATCCTAATGTGTTTTTTGTAGAATCTGCGGATTCTTTTGTAACGATGTTTTTTGTATTTATTATGGTTCTTTCAAAATTATTTCAGCCATTTATAAATTTTGTATGATTCTTTGTAGAATACAATTCATATTAGCAATTAATGCATGATTATTTGTAATGATTGTATGGTTCTTTGTATAATAAAATTTTTATGGTTCTTTTCAAAATGCAATAGTCATTCACGCTCAATCGATGAGTAAAATATAAATGAGATATGTATAAAACACATTCAAAATGTATAACGCACATCCAAAACGTACAATACACATCAAATATACAAATATGCATAAAAACTACAATTATCACTTGCACCCAATTGATACATAAAAAACATATCAAATATCTATAATACACATCTAAATTGTATTATACACATCAAAAAGTGTATAATACACATCAATATTGTATTTCCATGTCATACATCAGGCGACGACCTGGAATCCACACTGACCACCGTGGAGCACCAGCTCCGCCGTCCTGCACGCTTCACCGTCACCAGTCGTCCCCTCCATGTAGCCAGTTGTGCGAAGAGCACCTCCCACACCCTCCTTTTCCACCTGGAACGGACCCTTCGCCGATCAACATCGTGTCCTGCAGCCCCCTCCTTCGAAGGTCATCACCCCCCGCGCGAGCCTCTCCAGGCGACGCTCCATCACGAAACTTCACCTCCCCTCAGTCTCAGCAAAGGCCGCATCTCCTCCATGCGCTACCTTCAAGCCTCGAGGCGGCAACAGCGCCTAGGCAGCATCTCCAGGCAGAGGTACCCATAGCACCGCCCCTCCGATCTCCTCCTGGCAGCACCTCCTCACCAGTCGCACCCCCATCGCCGCCCAGATCCTTCTGGCTCCAGGCGACAGTCCTCCCTTCCAGCACAGGCGACGACCATAGGCAACTCCCCTCCTAGTGGTTGTTGTGCACCCCAGCATCGCGTCTTCCTCTTCCTATCGAAAATGGCACTGCACCTCCGCACAGATCCCAAAGCGACGACCATGGTGGAAGAATAGGACCTCACAACGCAGATTTGGACCACGTGCACGTAGGTTTCTAAATTTGAATACACAATTAAGGTGACGTTAGTGGAGGAAATAATCGAGTTGGTTACGCGCTATATTTAGATAATATATAAAGACCAAAATAAGTTTTTGCTTAATTTATAATTAATATTAACATGCCACTAATAACAACCGCAAGATCAATTGCGGATGACTGAGATTGTTGGCCTTCCTTATGAATGGAAGGACCATGTCTCATTTGAAAGATATCTTATATATAGAGGACTTATCTAGAGGGCCATGTGCCCATTAACGTCTTGGTGAGCACCAATTCTAGGCCATACATGTGTATTAGTAATAACTATATATAATTATAGGCTACCACATATTTAACAATTACTATATTTCCTATTATACAACGTCCTTAAAAAGGGAAGACGGTTTTGGAAAGAAATGCTTCAAATAAATGATTTCGTGCAGATGATTAAGATCCAAACGCTATGATAATAATAAATATACTTTGGTCAAGTAAGTGGTTGTTGTGAGATCGATAATATGAAGATAATGATAAATAATTTACGTCCAAATATGTACAGAATTTAGTAATATGTATACAATGGTCAAGTAAATGTATGTTGTGAGATCAGTAATAACATAACAAATGGTTAGTAATACCATTTTGTATGTAATGTGCATTCGATTCATTTATATAATATTTTTCCTTTTTCATCAACGAAGCATTCCATTAATTTCACCAATTCATTTTTCCTTATGTGCATGTGTTTAATAACTTCTTTTTCAAAGTACTATTTCCATATTAATCATATAAAAGAAGAATATGTTACTGATTATATGTTACTTTCTTACCTGAGCAATGTTCGTACCTTACTGACCATTACTTTATTATTACTGCTCTCATAATAGTAACTACTTGAGAATCGTATACAAATTACTGAACCTATAACATATGACATAGATATATACATTACTGAACACAGAACAATAATTTACTTAAGAATTGTGTATATATATATTACTTGAGTATCGTCTCTAAATTACTGAATTCTATTCAAAATAATAGTACAAATGAAAACTACCGACCATTCGTTATATCTTTACTAACTTCACAATAAGCACTTACTTGACCAGTGTATATATATTACTGAATTCTGTATCATATAATAAAATGAATGTAAATTACCGATCGTTGTTTATGTATTACTGATCTCGTAACAACCAATTACTTGCCTTTGTATATATATTACCAACCTGAGTATTTGGATCTCAATTTTCTGCAATAAATCATCGATTTGAACATTTTCTTTCCAAAACGTTCTTTTTTAAGGATGCGATATATTTGCAATAATACTTTTGTTAAATCGTCTTGCATATTAATCTCCTTCCAAAAACAACATCCTTCGAAATAGGTAACCACTCAATTGGTAATACACGTGTATGGCCTAGGATTGGTGCTCTTCAATTCGCTAATGGGCATAGGGCTCATTGGATAAAAATCCTATATGTATATGCATATGTATGTATGTGTGTATGTATGTGTGTGTGTGTGTGTGTGTATATATATATATAGGAAAAACTTGAATTGAGGTGGCGCCTCTTTTCAATCTCCGCGTGACACGATACTTCAATCGTCTGATTGTAATCTACGGTTCCCATCAAAACCACCAATTCGATAGACAAAACCACTAATAGAGTAATTATTAAATTATATTTTTAGAAACTTCAGCCGTATGATTATCTGTCGTTTAATGAGTCAGATCTCACGTTTTTAGCGCATTAGTAATTTTCATATTAATTTTACATATTTCCTAAACTACAACTTCTCTCTGTTTGCCATTTCGGTTTTTGAATCTGATTCGACGATTTTCATCAATCGGTTTGATCTTCAAGAAATGTCAAATGAAAGAGCAACATCTTCTTATAATCGAGTAACGTGTCAGTTAATTGTTTTTTATTTTGTGCATGTTATTTGTAGTACTAATATTTAATTTTATTCAGTTATCTGTCGAAGATGACGAGATTAATGGAATTCAGGAAGCAATTGATACATCTTCGCATCAATCAGGTTTTCTCAATGCCCCAGAATTTCAAATCATCATAGTTCATATATACTTCAAAGTAATTTCCCATATTACTAATACAAGATTCGTATCCTTTACAGTGTTATCATTTATGGTTCTCATTTCACAAACATTCGCTTCATGACAGAGCCTTTTACTATCATTGTTCATATGCGATTTATAGAATTCCAAATGAACATAGTTCATATATCCTTTTTTAGAGAATTATAAAGATCTTTGTTTTACATATATTCCAGCCATTTTACGAGTGATCTCTAAATTTTACGTTTATCTGATAACATTTTACTTTAGGAGTCTTTATCACATATTTTGCATTAACATACCTTATATTACATTTATCAGTTATTAGTTACAATGTAGATCCATATTTTATGTTGTCAACATTTCATATGTTTATATTTTACAAACATAAATCGAAATTATCATTGTTCTTATATCCTTCACAGAATTTCAAATTATCTTATTTATAATTTGATTATGACCGATCTTACAATTTGACTTGCAAACTATCAAAGTTCATATATACTTTACATAACTCCAAATATCTTTTTATTACATATGTTCTATCATTTCTATGACCAATCCATATATTTTACATTTTCTATATTTTTTTACATTCAGATAAACATCATCAATTATTATCTTGTTCACTACCTCAATTAATATCTTCCTCCATAGATTTTATAAGAAAGTTTCATCATATTATATAGACTGAGGTTTTTTATCTGTATTATTTAGTTTCTAATACAGCTAAATTTTTAAAATTACTAGCAGATTCTGATTACGCAATCAATGAAAATCTCAATGTTCAAACACCTCATATAGGCCAAACTTTTGGATCTATTCAAGATGCGTATAAATTTTACGAGACATATGCAACAGAAATATGATTTAATGTTAAGAAAGCTAGCTCCAAGGTTGGTAAAGATAAGATATCTAAGGAAAAGATAATTATCTTCAAATCTTTCGTTTGCTGGAAAGAGGGGTTTTCTAAAGCTAAAAACAAAACAATGATCAATGATAATGCAAGAAGTGATGGCAGCGACGATTGCATATTTTACAAGGAGGAGCGCCGTGTTGGATTATCATAGACTGGATGTAAAGCTTCCATGTCAATTTCCTTTAGATATGATATTAAGGACTGGATTGTTTCTCATTTTGAACCAGGACACAATCACAATCTCGTTTCTCCATCCAAACATCGATACCTCAGACCAAATAGACGTTTTTCCAAGGCCACAAAAATACTAATGAAGTCGATAAATAATGTGAACATACCTATATCCAAACAGTCAGCTTTCATAAATATGTCAAACGGTCAAGTTGGTAGTATAGTCAGGGATATTTACAACGTCAACAGAAAAGAAAAAAAACAACGTATTGGGATGGGTGTTCACCTACTGATCGAGCATTTTGAAAGTTGTAAGGCCACTACTCTGGATTTTTACTATACTTACACAACTGATGATGATAGCATGCTTACACAGTGTATATGGATTGATAGTGCCTCTATTGAAGATTACAAATAATTCGGGGATACAATATCATTTGACACAACATATAGGATCAATGAATACAATCTTGTTTTTGGATCTTTCTGTGGGGTTAATCATCATGACTATACAATATTTTTTGGAAATTCCTTTATGAGTAGAGAGACAACTGAGTCATTCTCGTGGTTATTTTGAGAGATTTCTGAAAGTAATGAGGAAATATCCTATTTTTTTAATCACCGACGAAGATCCGACAATTTATGCAGCAGTTAGGAATTGTTTTCCACAAACTGTTCATAAATTCTGTACTTGGCATATAATGGCTAAGCTTAAAGGTAAGCTTGGAAAGATTAAAGACATAAATGAAGTTCTTTCAGCACTATCCATAGTTGTATGGAAAAGTATAACTATAAGGTAATTTGAGCAAAACTGGTGCAAGGTTATTAATCATTATGGTTTATCGTCAAATGTATGGTTGAATGAGAAATATAGCATTAGATATGTTGGGAAGAGGAACAAATGAGATGTTTATTCCATAGAGCTAGGGTCTCTTATATAGAGAGAAAACCCTAGAGGGTACAAGAGTTACGGAATCCGAAGAGTCATGGGGGGTTACGGAACTTGAAGGGTCACAGAAGGTTACAGAGTTACAGAACCCGAAGGGTCACATGGGTTACAAAACTCGAAGGGTTACAAACATAAATGTAAACATAATAATTCTAACACTCCCCCTCAAGATGGAGCTGAGAAAGCTGCAGCTTGTAACAAAAAAAGTATACATCACATCTTCACACGATGCATCATAAGAACATATGTCCGCTGCTGGTAGAAGACCTCGCTCGAGGACGGGTCTACGGCTTTCAGGTCATCGGAACGTATCTCTGTCATGCATGTAGAGTCGCTGCGATATCAGGTCACCGGAACGTATCTCTGTCGTGCCTGCAGGTCACCGGAACATATCTCTGTCGTGCCTGAAGAAGAATCGTTGTAGAAGAAGTCCAGTACGGAGTAGTAGTTGGGTCGTAAAAGAAGAAGTATACGTCCTGACGAAGAAGTCGATGCTCGGTGAAGACGGATGATTTGAGTAGTGAAGTAGGGGCTGTTGGAGAATGGGGGGGGGGGGGGGGGTTCCAGGCAATGCCAGCGATGTAGAAGGTGCAGGTTGAGCTACTGGAGCCTCGGGCGGCGTTTTAGGTGTCGCTAGATGTGGCAACTGGTGATGCTAGGGACTCAGACCGCCTTGCGCGAGACCATCGAATCTAAGGTCCAGCCCTCTCTCCTTGTTGACGGAGAGAGGGCTGGTGGTGGTGGTGGATTTAGGGTATTAGGCTCTGGTCTAGGACCGTCGCTCTGATACCATGTTGGGAAGAGGAACAAATGAGATGTTTATTCCATAGAGCTAGGGTCTCTTATATAGAGAGAAAACCCTAGAGGGTACAAGAGTTACGGAATCCGAAGAGTCATGGGGGGTTACGGAACTTGAAGGGTCACAGAAGGTTACAGAACCCGAAGGGTCACATGGGTTACAAAACTCGAAGGGTTACAAACATAAATGTAAACATAATAATTCTAACAAGATATAAATGGATTAGTTTATATCTTAAAGATTTTTTGGGCCGGACAATGTAGTACCCAAAGGAGTGAAAGTATGAATGCTTTCTTACAACACCACATCACAAAACAGAACTCATTGTTGGAATTTGTGTGTAGATTTCAAAGCACAATTCAACGACGTAGAGAAAGAGAGAATGGCATGGATAACACTGGTGAAGTATATACTCCAAAAACAAATTTTAAATGGAAGATGGAGGAACAGATGGTGCGTGTTTACACTAAGTTCATTTTTTACAAGTTTCGTTTTGAACTGAACAAATTAAAAGATTTGAATGTTCGATTTCAGTCCAACACTTTGAATTACAGATAATTTTTTGTATCATATATTGGGAAACCAGAAGAAGAATTATGTGTTTCCTGTTCTATGCCAAGCAGCTTTCTTTCCTGTGAATGCAAGAATATGCAATTCTTTGGATATCCATGTAGGCACATACTTGTAGTATTGAAAATATAAAATGTTGAGCTTTTGAGTCCTGAATATATATTAAAAGGGTGGACAAGGAGCATTAAAAAACAGGAAATTATCATATTTATGTGCAAGTTGCACATTAAGAAAGGTCGTCACAGCTGAACCAGCTTTGTTCACATATTATTTCAGCCTCAGTGGATCAGGATGAGGACATATTCTTGTTTGCCAAAGAAAAATTAAGTGATTTATGCTGCAATATTAATCTTATGATAAGTAACAAACATTCTTCCAGCTCTACAAGTAGGAATATTTCAAATGATCCAGAGCTTATTATTGAACCATATGTTAAAGAACTAAATATTGCGAGAACAAAAGGAAGTGGCCGTGGTGGAAGACCCAAGGGTGTTGGCAATTGTATTAGATCTGAAGCTGAGTTGAGAAGAAATAGAGGTAGACAATGCAAGACTTGCCTCAAATTCAATGTTGGACACGACTCGAGAAACTGTCCTAATAACAATTCTACGTTACCTGGTAAGTTTTTAACCTTCTTTCTTGATCAATATTTTCTAACATTTTATTAATATTTTCTCTCTTACACAGCCAATGACTGTCCGATATCACCATAAAGTTCGAAAATACTTTTCAATTCTTCCAATCAAAATTCTTTTGCTTTTAGAGAGTAAGATATATTGCCCATTCTCTTTTATAATTATATTTTTAATTTTACTTGCATTTTTTTCATGTAGTTTTGAACGTTCTATATATAATATAGTTTTAAAAATTGAAGACTGTTGAGTTTGCTCCTTAATTTTTTTCAGGCATTATATATGATATTTTATGTATTTTTTGTTTAGTAGTTACACTTTCTTCAGATCTTATAATTCTCAATACAGTGTAATTTTTCTTGGTGAAGTTCTTTCCCCTTTTTTTGAATTATTGTGTTATGCTTTTTTTAGCTATGTCCTTAATGCTTGGGTAATGTGAATATGTAACGTACAGGAACGCCTTTCAGTGCTTGGGTAATGTGAATGCGTAACGTACAAGAAGTCCTTTCAGTGTCACATTTCATTTATTTTACTATCCAGCTATACATGTTACAAATATGAGATTTTTACCCAGCAGACCCTATAAACTTTTTAAATTACCTGTACGACCTTTTGTATAACGTAATTACCCCATTGACCCTATAAATTACCCCCAAGAACCCTCACGAGCTTCAAACAGAGTAACCGTAGGGTTCATGTGGTAAGAGTTGGCAAGTTTACAGGGTCAAGGAGGGAATTATGTTGTTTCAAAGGTCGTAGAGGTAATTGGCAAAGTTTATAGGGTCTGCTGGGTAAAAATCCCTACAAATATATGCAATAATTTACACATCTATGTAATATTTTAACGTTTATACAATCTTTTTACTAACTATACATACATTTCGACAATACATATATAAATTCTACATCAACAACAATCCTTACACATACAACCTATATTAACATACAAAAAGACCTTTCAATGCTTGGGTAATGTGAATGCGTAACGTACAAGAAGACCTTTTATTATCATATTACATTTATTTTACTATCCAACTATACATTTTACAACTCTATGTAATAATTTACACATATATGCAATATTTTAAAACTCTATATAATCTTTTTACCAACTATACCTACATTTCTTTCTTACATATATAAATTTTACATCAAAAACAATTCTTACACGTACAACCTATATTAACATACAAGAAGATCTTTCATCGCTTGGGTAATGTGAATGCGTAACGATTAAGAAGGCCTTTCAGTGCCATATTACATTTATTTTACTATACAGCTATACATTTTACAACTCTATGTAATAATTTAGACATATATGTAACATTTTAAATTTCTATACAATCTTTTACAAAATATACATACATTTCGATATTACATATATAAATTTTACCTTAACAACAATCCTTACACACACAACCTATATAAACATACAAGAACACCTTTAGCGCCTGGGTAATGTGAATGTGTATCGTACAAAAAGAACTTTCAGTGTCATATTGCATTTATTTTACTATCCTGGCTATACATTTTACTACTCTATGCAATAATTTACACATCTATGCAATATTTTAAATCTCTATACATTCTCTTACAAACTATTCATACATTTCGATATTACATATATAAATTTTACGTTAACAATAATCCTTACACATACAACCTGTATTAACATAAAAGAAGACCTCTTAGCGCGTGGGTTATGTGAACGTGTAACATACAAGAAGACCTTTCAACGCTTGGGTAATGTGAATGCTTAACGATCAAGAACACCTTTCAGTGCCATATTACATTTTTTTACTATCCGGCAATACATTTTACAACTCTATGCAGTAATTTACACATCTATGCAAAACTCTATACAATCTTTAACAAAATATACATACATTTTGATATTAAATATATAAATTTTACGTTATCAACAATCTTTACACATACAACTTATATTAACATTCAAGAAGACCTTTCAACGCTTGGGTAGTGTGAATGCGTAACGTACAAGTAGAACTTTTAGTGTCATATTGCATTTATTTTACTATCTTAGCTATACATTTTATAACTCTATGCAATAATTTACACATCTATGCAATATTTTAAAATTATATACATTCTTTTACAAACTATACATACATCTCGATATTACATATATAAATTTTACGTTAACAATCTTTACTTATACAATCTATATTAACATACAAGAAGACCGTTTAGCACTTGGGTTATGTGAACGCATAACATACAAGAAGATCTATCATAGTTTGTTTCCCTGATCAAAAATATGTATAGTTTGTCTCCCTGTCTAATAAAAACGTCACATATGAAACCAAAATCATCAAATGAATAGTTTGTTTGCCTATCAAATATGTATATATTCAGTACCACATCAAAAGCCAATCATTTTGTCTAAGAAATTGCAGGACATTGTCATAACTATAACATATGATAATCATGCACTTCAAAAGTAAGTCTACCATAAGTGTTTGTGTTAAAAGAAGAAGTATGGAAAATCAAATCTCTCAATATAAATTGTTTCAGACATCTCAATACTAGAGAGATATATTGTAAACTGCAGAAAAGCTAAAGTGTCTTGATATTATGTCCGTCTTGTTTCATTGATGTGTTGCTGAGTTCTCAAAATGACCGCATGTTAACAAAGTTGAAGCTATTTTAGCTCTAAAGCGGTTAATTCTTCGTGCTTGAAATCCAACACCCTTCCTTAGCACAGGTACTCCATCATTTTCATGATGTAGACACCACAATCAAGACTTTACGATGGCTGCTGCGTACAATCTGGCACATATATAATTTTCCATACTGCAAGGCATTCGTCAAGCATGTTGTCCATGAAATACTCAGAAATCCATTCATGCTGAAATATAAATCAAACAATAATAATATAACCATTGAAAAAAATTATGTAATAAACTTTAAAAATTTTAAATCTCATACCCATTTCAATATATCTTTCTCATGGAATCTTATTCCTTTCATAGAATTATATGAAATGAACTTTCTTGTTGTAAAATCAGTGACAAGAAGATGTCAGTGGTTTCCTGTATGAATAATAATGAAAATCTTCTCCAGCCCTGCTATGTGTATTCCTTCCTCATATAGTTCTTCGAGTTTATCAAATTCATGTTCGGTAGCATTCACCACAGGATTGACAAAATATTGCTGAAAATATAATTAAGGCTAACATATTATGACAGTTAATGTTCCATTTTTTTAAAATCCAGCCCGGTTCTTAGAAACTCACCATTCGGAATATTGGAGTAAAGAGGTACATAACATGGTCATTGAACAAGTCGCTTAATACGATGTAATTTGGGTACATTGTAGTACGTACACTCATCGAATCAGTCAGAACCGAGAGAAGATCTCCGTGAAGAGTGTCTCGGCTTAATTTATATCCCGGACAAGTCCGGGGTCGAACACATGGCGGTAAAGGAACAACTTTGGACTAATTTGAATAATTAGGTCTAGGTTTTCAAATGGGACTTTTTTGTATTTTTTTAATGCAAAAATAAATGAAACAAAAAATGCAGGTGAATTAAAACACACAACTAGGCCAAATTAATTTTAACAATAAATCAGTTCAATTAAGCCAAATTATAGTTTTTCTAAGATCTTAATTCAGTGATACATGCAAAATATATTTTTTTAGAATTTTAGGGGTTAAGATGCAACAATTAAAATGCATACTTTTTATGAATTTTTTTCGTAATTTTTCACACAAACAGTGAGCAAAAATCATGAAAAATTTACTGGAATACAAACATGATGCAAGGAAGCTACAGTAATATTTCTGGATTTTTTTGACAAAATATGAATTTTTATGGATTTTTTAGTGAAAACAGAGTGACTATAAGTAATTAATTAATAAATCCACAATAGTAAATTAATAAGAGTGAGAATTATCTCAAAAAGATATTTAGATGTTCAATCCAGGAGAGTTGAAATTTCACAAAAATGATATACGTGGATTTAATTAAAAATCAAATAGCCAAATCACTCTATAACTTATTTTAGGCACAGGATAACTATATTTTGGATGAAATTTGGACACTAATTCAAACACATTGTAGGGCTTCATATCTAATTTTTGTGGAATTTTTAGACAACTATGTGTCAGATATGTATTTAAGAGCGTGGAATGGGTAAAATATACATAATTTCAGTTAGACAATTTTAATTAATTACCCAAATGTCAGAAAAATATAAATAAATATACACGTGGTAGAGACATTAAGACATTTTTTATTGAATAAAACGATGCAATATTAATATCCAAATTGCTATACAAACACAGGGTTATCCGTGTAAATTTCAGAGAACAAAATACAAGAAGACTAAGTACATTGACCTTTTTGTAATTTAAGAAACATAATGGGTAAACTTGCAATATTTACAATAAAAAATAGAAAAATGAAAAGACCTTTCTTCTTCCTTCTTCGTTGCAAGCGGCGAAGATGAACCCAAAAAGGGGTCGACGGTGGCGCTGCCTCGGCGGACTCGATGGCTGGTGGAAGGAGAAACCGGGGCATGGGGCAGCACGGCGGCAACAGAGGACAGCGGGGCGGCGGCCGCCGCGCGCCGGCAGGCGGAAGAGCCGACGACTAGCGGGTTGCGGTTGGGGACTTCGGGCGGAGGCGGCAGCGAGCCTGGGCTGGGCCGCAGGGCGTGCGGCACACGGCCACCGCTGAAGTGGCGTGAGGCGGTCGTGCGCGTAGTGGTGGAGGGCTGTGGGCTGATGTCGCCGGCCGGCTCGTCGGTTGAGCAGCGGCTGGAGGGGGCGGCGACAGTAATGCACCGCTGGTTATTTATTTATTTTTTGATTTTTTGAATTTTTTTCTACTGTTGTAATATGTATTTTTTTGTTTTAGATTTTTTTAAAATTTGTTAAACATGCAACATGAAAAAAATGAGAGGATGGGTTGGTGGTGATGATGATGATATGGAATAAACAAATGGGAGTATGTGGATGGTAATGTGATGTGATTAAAAAAATTGAGAAAATAACAACGATGATAAAATGAAGGTAAAATTACCTACGATGGAGAACGCCTATGATGTGCTCACGAGAGTACGGTCTTCGCTCAAATCGATGGCGAGCGATGAGCTCGAGCAATGCACGGATGTGGCTGCGATGTTGGCCGAAAAGTCAACGGATCTCACCGGAGAGAGGGATGTCGTCGCTCGACTACGATTGCGTCGCTGTCACCGATTCAACTCTAGAAACTAGGCTCTCCTCATATAAAGATAGATCAAGTGCAAATTGAGGAGGATGGGGTGTATATAAAGAGAAGACATGAGAAGTTATTAAGGTGGTGGAGTTGAATGAGAGGTTATATTATTAATGGAGTTGAATGGGAGGTTGGAAAAAATGGTGGATTGGTGGAGTCGAATGGTGGTTATTGTAGAGAATAGAAATTAAATAATAATATAATGTAGGCTACTAAAATACATCAAAAAAATATAAAGAAGAAAAATAGTGGAGAATTAACAAAGGATGACATACAACATGTGCATTTTTGTTTGCTTTTCTATTTTGTATTTTTTATCTTTTTAGTGGTAGATATTTACAACAGAAAAATACAATTAAATACTAGAATAAAAATACAACTCAACAATGATATTTTTAGATTTGTAGTAATTAAGAAAGATAAAATAAAAAAATGAAGAAAGAATGAATATATACATGATATACAATGTACATCTAGGTCCCAAAACCCAACTTTTGCAAATGAGTTCCGATTTTAATGAAACCACTTCCATTGGATAGATAACTTTCTAACTTGAACTTTAAAAGTGAGTTTGGTGAATTTGGAGTTCATAACAGAGCGGGAATTTGGTCTGGAAGTTGGACTTTACGGCTTTTTCTCTTTGGGATCTAGGAGCATTTATTTGAGATAAAATTTGTTTTGTATTTTTATATTTTTATATATATTTTTATGAACAAGTCAGAGAAAGAATTAGCTAAAAAGGAGTTGAAATAAAATTATTAAAAATACATGAAGTTTTAGACTATTTACAGGTGGAAAACTCCTTTAATTTTGCGGCCTTTTATTGTTAATTTATTTTGTACAATCTAATATACAATAATTAATATGTTTTATTTACAAGAGTCATTTTGTTAATTTATTGATTTTATAAATATTTATTTGAGAATTTTACTCAGAGATTTTGCTAAGATCAAGATATTGAGATGATGAATCGTGGATTCATCACCCCCTTATACTTAAACTTTGCTAGTCCTCGAGCAAATAAAGAATGAATAAGTTAGAGTATCCCCTGACTGTGCATGTGAATACAAGACTTGATCCATTCAAGAACTCTCGGTTTCAGAGATCCTAAAATTCTAAGCTGAACCAAGCTCTAGTCAAAAGGTATCCAATTTCCCTAATCATCAGACTCTCTTTGTATACATATATAGTAGGGATATGACTTAAGTGTGGACTGCGGTTACAAGAGTAGAGTCACAAAATCACCAAAAGTTCCAATCCAAGAGACTCTCCTAAGAACCCAATCCTCAACACTAGGGAATAAACCATTTCTTGCATCCAATTCACTGTCTCTTTCGTCGTCAGACTTAAAAGTGTAGATGGAAGGCCAGTTGATGGAGGGCATAGGATTGTGTCATTTCTTCTCTCCCTCTCATTGGAACAAGGATTCTCTCATGTACCTTATTACTCAACGCATTTTTTTGGTGTTGATCAGTGCGTACGTCAAGAGAAGTTGGAGTCATCTGCACTTGTTTTCCTGGGAATACACCGGGGTGTACCTTTTTTGAGTACATATCGTACCTTCTACACCCAAACTTGTAGCATTTACGATGCAAAGCCCTTTTTTGGTGCAAGTCCGACTCCTGGTCCTAATAGCGGTGGTCTAAGTGGACACTTTAAAATGGTTGGGAGTGCTCGCCTTTGGTGGAAGCTCTTTGATATTTGACTTTGTGGAATGAGAGCTTTTCTTTCACATTCCATTGCTTTGTAGTATTTTGGCTAGCTCCACTACCTTTACCAAGATTTGGCGCACACTGATCAACATTTTTTTTTATTTTATCACACCTTGGCACATAGGTAAATATCAAGAGATAGTACAAGAACCATGTTCTCATACTGGCTAAAGATACTAACACTCAGGTTTCATGAAGCCTTCATCGATTTTATCCCATCCTCGAGTATCATCAAATCAGGTCCAAACTCAAATCCCTCATCCCAGATCCTCAAGTGAAATTTCAACTCATCTCATCATAACTGCAGTCGTGTATGTGAGGTGATGATCATATTCTTAAGGTAGAGACTAAGTATGCAATATAGCACACAAATCTTTCAAACTAGGTAAGTGTGAATAATTAAGTCAAAGACCCTAATGACTAAGGCTGATTAACTCAAAATCTCAAGAGCTCATAAACCAAGTGTTCTTAAACATCACTAGTCTTGTATGAAAGTGTAAGTGTCAGGGGTTAATCCAACCGATTAGTTAGTTTTATTATTTTTTTTTGTTTTTTTTGTTTTTTGTTTTTTGTTTTTTGTGTTTTTTTTGAAAGGAAAGGAAGAAAGAAAGATGTTTTTTTCTTCAAAAAGTTTTTTTTGAAAAACACACATTTTTAGTAACAAAGAAAGAAAAGAGATTTTTTTGTTTTCTTTGAAAAAGTTTTTTTAAGCAAATAAGAGTTTTTTGAATGAAAGTTTTTTTTTATTTTTTTGTTTTTGTTGTTTTGTTTGTTTTTTTAAAATATTTTTTCTAATTTTACCCACCCCGTAATTATTATATAATATATACAAAAATACATGAAAGTACGAGCTATTGGTAGGGATGAGCATTGGGCTAGGCCGGCCTGGCCCAGCCTGAAGCCCAGCCCAAAAAGCCCGGCCCGGCCCAAGCCCAAACAAACATTGGACCGGGCTTGGGCCTAATTTTTAGGCCCGAAATTTTTTTGGGCCGGGCTCGGGCTTGACTTGGCCCAGCCCGACCCGGCCCATGGGTCCGACCCGAAGAGGGCCCGAACCCTTCCCATATCCTACACGTATGGAAACTCTCACCTGTCATGTATACTTTGTTCATGTATCCTATCTTCATACAATGTTTAAAATCAATATAGTCAAATGCGAGACATATGAGTCGATGATCATTGTATTTCATTTCAGAATTAATTTTTCTTAATTAGTCTACGTCTTAGATTATGGTGGTTATTCTTGAATTTTTTATTGTTTATTTTTTCCATTAGAATATTTTCTATTATTGAACCTTTACCAAATACGAGCATTATGCTCATTTTTTAACATGTAGTGCCTGGTGCACATGTTGTTGTTAACTGTGTAAACTCGGTTCACTCTTTCAGTTTCTGTAACGAGAGACGTTTATGGTATATAACATTGAGTGGACTTGTATAAAATGAGAAATCATCTCCGGTAGAATTGAGTTTTAGTTGTTTCACAAGTATTATCGCATATGTTTTAAACAATTTTAGCTCGCCTAACTTCAATTGAGATTGACTTTAAACACAAACTCGAAGTTAATAATATATAATGGTTTAAGATGGGTTGGCCCGGACCAAGCCCGGCCCATAGGAATTGGGCCTTGTCTGGGCTTGGGCCGAACCAAAAAAAATTTGCGGGCCTAGGCCCGGCCCAAGGCCCGAAGTTTTTAAGTGGGCTTGGGCCTGGGCCCTTCAGGGCCCGGCCCAGCCCGACCCGTGCTCATCCCTAGCTATGGGTAAAGTATATATGTAATATATACACGCCCCCTATACTTAGCATGTGCTATGTCCTCAGAGCACAAGAAGCGAGAAAAAGACATAGCTTGTGCTAAGCGTAGGAAAGCTAAAATAATAAAAAGTATAGAAGCCGATCCGCCCCCCGATACTTAGGCTCTGGTCAGTCTAAGTGTAGAAGAAGAGCATAAAAATGGGGCGGTCAAGGTTAAGAGGAGAAATGAATGAGTATGTACACATGGTGGGCATCGACTCCCCCTATACTTAGGCTCTGGTCAGTCTAAGTATAGGACATGAGTAAGTGTGAGAACCAATGTGATCTGGAGAATATACAATGAAAGGATGATATAAAAGAGTTAATGAATCTTTTAAGCTGTTGAATCTTGGTGATGTATCTTCATGAAGATTCATATGATGTATCTGCTCTGTGCTCACTCTGTATGAAGTTGATGACCTCGACTTTGACCAACTGCTCTTTCGAATCTACAAAATACTTCAACAGTTGTCCATTTACCACATGAGATTGTGCACCATCTATGAGATCAGCTATCTCTACACTTCCATTCTCGTGCACTTTCTTAACAACAAAGGGACCCGTCCATTAGATTTGAACTTCCCATGGAACATCTTCAACTTGGCATTGAACAACCATTCCTTTTGTCCAGAGACAAAGTCTTTGCACCTAATGTGCTAATCATGTCATCTCTTTACTTTATCCTTATAAATCAAACTGTTGTCATATGCCCTGTTTCGGATTTCCACGAGCTCGTTCAAGTTCAAGTCTCGAGAAAGCTTCCCTAGGTGACAACTCCAATTAATCTTCTTAATTGCCATTCGGATTTGTGAATCAGCTTTGCGGGCAAATGGCATGGCTTGCCATAGATCATTCTGAATGGTGAAGTACCCAATGGAGTCTTGTAGGCTGTCCTATAGGCCCATAGAACTTGGTCCAAAAGCTGGGACCAGTTCTTCCTATCGGGACGAACCAACTTCTGCAAAATACTCTTCACCTCTCTGTT
Source organism: Ottelia alismoides (assembly GCA_037367405.1). NCBI lineage: Eukaryota > Viridiplantae > Streptophyta > Magnoliopsida > Alismatales > Hydrocharitaceae > Ottelia > Ottelia alismoides. The sequence goes on along the minus strand of JAZKJV010010483.1, from coordinate 137,027 downwards.
CAAAACCTCTACCATGTCGTTGGACTGTGGGTGGTAAGGAATAGTAACTCTATGCTCAAATCCATAGTCCTTAGCTAAAGATCTCATATCTCGGTTCACAAAGTGGCTACCCCCATCAGAAATCAAAACTTTTGGTACCCCGAAACTAGCAATAATATGGTCTCTCACAAACTTACAAACAGTCTTGCAGTCTGCGGTTTGGGTTGGGATAGCCTCCACCCACCTAGATAGATAGTCAACCGCCAACAATATGTACTCATGTCCTTAGCTGTTGGGAAAGGGACCCATAAAATCTATGCCCCATGCATCAAAAACATCACAAATAATCACCGGTTGCATGGGCATCTCATCTCTCTATCCAACTGTTCCTCCCATCCTTTGACAGATCGAGCACGATCGTACTAAATCAATAACATCTCTAAACATGGTCGGCCAATACAATCCACATTGAAGTACTTTGTGAGCGGTTCTCTTTCTCGAATGGCAACCTCGAGTGAATGACAATATGTGAGAACACTCTGGTACTCCTCCTTAGGAATACACCTTCTCCAAACACAATCCGGCCCTTCGAAGAAAAGGAAAGGATCGTCCCAGTGGTATCTCCTCGAATCCGACTTCAGTCAGTCAATGCTGCTCCTAGTCCAACCATGGGGAACCTGCTTGGAGACAAGATAGTTCACCATGTTGGCATACCACGGAAGTGAGTCAATAACACAAATTGACTCGTCTGGGAAGGTCTCGTTAATCCGCTCATAATCAGTATAATCTTTAAGTTCAATCCGAGAAAGGTGATCAGCCACAACATTCTTCACTCCAGGTTTATCTTTTATCTCCAAATCAAATTCCTGGAGGAGTAAAATCCACCTAAGAAGACGCATCTTCACATCCTCTTTTCCATTAAATATCGAATGTTGTGTGATCAGTGTAGATTGTCACCTTAGAGCCTAAAATATATGATCTGAACTTCTCGAGGGCCCATACTACAACGAGCATTTCCTTTTCAGTCACTGTATAATTCTTCTGTGTAGGATCTAATACTTTTCTCGTGTAATGGATCGCAAATGGGATCCCCTCTTGCCGTTTTCCTAACACAGCTCCTATAGCAAAATTTGAAGCATCAGTCATGATCTCAAATGGGAGAGACCGATCAGGAGCTTGTAGGATAGGCGAGGCACAAATCTTCATCTTCAAGAGCTCAAAGGCCTCCAGACACCTGTGATCTACAATGAACTCCGTGTCTTTCCCTAAGAGCTCAGTCAGTGGGCGGGCGATCTTAGATAAATCCTGAATAAATCTCCTATAGAATTCAACATGCCCTAGAAGAGACCTCACTGACTTCACGTTGGTAGGTGGATCGAGTTTCTTGATCACCTATACCTTGGCAGGGTCAACCTCCATTCCCCTTTTGGAGATGACATGCCCCAACGCGATACCCTCCGTCACCATAAAGTGACTCTTCTCCCAAGAGAGTACCAGATTCACCTCTCTACACCTCATGAGGACTCGGTCCAAGTGCTCTAAACATGTATCAAAAGAATCAACATGAACCAAGAAGTCATCCATGAACACTTCCAGGAAATCTCCTACCACCTCGGCAAATATGGCGATCATGCACCGCTGAAATGTGTCCGGAGCATTGCAGAGCCCGAATGGCACACACCTGAAAGCATAAGTACCGAATGGACATGTGAATGTGGTCTTTTCCTGGTCCTCAGGGGATATAGCTACCTGGTTGTAGCCTGAGTACCCATCAAGAAAATAGAAGAACTCTTTCCCTGCAAGTCTCTCCAAGATATCATCAATAAAGGCAAGGGAAAGTGATCTTTCTTGGTCGCAGCATTCAGGCACCTGTAGTCAACACAGACATGCCACGATGTAGGTACTCATATCGTGATCTCTACCCCCTCCTCGTTGGTGACCATCTGAATTCCTGATTTCTTCGGGACAACATGAAGCGGGGCCACCCACTTGGAGTCAGAAATAGGGTATATAAACCCTGCTTTGCACAATTTCTCAATCTCTTTCTTCACCACTTCCTGTAGATTGTGGTTAAGTCTCCTCTGAAATTAACGGGAAGGTCTCACATTATCCTCAGTAAAAATATGGTGCGAGCAGAGAGCGGGGTTGATGCCCACGAGATCCGACACTGTCCAACCTATTACTTTGCGGCTCCTCTCTAAGACTTCTAACAACCTAGACTCCCGTTCTAAAGTCAAGTCTGAGCTAATGATGACAGGATATCTCTCTTTGGGTCCCACAAGAAAGGCGTACTTGAGTGTAGGAGGTAGTGACTTCAGTTCCGGTAATGTGGTATCATCAAGCAAATATGGCTGAACTGAATCTGAATCTGGTTCCATGCTGCATGAAGGTGGGCTCAACTGTGTAGGACTCTCCACCAAATCAGAAGTATCGAGAGTCAGATCGTTAAAAATATCCAAACAATCGGCAAAAGCTACGTCCGACTCGTCATCTATGTCCCATGATTGTTCCGAAGAGGATGGAACTGACAGATCCGGATGGATCTCTACGTCATCATAGGAATAGGTAGATGCATCTCTAATAAGATCAGACAACACATGGCAAACTGCATCATGCACTATGTCTTCTCCATATGAAAGGGTCTCGCTCTGTCCTGAAGGATCTTGACTCCAAATCCCACTGGTGCTAATCATTTTGCAATCTGCCTCTGAAGACGAGTACTATGTGCTACTCTCTGAATCGGATCGCTGATACTTGGTTTGCTTCATCTCAAGGTTCACCTCTCCGCCTAGTGAACGGAACTTCATCTTTCCCGTACCATAATTAAAAGCTGCGCCTACAGTCCTAAGGAAGGACCACCCGAGAATAATATGAGATTCTCTCCAATGATTGGGGATCTCCATGTCCAAGACGGTGGTCAACTTGATAGTTATGCCCCTCAATCGAGATAACTACGTTATTCACTTATCCCTTAGGTCTCTTCACTGAGCGATCTGCGAATTGGAGTAAAGCTCTAAATTTGTGAAGTGGTCCCAACTCCAATTTCTGATATAATGCTAAGGGAAGTAAGTTGATTGAAGAACCATTATCCAAGAGTGTACGTGCGAACGCAATGTCGTCAATACGACTCTCTACATAGTGAGCACCCATGTCTCTCTTTTTCTTTGGCAATGTCTGATTCTTGAGACAATAGGTTGTGGCTACTGACAAGACGTGTGTCTTTATATTTTGGTTCTCTTTCTTCCTGCTAACCCTTGCAGATGTGCATCTAAACTTAAGGTATTTTTGGAATGCAGGATGATTAGCCACATATTCATCAAATGGAACCTTTACAGTGATGTTTTCTTTACAAAATCGTGCCATATTGGAGTCATCTTTTTGATGTGCTTTCCTGTCATAAGAGCATGGGGGAAAGGGATTGAAGCTAGGGAAACAGAGGATGAAGAATCTGATTCATGATCTGAAAGATCATTCTTGGAATTAACGGAAACAGAGTTCTTCATACATGAATCTTTTTGATGCAACATGGGATCCAAATCAAAACTATCTACTACAGGATGTGGAATAGAAGCTGGAGTGGTATCCGCCACAACCGGAGATGAGGTCCTCTGTAGACTCAGAAGAATATCCATGCTGTCGATGGTGCGTACACGCTCTCCTCCTCCTCTCGGCTCCCTGAGTAAAAATCCTCGAATGATGCTGATGGGGCTCCGAAATATAATGCCTCTCCTCCTCGTCCTCTCAAGACTCCTCAGGTAGAGCTCCAGAGATGCCCCTTCTCGTGTCCCTCGCCTGGTCAGGTACGATCACAGTCCTTCCGCTCCTGAGTGACATGTGGTTAACCTCGTCACATGAAAGTATCTCATGTTCAGATCTAGGAGATGTTGAATAGTATACCTGACTAAAGTGCTGTTGAGAACTAGATCGGTTCATGCTATTGGGATTAGCCTGAACTTGGGCTGGGATTGAGGTAGAGGGTGCAGTCTGCTCGTCTCGCCATCTGGACAGGCGGTTGACATCCACCCGTAAGTCGTGAATTTCGTTCCTGTAGGAACGGATCTCGTCGAGTATCTGCTGCTGAATATCCACAGGACCAGACGAAGAAGGAAGTGAATAAGACTAGGAAGAAGAACGGGAAGACTGGCCCTGCTGGCCAGGGTACTGCCTCTGCTGCTGCTGGGGTATCTGCTGAGATTGCAGGCCCTGCTGGCCCGCCTGGTAATGGCCCTGCCAGCCATACTGCTGGTACTGTTGCCGCCGCTGCTGGGGTGGCTGAAATCCAGGGCTCTGCTGTGAAGGAGGTGGTGCAGAGGTGAATGCGGTGTTGTGAAAGATCGGGGGATGCTGGTACATTTGTCGGTCTCCCGTACTTCCCTGTCTGGCATGGTCCTGAGTATACCATACTCCATTCACCTCCCAAACCGGTGGAGGCTCCTCCTGAACTGTCTCTACATGGAGGCGGCTGCTGTAAAGAGTGGGCATAGGACTGGTCCTGCTCCCGCGGCTGGGGTTGCCCTGACACCAACTGCTCCTGAATATGGTGAACTCGGTAAATGGGAGCAATGGGTGTAGTCACGACGGGTATCCTTATCTTAGACACCCTCTCAGTCAACTCCTCCATATGTTTTGGAAGTTTGGAAATGCTCCAATCTAACTCATCAATCCTCCTGTCGATCTTCTCGACCACTGTAAGCTTGTCCGCCAGGAGTCCCATGCTAGGAATCACATCCTGAGAGAGATCGATTACAGCTGATTTTCCCCCTCCAAATGAGAGTGAACTGGGGGACGATGTATAGGCCCTGCTGGCCATCTGTGAGCGGCAAGTTTCTGCCATCTGCTCGAATACCTTCCAGATGGTATCTGCTCCTCATGATGTATAGCTGCCTCCACAGGCAATGCTCACTAAACCCTGCATCTCAGGGTTGAGACCAGTGAAGAACGACTGGACCAAGATGTTGTCATCTAGTCCATGACAGGGACACTTCTGCATGATGTCCTTGAATCTTTCCTAAGTATCATAGAAGGCTTCGTGGGGTAATTGGGAAAAACTCGTAATGTGCGTCCTCATCATGTTAGTTCTACTCAGTGGGTAGAACTTCTTCAGGAATAGGTCCTTGAACAGGGCATAAGTGGTGATGGTAATTCCAAGATTTTTCATCTAGTAGTCGGCTTTTCTACCCAAGGCAAATGGAAGGGCTTTGAGCCTAATATAATCCTGGCTAACATTATGATGTTTGAGGTTAGCACAGATGAGCTCAAAGTCCCTTAGGAATTCATATGGCTCCTCAGAAGCATTCCCATCAAAGTGCGGCAGTAGGTTCAGAAAGTGCGGCTTCAACTCAAAATCAACTGTGGGTTCTGCCGAACTCAAGTAGTTCCGAATTTGGTATTGTCCGTGGTTATACGTCACATCCATTGGTGGTTTGACCCCAACATTTGACTATCCTAACTGAGCTCGGAGTAGTGCATGTTGCTGCTCAGATGCAGCTAATATGGCAAGTACCATTCTCAACTGCTCTTCGTGGTTCTCTTCTTCCTCTTCTTTCTTCTTTGGAGGCATTTTTCTAGTATCGTCTTGAAGTTCTGAATCAGCAAGGTGTTCTTGATTAAAAGAGGATTTATGAATCAAGATATTCTCACCGAGATGAAGATCTTCCTCGGTGAGGTGGGAAGAGAGAAAGGGAATGGTTTGAGAGTAACCATCCCGAGAGTGGGTGATCCTGGGCTTAAGAGGGTCATGAGTACAGGGTGGTCCAAGTTACGCTTGGACCTTTGAAGATGTACTTTTTGGAGGATTCAACGAGAGATTTGCAAAGTCCAAATAAATATCCCTCCAATCGGTCATCTTCGATGTCAAAAAAACCGATTAGAACACGATAGTCAATGAGGCGCTAGTTCTATGATGCACGTAAATGTGCAGAGTAAACTCACACAATACAAACACAACTCAAACTCTCAATTTCACCAACTCAACATGTGATGGCTGTAAGGGTTCGACCGAATTATTTGGTCGGTTTTGGTTGGTCATAAATACAATCTTGGAAAGATTAACGAGCTGTTAGGTGCTCGTATTTTCCTACAGACTGGCCCAATTCTTACGACTAGTTGGATCTACTTTCAGCCAGTATAGGAGTAAGTATAGACCGTATAAACACGACTACCCGTTCCTTGAGGACTAAGGCGTCCTCTAAACCTCCCACTCTGCTAAGGAAATCCGGACCATTTACCATCTACTCGTAGATCCTCACTGAAAAGTAGCTAATCGCCTAAAAATTAAGAACCAGCATAAGTAAGAAATCTAGGCTTGGCTCTATCCTAGGGTCATCTCTCTCTCACTTGCAAGTAAAACAAACAATGAGGGCTTTATGCACCCGTGAACAGGGGTTCTTTTTATTCCAATTTTTTATCGACCTGCTCAATTCAGTCCCAATTTTAGAGTTAGGTTATCACTTGAAAATTATTCTGAACACAAAAACACGTCTACCGTTCAGTCCCAATTTCCTTTTTGACCTTAAGTTATAAAACGAGAAGGGAGTCGAAAATCAGAATGCAAACGAGAAACTATGATGCATGCACAGAAGAAGGTATACTTACTGTGAATCCTAGCACTCCCCATATGTTATGCAAAACTGAATTTGTAAATTTTACACTAAATGCATGCAGATTGAGAAAACCGCATCTAAACAATATACTATTAGCGGGGAAGAATTGATTTGATTTGAGCTAAATAGTACGTGTCTATGTGCGTCTCATTATGAATCTTATAAGATAACTAGATCTTCTAAGATATGTGTGGCCTAAATTACGATGGGCACAAACAAATTTGATGCTAAACTACCGTGTGCCTAATCCTTAAATTCGCCACTCAAGTCGAGTCCCACCCTCACCGGAGAGTGAAATAGGTCTCGACATACAACAAATAATGTCCAAGTCTCTTTACAAGCGCGGGCTCTCAAACAAGAGCCGATATAAAGGAGCAAACTACCTAAATAATTACAACACAATAATTACAAAAATAAAAAAACGCTCTTAAAATAAATTCAATTCCTAGCTCTTCAGTAGTCGGCGCGCGTCGCTTTCGTCGACTTCCGATGCACTCCAAGTCCACCGGGCCCTCAAAAGGAAAAGAAAATATATATTAGAGAGATCAACAATAAAATATATATAAAAATGAGAAGAAAAATAATTGCAAAAAAGATGGAATAAATACAAGTGGCTCAGGGGTCAGACTACTCGAGTAGAGAAAATCTAAATCTAATTTTCCAATTTCATCCCTAAGCCGTTTGCCTCCCCGACAACGATGCCATCTAATTGAGTTGCTTACTACAATATGTAATTTGGGTACATTGTAGTACGTGCACTTAGAGAATCAGTCAGAATCGAGAGAAGATCTCCGTGAAGAGTGTCTCGGCTTAATTTATATCCCGGACAAGTCCGGGATCGAACACATGGAGGCAAAGGAACAACTTCCAGTTAATTTGAATAATTAAGTCTAGGTTTTCAAATGGGACTTTTTTTGTATTTTTTAATGCAAAAAATAAATGAAACAACAAAATGCAGGTAAATTAAGAAACTAAGAAAACACACAACTAGGCCAAATTAATTTTAATGACAAATCAGTTCAATGCAGCTAATTTATATTTTTTTCTAAGATCTTAATTTAGTGATGCTTGCAAAATATTTTTTTTAGAATTTTAGGGGTTAAGATGCAACAATTAAAAATGCATACTTTTTATGGGTTTTTTCTTAATTTTTCACACAAACAGTAAGCAAAAATTATGAAAAAATTACTAGAATACAAACATGATGCAAGGAAACTACAGTAATATTTCTGGAATTTTTTGACAAAATATGATTTTCTTATGGATTTTTTAGTGAAAATAGAGTGACAATAAGTAATTAATTCCTAATAAATCCACAATAGTAAATTAATAAGAGTGAAATTATCTCAAAACGATATTTCGATGTTCAATCCAGGAGAGTTGATTTCGCAAAAATGATATACGTGGATTTAATTAAAAATCAAATAGCCAGATCACTATATAATTTATTTTAGGCACATGATGACTCTATTTTGGATGAAATTTGGAAACTAATTCAAACACATTTCAGGGCTTCATGTCTAATGTTTGTGGAATTTTTAGAGCAACTATGTGTCAGATATGTATTTAAGAGCACAGAATGGGTAAAATATACAGAATTTCAGTTAGACAATTTTAATTAATTACCCAAATATCAGAAAAATATAAATAAATATCCACTTGTTAGAGAACTAGTTGCTCAACATTAAAACATTTTTTATTGAATAAAATGATGCAATATTAATATCCAAATTGCTATACAAACACAAGGTTATCCGTGCAAATTTCAGAGAACAAAATATAAAAAGACTAAGTACATGGACCTTTTTGTAATTTAAGAAACATAATGGATAAACTTTCAATATTCACAATAAAAAATAAAAAATGAAAAGACCTTTCTTCTTCCTTCTTCGTAGCAAGAGGCGGAGATGAACCCAAAAAGGCTCGGCGGCAGCGCATGCTCGGTGGACTCGGTGGCTGGCGGAAGGAGAAACCAGGGCGTGGGGCGGCGCGGCCACAAAGGAGGACAACGGGGCGGCGCGGCCGCGCGCAGGCATGTGGAAGAGCCAGCGACTGGCAGGTTGCGGCTGGGGACTTCGGGCGGAGGCGGCGACGCGCCTGGGCTGGGCCACGGGGTGTGCGACGCACGACCACCGCTGGAGTGGCGTGAGGTGGTCGTGCGCATAGTGGCGGAGGGATGTGGGCTGAAGTCGGCGACCGGGTCGCCAGTTGAGCAGCGATTGGAGGGGGCGGCGGCGGTAATGCGTCGCTATTTTTTTTTTATTTTTTTTATTTTTTGAATTTTTTCTACTATTGTAATATTTTTTGTTTTAGATTTTTTTTAAATTAATAAAACATGCAACATGAAAAAAAATATATGAGAGGACGGGTTGGTGGTGATGATGATATAGAATAAACAAATGGGAGTATGTAGATGGTAATGTGACGTGATTAAAAAATTGAGAAAATAACAACGATGATAAAATGAAGGTAAAATTACCTACGATGGAGACAATCGCTTATGATGTGCTCACGAGAGCACGGTCTTCGCTCAAATCTCCGGCGAGTGATGAGCTCGAGCAACGCACAGATGTGGCTGTGATGTTGGCCGAAAAGCCAACAGATCTCACCGGAGAGAGGGCTGTCGTCGCTCGACCGCGGTTGCGTCGCTGTCACTGATTCAACTCTGGGAACTAGGCTCTCCTCACATAAAGATGGATCAAGTGCAAATTGAGGAGAATGGGGTGTATATAAAGAGAAGATGTGAGAAGTTATTAAGGTGGTGGAGTTGAATGCGAGGTTGTATTATTAATGGAGTTGAATGGGAGGTTGGAAAAAATGGTGGATTGGTGGAGTTGAATGGTGGTTATTATAGAGAATGGAAATTAAATAATAAAATAAATAATAATATAATGCATGCTACTAAAATACAATAAAAAATATAAAGAAGAAAAATAGTAGAGAATTTACAAAGGAAGATATACAACATGTACATATTTTGTTTGCTTTTCTATTTTATATTTTTTTATCCTTTTATTAATAGATATTTACAACAGAAAAATACAATTAAATACTAGAATAAAAATACAACTCAACAATGATTTTTTGGATTTTTAGTAATTAAGAAAGATAAAATAAAAAAATAAAGAAAGAATGAATATATACATGATATACAATGTACATCTAGGTCCCAAAATCCAACTTTTACAAATGAGCTCCGATTTTAATGAAACCGCACATGTTGGATAGATAATTTTCTAACTTGAAGTTTAAAAGTGAGTTGGTGAATTTAGAGTTCATACGGTGAGGGAATTTGGTCTGGAAGTTGGACTTTATGGCTTTTTCTCTTTGGGATCTAGGAGAATTTATTTGAGCTAAAGTTTGTTTTGTATTTTTATATTTTTATATACATTTTTATAAATAAGTCAGAGAAAGAATTATCCAAAAAGGAGTTGAAATAAAATTATTAAAAATACATGAAGTTTTGAGCTATTTACATGTGGAAAACTCCTTTTAATTTGCGGCTTTTTATTGTTAATTTATTTTGTACAATCTAATATACAATAATTAATGTGTTTTATTTACAAGAGTCATTTTATTAATTTATTGATTTTATAAATATTTATTTGAGAATTTTGCTCAGGGATTTTACTAAAATCAAGATATTGAGATGATGAATCGTGGATTCATCAGTCATCTTTGGTGCAGTATTCCTGTGTCAGCACATCCATAAACATGTCTATTATCTATAATATCAAAAATATTTGATTAAAGAAAAAAGTAAAATAAGTAATGAATATACATATACGTACCGAATCTTCTATCATTTGTTCGTACAGGAAATTGTGGATCTCTCTGCCTTTACAACTGCGATTCTCCGGAGTAAAGTATGTTGCATTTAATCTGAATGAATTATATTATAATATCATTTTTCCTTTAAATTAGAAATAATTAACTTTAAATGTTTAAAATAGATAAAAATTCTTAATTGTTGGCATGATCTCTTAGAAATTCTTGAATTGTTTTTTTCGTTTGTTCCAAAACTCTCTCGTAACCAATAAATCAGTTACGAGATCACATAGATACTGATATTCAAACAATTAATTTCAAATAATGTTAGTAAATAAATAGTATTATAAATATATAGAATCTCATATGCTTTGTGTGCCGTAGAAAAAATCAGTCATTTTATTTGTAAACGTAAATAGGATTAACTAAATGGTTGCAATATTATATATCATTAAGGTAAAATACATTCTACTATATTTTTTGCTTACCTCACTTGTCGTATCATCCACAATTGATCCCTTTCTCTTCTCTCCACCGATTTTGTAACATTCGTGTAAATCTTTTCCTTCTTGATCCTGTTTGTCTTCCCTCATAGAATCCTCTAAGGCTTTTTTAGCTTCTCTTCTCTCTTTTAACCTTTTTATTATAGAACTTTACTGCACTATAACCTTTTCTTTTTTTCTTTTCCTTATTGCTGTTTATGGTGGCACAATTTAAGATTGTGCATTGTCATCAATCTTCAAATCAAATGAAGGTATGTCAACGATCATACCTGATTCTTTCTTACTTGTATCTGGGGATTTCTCAACCGTATGTTCATCACATATTTCTCATATTAAATGTTCAATTCTTTCACCAATTTCCGTGGCATTCTCTTCAAAAACTCCTTCTTTCATATCAGCTCTTTTGCAATTCGTTGCATACATTTCCCCATCATAGTTATCCATGTTACCTTCAACTGCACTTTCATTGTTTTTCTCTATGTTATCTATTGCTTGGAAATCGTTTTTTTCAACATTTTTGTTCTCCTGAACATGAAATGTTTTTATTTTATCAGACAGGTCCCTATTCTCAGATTTCAACTTCTTAAGCTCAACCTTCAATTCAGAAGTCTTTCTTATGTTTTATGCATCCTTTTTTCTAGAGGTTTCACTCATCTCCTTAATGATTTCCTTCAGCTCTTCTATCTCAAAAGCAAATACTTCACACATACATTTTTTTGTTGTTTTTTTGTTGTGACGTCTTCAGGTTGATCTCTAACAACAGATTTTTTGACACACACTTCTTTTTTCTTGTATTTTCTCTTTCTTGTTGACATATCTTGTGGTATTGGAATGGGTTTCATTATCTCAATCTGCGGCCTCCTCACTGTAAAACCACCCATGGCAAATTTTTTGAATGGGAAAATATATTCGTCTGCTCCTATTTTGACTATTTCATTCTTGTGTAGTTGTAAAGCATGCAATATCTACATAAAGAAAAACATATAGTCTTTAACCTAATTAAAATATTAAACATACACTGTATCATTTTTCTTATTATCTTTACTTACATGTTCACTGCTGATCGAAACCAAGGATTTGGAAACCCCTTTAATTGGACCAACCCACTTTCTACTCCTTGATCTCAGATCTCTGCTCACAACGTGGTCTTTGCAGCAATACTCCATCATCCATCCTTGATAAAGAGGTTGTATTAATATTTTTAATGGCCAATCACATCAATATAAAATTAATTAAGAACTCACATATAAACAAGCAACACATCCTGTAAGATAACCCAGTGTTACCCTTGATGATCCAGCTCTTCTCTTTTGAACCCGACTCACTACGTCATCCATATTGAATAAAATCATTCTTGCAACTGCGTCAGAACAATTAAAGAATCTTGTATCCTCAAGGGATTCTATGTAGTGCAATAAGTCTTTTGGAAAAGAGTAAGAACTGTCAGGGAAAAGGAAGGTTGCGAACATCAAAAGTATTAAACATGTTACATAGATAGACACTGACTTGTCATCATCCTTATTGTAATAATCTTCTAGAATGCTGACCAAATTCTTTCTGTTGAAAACCATTCCGTCTTCAAACAGTTCATTTGAAATGAATGATTTCTATTACATATGTCTACCCCTGACTGTGATGGTAAAACTCGAGCTAGGTAGGCCCAATATCGCTCCCACCTCTTCATCACTAAAGCTCACAACCTCATATCCAAATCTAAAGTTTCTTCCACCTTGAAATTGTTCAACTAACCATTGAAGATTCTTACGTTGGATCTCAACATGTCCAATATTGACTAGTTTACTAAATGCAGTCTTCACCCACAGGGTTTGTTGTTTGTTCGTCGGTCTATGGCTATCAATAAACTGCACAAAATGTTCTATGTAATACATGTGATGTACATAGCCTTTGCTTGTAAGTAAAAACATAAATAATCATTCTTACATATCATTTTCATGCTTGAAATAAATCAATAACTTTTAATATTTCAAATGATTATGCATTTTCTATTAAACAATCATTAATATGCATAATCCCGAAATTGTCTTCCCCCTTCAAAAGTTCTTGTTCATCAGTCACCTCTTTTCCCTTGACAATTGGAAGGTCTGTTCCTTCTGTTCGTTTCATTTAGGCAAATTACAATTTATAAAAATACTATTAAATACTTCTAATTACTTCGAATATTGTACTTACTTATTTAATTTGTTTTATGATGATGGACCTGGAGTTCCAAACATGTATCCTCACTATCTTGGTCAGAGTCATCTTCCTGTTTCTTTTTGGTTTCGTCCACGCACGATTGCATCTCTTCCATCGTCGCCGTCTGTCACTCTACTTCCTTAGAATCTTTTGTGAATGCAACCTCTCGCTTGAATCATCAGCTACGATGAACTCCTTCTTCGTCGTTTTTGCCAAGGCGCGCTCCGCTTCTTCCCTGTCTATCTCAAATTAGGTATTCTATAATTTCATTAAAAGAATATATTTCTACTTTCCTAATATTGTATTTGATTATTTTTTAAAAATCCCGCTTTTTAGGTTATCGCCAAGTACATAATTAATTTTAAAAAGTAAGTGGTTGTTTACTTTTTTTCTAAATATAGAAAGAATATAAAATTTAAAATATAAATAAATTATAGCTTAATGAATGCAATAATAATGTTTTGGTAATTATTCCTAACTCAAAAACATTAATTGCCTTTTTTGTTCATTGCGGTTGAATCATTTACAAGTTTATTTTAGATTTTCTCTACTTTTGTTAGCTATATTCATCATTTGAAAGGCAATACTTCGTAATCGCACTCATCACTTTGGATTCCCAAACTCGCGTTTTATGTTTAATCATAGTATATGATTTTTTTTCTTCATATTATCAATGCATTCAATTATTTATTGTCAGGTTATGATTTCATGAATCTTTCTTGTATATGCTTCCTGTTACACCCAAACCAAATGTTACGCCATATTCTTTCAGATTCTTTATTTCTTTTCTCTGTCATACATAAATTCTTCACTAGATTCAATTTTATTTGTTAGAATATTTTCTTTATTTAAATTATTTTGATTATATTGTTTAGAAAATCTGAAAAAATACTATATGAAAAATACTACATGCAAATTAAGATAAAAAAGTAAATTTAATAAGTATCAACATGAGGATTTTTTCATCACACTTTTTGTTATGTTATTTATATTAACACATCTATAAATATAAAAGAAGAATTTCATGTCATCATAATTTCCTTGATCTATATTTAGATAATAACCCACAGAATGTAAAATAAATGCACTTATGTGTAATACTAAATTAATATGTAAAATAGAAGTAATTATATAACACAAGCAGCTAGTATAATGACACAATTTCTGTAAAATGAATTCTCTATTTGTAAAATAAATTATTTAGTTGTATTATAAAAAGACCAATTGTAAAACTTACAAACTTCCTAAATCGTTGAAAATGATTACATCAATGGAAGATATAACTTACATATAGACAAGATAATAAGTATTTTGTAAAATACATTCTGTTGTTGTAAAATACATTTGGTTTACGTAAAATATAGTACTTTTTTGTAAAATAACATGCGAATTGTCAATACGAAAGTACAAAAAGTGATAATAACTTCGTAAAATACAATCCATATTTGTAAAATGGTGTTTGTTTATGTAATATATATAGTGTATTTTTTTCTTTACATATCGATTTATTTCAATTTTGAGATTTCAGTAAAACGTTAATTCCTTGGAATGTGTACTTATTTTTTTTGCTTAACAAAACAACATAACATAAACGTTAAGTAATTTAACATTACCAATGGTAAATTACTGTCATCATGTGTATAATATCAATACTTTTTATAAAAATATCAATATTCAGCATAATATTATTTTCCTGCATACAATTGAATGTAAAATGTACAACACATATATGTAAAATAAGTTCTTTCTGCGTATTATATTTTTTACAATGTAAAATTACGTATCTAAAATTTAAAAAGATTGATGATAGATGTATAATAAGATTCAAATCTCTGTAAATGTTTCGTCGGCGTAAATTTAAATTTTATGTAAATCTATTGTAATATGACTATTTTTAGAAGGATCAATGACGTATTGATTTCTAAATATATCATTTATTTAATGCGCCCCTTTATTAGGAAGGTTAGTTTTAAACAAAACCACTAGGTGATTTTCATCTCCTTCGTTCATCTTTCATTAAACAGCTTAAGACGGCAACTTTTCACAAGCAAGGAAAGGTGCCACCTCAATTCAAGTGCATCATATATATATATATATATATATATGGGATTGGGGAGCCTACACCCATGCGTAGGTAACTTCCCTACACCCACCTCTGGTTCCCTTATTTTTTTGATTTTTTTGAAAGGGATCTTTAGGGGATTAACTTAGATTATTAAATGAAATATGCGTTTCAAATTTCATGTAAAACAGACATTCCCAACAGCTCCATCGGAAGGGACCGATTTCAGCAAATCTGAGACCGTTAAAATTTGACTATCCTGATGGATGAGTTAGAAGTCTCGAAATAAGTTGAAATTTGAATGACGGCATGGTGGTATATCATGATCTAAATTCCCCAAGGAATTAATTCAAAAAAATAAAAAAATTGAGGAAAAAAGAGGTGGGTGTAGGAAAGTTACCTACACATGGGTGTAGGCTCCCTTTTCCCTATATATATATATATACACGGGTTATGAAGCATTTTTTCCCAACCTATGACATCAGCTGCCATTAGTTGGGTTAGAACTTGGCGCAGATTATTTACCGTGGAGAGTATGATGTCTCATATGTCCAAAGATTGGATGATATATCCTTTGTCATCAGATAAGAAAATCATGAGGGTTGCATTCAAGGTGCAGAGGTGAAAGATCTGATTTATTACGTCATGGATTTAGGTTGATCTGAGAAGAGCAATTGGGGATGGATTGAGCCGAAATTTGACAAGCTCAGATCAGTCTTTTCCAAGTTGAGACGGGTCGATCCCAATGCTCCACCATGCACAAGACTCCTTTTGATCTTCAGACTTTTGTTACCTCTCATTCTGTCCCTGCACCCCACTCTCCACGTGTCCATATCCAAATTGAAAGCAGAGAGATTGTATCTCGACATGTCAAGCTTCAGTGAGGATGATGATTCTTCCTTTCTACCACACTAGCTCCAATCCCATAGATGAAGCAGCGATGATCGCGAGGTATTACCCTCCTATTTGTCTCCTCCCTACTGTACTGTAAATCAAATCCGCCTCTTCAAGATAATTGAGAAAGAGTATATGTATATATTACTATCGTATTGTAGTGAATGGTTACAAAATTTTTTTAGAAACTATACTTCTATATCATCACTCGTATGGCTCATCAACACACAATGTCCTACTCTATTTCCTTTTTGGTGCGGCTTCGCTCATATCTTACCATTCGGTCTATTGGTTGTCCGATTTTTTCTTGGACCATTAGAAATATTGCATAAAGATTCACCTTAAAATATATATTTTAAAGATTATGATAAAAGAACGACTTACTATTTTTCTCTTAAAATGATTTAAAAAGGATTGACGACGCAGCTTGTTGCTCGTCTTCCAACAATCTCTCTATAAAATGATTTAATATTTCAGTATTTATATTTGAGATAAGGAGATAATTTCAATCTTTAATACATAAATAAGAATATTGTCGATCATATCATTAGAAGATCATTGTCCTATACAATGTGTTCCTTTCTCTCTGTGTTTATAATAACAATAGTTGTATGTTTTTTACATGACTAGTATTAGCGAATTTGCAGTATCCACCACCCCAAATTCTATACATGATTTGATTATGCAGAATTCCCTCTAATTATCGGGACTCATTCTATCAGATATGTTGCTAGGATACTGAGATGTACCTTATCTTTGATTCTCTACACATAGTATTTGATTAGAACTATTAGTAATAAATAATCAATATATGTAATTAAAGAAAACGACCTTACCTTTCTACGTAGAGAATGGGTTTATATATATATATATATATACATATGTGTAGGTAACTTTCCTACACCCACCTCTTTTTTTCCTCATTTTTTTTATTTTTTTGAATTAATTCCTTGGGGAATTTAGATCATGATATACCACCATGCCGTCATTCAAATTTCAACTTATTTCGAGACTTCTAACTCATCCATCATGATAGTCAAATTTTAACGGTCTCAGATTTGTTGAAATCGGTTCCTTCCGATGGAGCTGTTGGGAATGTCTGTTTTACATGAAATTTGAAACACGTATTTCATTTAATAATCTAAGTTAATCCCCTAAAGATCCCTTTCAAAAAATCAAAAAAATAAGGGAACCAGAGGTGGGTGTAGGGAAGTTACCTACACATGGGTGTAGGCTCCCCAATCCCTATATATATATATATATATATATATAGGGTAAAATGGGGCTGCCCCCAAGGAGTAGCCAACTTGGCTACTCCCACCCCTATTTTCCCTCATTTTTTATTTTTTGGAAAATAAAAATTTGTATATTCATCATTATATCCCTCCCACATTCTATTAAAATTTCGTCAGAAACAGAGACTCCTAAGCCCTCCATCCAGACGTCATTTTTTTAACGGTCGCAGGATTTTTTAAATCAACCATGTTTGGATGGAGGCCGTAGGAGTCTCTGTTTCTGACGAAATTTTAACAGAATGTGAGAGGGATATAATGATGAATATACAAATTTTCCAAAAAAATAAAAAAATGAGGGGAAAATAGGGGTGGGAGTAGCCAAGTTGGCTACTCCCTGGGGGCAGCCCCATTTACCTCATATATATATATATATATATATAGGGGGCCTTTCAAATGAGACGTGGTCCTTCCATCCCTAAGGAAGGCCAACGATCTGGACCATCGGATTCAAATCCAACGGCACCTTCAATTATGATGACCAAAAGGTCATTTTGGTCATCAATTTTTGCATTAATTATGCACACTAATTAATATTCCGAAATACTAAATTTAGATACTTTTATTTTTGGTATTTTTCGCAATACCATATTTAGAAAATATCCATTTTTTCTGGACGATATTATTTGGGGCGTATTTTTGTATTCTCGCGCATGTTTTTGTAGAATTTAAGGTTCCTTTTGTAATGATTGCATGTTTTTTTGTAAAATCCGTTGTTCATTCAAAAAGTCATCCGTTATTTGTAAATTTTGCATGGTTCTTTGTAAAATACAACTCATATTAGTCATTAATGTGTGGTTCTTTGTAACGATTGTATGTTTTATTGTATAATAAAATTCGTATAGTTTTTTTTGTAAAAATTGCGATAGTCGTTAATGCTTAATTGATACGAATATACAAACCAAATGTGTATAAAACACATCTAAAATGTATAATGTATATCAAAAATGTGTAATGCACATCAATATATACAAGATCTCTAAAAAATACAATTTTCATTCGCAACCATTTGATTTGTAAAAATACATGAGTAATTTTTATAATACATATCAAAATTGTATAATACAAACTAATATTGTATAGTACACATCAATATTGCATCAAACTGCAAATCGTTCTTCATCCAGTAAATATTAAAAATGTATAATACACATGAAATATGTGCATTTGGAGCCCCTCTGCCAACCGTCGTCGTTGCCCCATCGCATCAACGTGCAAGGAACACTCGCCGGCACTGCCCAAATCTGACGCCCGCTTGGAGCTCCTCCAGATACACCGACCGCGCCTCCTCGACTGCCGGCGAGCAACCGACCCCCGGGTGCATGCGCCCCCATGTGAAGCACCGGTGGCGCCTTTGCCTCCTTGCCATCGCACCGCGTGCAAACCATCCAACCCTTGCGTGAGCCACGTCATCGAAGAAGCTTCACCGTCGACTGTCGTTTTTCCGCCATAGAAGACAGTCACGCTCCTGATCTTCCTGCGAGGGTCGTTAGATCTTCCCCTCTGCTAACCTCGATGATCACGGATCCCTGTGCGAAGGAGCACCTTCACCCACTCGACGACCACTGGCCACCCACGCGTTTGCCGCTCACCCATCCGCACGTCGTCGCCGCCTCCTCCTCTTTGGCTACCACGACCGTTCACTTGAAGGCACCCATGATCGTTTGTCATTTAGTACCCGTGCATGTTGCAGCACTTGCCCGCTGGGCATTTCATCTTATTTCCCATGTCATTTAGTACCTGTGCATGTTGCAGCACTTGCCCGCTGGGCATTTCATCTTATTTCCCACCTGCACACGGATCCCAATTTAAGAGGGAAAATTGATGAGTTGAGGTTATGAAATCAACACAGAGATTAGCTACTGTAGAAATTAATTAACCTGTGTGCCATGCCACACTCGTAGTTTGTTGCCGTTGTAACACCGACTCATGTAATCAGCCTGCAGTGGTACTCGGTCGAGCAGAATGTTTGGTTGAAGGAGCAGCAGTCGCCGAGGATGCAACCGCCGTGGACGACGTCGTATTGCTTATGGTTGCTAGGGCACTAGGTTTCTAATATTAAATAAGCAATTAAACGTTAATGGAGGAGATAATTGAGGTATTTACATACTATATTTAGGTAATGTATAAAGACCAAAATAGGTTTCTGCGTAATTATAAATATTATCAACATGCCATTAATAACAACCACAAGATCATTTACGGATGGTTGAGATTGTTGGCCTTCCTTATGGATGAAAGGACCAAGTCTCATTTGAAAGATATCCTATATATATATAGGGTTAAAGGAGGCTACTCCATGGGAGTAGGCAATTTTCTACTTCCAATTGGCTACTCTCACCCCTATTTTTTTTCTCTATTTTTTATTTTTTTGGAAATAAAAATATGTATATTCATCACTATATTCCCCTAACATGCCATTCCAATTTCATCAGAAATAAAGACTCATATGCCCTCCATCTGAAGGGGGTCAATTTCAGCAATTCTGAGACCGTTAAAATTTGACAGTCTTGATGGAGGGGATAGAAGTCTCGAATTAAGTTGAATTTTGAATGACATCATAGTGACATATTGTGATCTAAATTCCAATAGATTTCATTTCAGAAAAATAAAAAAAATACAGGAAAAAATGGGTGGGAGCATGTAAGTCAGCTACAACCAGGGAGCATACTCCCTTTTCCTATATATATATATATATATATATATATAGAGAGAGAGAGAGAGAGAGAGAAAATGGAGCCTACACCCACGACTCATTTTTTCATAGATTTTTGATTTTTTTGAAATGAAATCTTGGAGGAATTAGATCACTATGCACCACCATGGTGTCATTCAAAATTCAACTTAATTCGATACTCCTATCATCTTCATCAAGACTATCAAATTTTAACGGTCTCAGAATTACTGAAAATGACCCCTTCTAGATGAATGTGAAGGAATGTTTGTTTTGCATGAAACTCGAAACACATATTCCTCTCAATATATTAAGAAAATCCCCCTAAAGTTTCATTCAAAAAAACTCAAAAATCATGCAAAAAAAGGCCGAGTGTAGGTAGTTACCTACACCCGGGGCTTAGGCTCCCAGCTCCCACACACACACACACACACACACACACACACACACACACACACACACACACACACACACACACATAGAGGATGGGGAGCTTGCACCAAGGTGCATGTAACTTTACATGCACCAACGCTTATATCTTCCACATTTTTTTACTTTTTTGAAAAATACCACCATGTATATTCATCCATATATCCCTCCAATATGTCATTCGAATCTCATTTTAATGGTCTTAGAATTGCTGTAATCGACCTGTTCTGGATGGAGGTCATAGGAGTCTCTGTTTCTGACGAAATTCGAATGACATATTGGAGGGATATATGGATGAATATACATGGTGGTATTTTTCAAAAAAGTGAAAAAATGTGAAAGATATAAGCGTCGGTGCATGTAAAGTTACATGCACCTGGTGCAAGCTCCCCATCCTCATATATATATATATATATATATATTGCAACGAGACGAATGACCAAAATGACTTCAGACCCATTGTAGTTTGACCTCATTTTGTAGCATGCAGTACAATCGAAATATTGTTTGGGAAGATGAATTATTTACAGCAAGAGTGCAAATCCGAGCACAACAATGCCACGGTATGGGACTTAAATGGGAGGAAGCGGGTCTGGTCGGACCAACGTGGGTCCCCATGGGTTCGGGCTGGGCTCGACCTGAGTTTGATATTTTCATGAAATGGGAGCCCAGGTCCTGCCTATATGTACATCGGATCCGGATTGAACCTGGACTTTTACGGGTCAGGTCTGGGTCGTGTTCGGATCAGTCCGGCCCAATACTCCATCCTAGACTCCTGATCTTGTGGGAATACAAGTGTTGTTACTACAATTAGGTGGACTCCACCATAGCAAATGTGTGATCATTCCCGATATTATGACCGTAATGAAGAAAACTTTGATGTCGAGGACTTACGGCTGCTGCATGATACCTCATTATATGTATTTGTACTTGTACTCTAAAATATATATATTTAAATAGTTTGTATCTTAATTGAATATAGTTGATTATAAGCATATCTTTTGGGAAGAGGACGGATAGAGTAGGGAGTCTACCATGGGGTGAGGGAATAGAATTATGATGAGCAATACGAGCAGATTGAAAGGAGGGAAGCAACAAAGGGTTGGGCATATGAGAGCGTAGGGGGAAGGCTGCATGATTTACATGCAGTTGTTTATTAACATGTGCTAGTTAAGTTGTGGAATGAGAATGTGATGGAATAAATATGTGATAGTTAGCATGTTGGGCATAATTAAGTTTTGAATAATACATCTATATGTCTTACTCGTTTATGATGAAATGAGCATATATGTACACATATATGTTTGTGATGAAATGACTATTTTATGGACTAAGTATGCTTCAAAATTGAATAACAAATTTGAGGTAAGAATTTTGGGCGCTCTCAAGATTGACTCGATTCTCGTTCTTTTGTGTCTTTCACCATGGTAAGAACACTTATATGTAGGGTTTCCAGTGACTTGTACACCCCAAAATAATTGTCCTTGCTTCTATAACATCTCTACAATGAAGATGGACGTTATGATGTTCAAATCGTTGCTTTATGGGCATCACCTCACATCCCAACATCTCCCACTTGACAAAAATGTTTATGATATTCGTGTCTATCTTCTTGGAGATGTTACCTGAGGTTCATTATTAATGAAAACTCCAACTTGACTCAATCATTCCTAAGTCTCATTAAGCCAACATGTTTAATGTACGTTCATGTTGCAATTCCTTTAGTAAAGGGATCAGCTAACATGTCACTTGTAGGCAACGCAAATATGCTACTTTGATTTCTTGTTTAGCCACTATATCTTGAATTTATTGATAATAGGTCTCAATATGTTTTCCTTTGAAACTTTTTGCTCCATTATTAATCATGCTTATTGCAGCTTGATTATCACAATATATTTCAATTAGTTCGTTAACCAATCCGAGACCTAAGTTCTCAAGAAAGCGCCTGATCTAAATGACATGAGTGGTGGCCATGCTATGTGCAATGTGCTTGGCTTCTTGTGTATGTCTAGAAACACACTTACTTTTTACATCCCAAGAAATAACCGCTCCACCAAACACAAAATGTTAACTAGATATAGATTTTCTATCATCAACATTTCCTCCAAAATCTATATTGGAGTATTCAACCACCTCAAGTGAAGCTTCCTCATAAACTATCTTTGATTATACCTTTTAGACATATCTTAATCCTCTTTATGGATTCTCAGTATGCCCGTCCGGAATTACTTTGATATTTATTTACAAGACCCAAAGGAAAATCCAAATCAGATCTTGTACACATCGTTGCATACATAAAACTTCCCATCGCATGCATATGGAATGTCAAGGGGTTTCTACCCTTTTCCATGACCCTGACTTTCACCGAGTCATTTTCCCAATACAAGTGGTGTAGGTGCAGGAGTGCTATTTTGCATTTCAAACCTCTTCAATGCAAATATTTTTCTTGACGTATATTCAATCTTCTTGAGCCCTCAATATCTAGTGATTTAATTATCAACAATATAAGATGATTCGTTCATGTCCTTCATCTCAAATTCATCGCTCAATTTTTCTTTCGTTCCATTGAACATTAATATATCAACATATAGTAACATTATAATAAACATGCTCCCACTTTTCTTGACATACATACATGGAATTACCCAATTTGTTCATAATAATTCAAATTTGATAATAATATCATGATAATTGAGATACCATTGCCATGAAGACTATTTCAAGCCATATAATGATCTTTTTCGATATGTATACCTCTTTATCATTTTCATCCATCTGAAAGCCATTAGGTTGTCACATGTAAATATCTTCTCTCGATTCTCCACTGAGAAAGGCTATCTTCATATCCATTTGGAATAATTCCAAATTCAGATATGCAACTGTAGCTAAGATCATACTTATAGAAGGAAATTTGGATACCGGAGAGTAGGTTTCTAGGAAATCTAGTCTAGTTTATTTGGGTATAACCCTTGACAACTAATCTAGCTTTGTATTTATCAATGGTATTGTCAACATGATACTTCTTCTCAAATACCCACTTGCATCTTATGGACTACCTACCTTCTGGCAAGTCCCATAGTTCACAAACACCATTTCTCTTAATTAAGTCCAATTAATTTCTATGACGGTCGTCCATGATTCCAACTCTTAGATGCCATTCTTCACTAAAAGAAATATGATCTATATAATCGCGTATATCCTCATCTACGTTATAACATGAAAACCTCACATCAATACAAATGAAAATCATCCATCCATGTATGTTATGCAATGGATCTCTTGTTGCCGAATATACCCGTAGGTTGCATGAGTTCACCCTCTTCCTCCTAAGGTTCTACACTTACTATTGGTGTGTGTTCTATTTCTGGATGAAGTATATCATTTAACATTTTTTACCTCATTTCCATATCATCTTTATTATCTTCTAAGATAATTAGAAGTTTTGTTTCCGTGATTTCATGGTCCTTTTCATCATGATTTTTAAGAAAGGTAGCATCACATCTTCAATGAGACGTCAAGTTTCATATAAGAACCTATACCTTTAGATTTTTTACAATATCCAATAAATCAACACTTTAATTTCTTAAATTCAAGCTTGCCTCTAAGTTGAATTGGAAGCAAGACATGCGCAATGCATCTTCATTTTTGGAGATGACTCAATTCTAATTTTCTACCATTCCATACTTCGTATGGTGTTGACTCCATGGATTTAGTGGGAATTTGGTTCAATATGTAATTAGCCACCGCTACTCTCCAAAACCTTTCGAGAGACATGAATGTGATAGCATACATTTTGCCGCATTCATTAATGTTCTATTATTCCTTTCGACCATACCATTCTGTTGTTGTGTGGAAGACATTCTAGTTTGCTTATTGATGCTTTCCCGAATTCAATAATCTTTGAATTCACTAGAGTTAAATTCACCGCCTCAATGTTTTAATTGTTCTTCACAATTTCTTGTTCTTCCTAATTTCTTCTCCACTTGTGTTCTATATCCCTTGAACATTTTAAAAATGTCTACTTTTCCATTTAGTTGGAGGAGTACTTGATGTAGTCATCAATAAAAGTTATGAATAGTCCATATATCCATGTGTACTCACACCCAAAGGATAACAAATATCAAATAGGAACAGTCTAGACAATTCCTTTGACCTTGTACATTTTGACAAAGGTTTCCTCATTATTTTATCAGCCAAACAATGCTTACAAGACAATGTTCTCGCTCCTTTCATGTTAGGTATTAAGTTCATTTTAACCAGTTGAATCATTTTTTAATTTCTAAGTATCCTAATAACATATATACCAAAGGCCAAACATTGATAAGCAACACAAGGAATAATTAGAACTTTCTTTTATCAATTTATATGTAACATTCAAGCAAAAACAGAGTAGTGCTTGGTACAATAATTTTTTATCTTTGTTGACGATAACACAATTGTTATAGAAGCATATTTCAAATTTTGTTATTCAACATTACATCACGAAGAGTAGGTTCTGTTAGATTCCAAGAGCATACAATACGTCATTCAGGATCATGATGATACTTCTTGGATCTAATTTGTATGTTGCAACACCTTCAACATCCAGATAGATGTTTGTCTCCCATGTAAATTCTATGTTATCCCTTTTTAAGTTCCTTGAAATCCACCAGGCACTCCATGATTTTTGAAATATGCCATGTTGCATCAGAGTCAATCCACCATCCTTCATACTTTGTCGATACAGAGTAACATTCTACCACTGCTGCAAATTCCAGATTATGCTAATTTTTGTATTCCGACACATGCACATGCGCATCGATGCTCTAACGTGCAGAAGATGGAGAAGCCAAGTCCATAGAAGGACTTGTTGGAACCTATTTAAGGAAGGGCTCAGGAACCTGTGAAGAAGATGGCTAACAAAAAAACACTTCTGTACTATGGAGGTGTAGGAACACCAAAAGACGGGTAATACATCATAAGCTGGCACATTTCATCTGAAGGAGGTCCGAAAAAATAGGTGAGTTCAAAGGCAAGGGGGACTGTGAAGTGGATCATCGACTTGATCGCTGAGATCCATGTGAACCTCCACATTTGAAACCAACCATGTCTATAAAATAACATGGATGAAATTAATTAGAAGTCTGTAAAATTAATTTAAATATAACATTAGATTATATATATATTTTATCAAAGTCTATACTTTAATCTTCACTATGCGAATAATATAAAATATTACTATTTTCATCATTATTGTCCTCAATAGACGAGTCCTTGTTTATATCATCCACATATTCCACTAAATCAGTACTTAGTACGACAAGATCTGCCAAGGGAATATTATAAATAATGAGAACAACTTCTACTATATTATAACAATGGTAATCAGTTATGAAAGCTTCATCTGAGTCCCATCTACACCATTGTCCTCCTTATTTATGTAACTTCGAGAGTTTATTCGTATAATTGCTAAATATTCAATATTTTTCCTTTTTCATGAGTCTTGAGATAGACAACATACTTGATCAACTTGGGTATCAAGGACAAACGATTCAAATCTTCGTATATATTTCCACACGATCACATCAACCATGTTGTTTCTTTTATCAATAACTACACCATATTTCGGGTCATACCAATCACATAAAAATAAGAAAAACTTGGTAAATTATGGAATACTATGCTCTACTTCTAAAACTTCTTTTAAGATTCCGTAGTAGTCGGTGTTTCCTCTTGGTAACAAGATCCACAAATCATTACACCATAATTCCGAGTGTTTAATTTTTTACTTGAATTTTCATATGAAGATAGTAATCGTTAGTACAACAACCATTGCATGGATGGACATGATATATCACCCTTCTTTGCTACCACTTATCATCATTTGGTTATTAAACCTTCTATCCAAGACTAATTCTCAACACATATTTTCTTTTGAGATTTTTACACCTATAACCCTGAGTAATTCAGCAATAACAATCATAACCCTGCATAATCATGAATAACATGAGAAACCCCGAAACTGCTTAACTCTTTCATGGTATAACCCCGTGCTATGTTCCTTTTTGTGTACCTGTTATCTGTGACGGTTTCCGTTAGAAAAAGACAAATCTGCCCCTAATGTTGATTTTTATTTGCAAAACATACCATTATTCCCCTCTCTCCCTTGCATGTCCTCCTCCTCCCATGCACTACCTCCTCCTCCCCTGCACGTCGACGCCCCCCAAGACCAACTCTGCAGCCTCGGCCTTCCGCTCGAAGCTGTCCCCCCCTCCCGTCGAGCCTGCAGCCCTTCGCCCCTTCCGCTCGAAGACCCCGCTGCCACCCTGCAAGCCCCCTCCCCCCGCGATGCAGGCCTCTTCCCCTTCCGTCCAAAGACCCCACCGCCGCCCTGCAAAGCCCCCCGATCCTTCCCCTCCTACGCCGAGCTTCCCCTCTCTCGAAGAAACCCCCTCGCACCTGCACCCACGAGCTTCGCGACCCCCCCCCCCCCCGCCTGCACCCACCAGCTCTGCGAAGTCCCTTTGGCCGCCAAATCCTTGCTCGAAGCACCTCCCCCCGTCGAGCTCGGGTCGCTACACCCTGCCGCATCCGCCAATTAGAATCCCGACTGCCACCAGCAACCCTTCCTGCAAGCTTGTCATTTTTCCTTTTTTTTTTTAATTTTGGTTAATCCTAGCCGTTAGATCATATATTGGTTAGATTAACTCACTTATGTAGTTGAATAAATATATTAAACTAATGGAGGTTTATGAGTGTGAGACGGAGTGACAACTTGGGGTTTCTCATGCAATTCAGGATTATGCAGGGTTATGATTGTTATTGTGGAATTACTCAGGGTTATGGGTGTAAAAATCCCCTTTCTTTTTGAAATCCCTATTTCAAATGAAATTAATATTATCAGTAAGTTATAGGAATCAAACAATAATAGAAACTAATATAGATATCAATGTACTCAACATATGGTGTTATTTCTTCGTAATTGTCTAAATATACAATTCAACAGCTTCTTTCTCTTGCTTTGACATCAAATGCTTTCTTGTTTTTCCTATTGATTGAGCTGATGGACGAAAGACGCTTATATGATAATCTTTGTATGAGAGATCGATTTCATTTCTGCTCGGTCTATTGTGGATCGTCTCCACTTCGTAGGAGAAATACCCTGCACAAAAAGGTTGCCACTTCTTTATATATATTAAGAACTTATGGAACCCTCCATCTGACTTTTATTTTATACTTTATGTTTCAGAAATAACATAAATTTGATAAATACAACAATCAATATTCTATAAAATCAATGTGATAGATGAAAAATCACATATAAATTAAGCCATTACCTTTCAAATATATACATCCATATCTAGTTAACGAATCCATCAACTTTAGCATCGTATGGTATATGAATCATTACATGCTCCATCGAATCAAAAAATATCGATGAAAAATATCTTCTTCATATTACACATTGTAACAAAAATATTCTTTTCGAGATAACTCAGCTCATCAACATGGATCATAATCTGGGGAGAATACTAGTATCCGATAGAATACCTATATTATTATTTTGGTAATAATCCTTTAAATGTTATTAATAACAATCTTTCCATAAGGATATGGTAGTCTTGACTCTTCACCGCTTTAAAACATAACTTTTTGAATCAACGAGATTCGAAAGATTCGATGCGTAGCCGTGTGGAAATTTCAACTTACTGTTCCATTTGCATATACTTTTCACTTAAGCCATGTCTAAAGTATACCTTGCTTTTGGAAATTCAATCTTCCATTGCTTCTTCCTGGATACTTGGAGATAAGCACAAGGCAATTGTATATTCCATGTATAGTGACTTGTACAGTGAGATCTAATCTCACATTCAAATGTATGACACCTCTCAGAGATGTTTGATCAAGTCATACATCATATCCAATCTTCTCATTGCATCAGAATCATATTCAGATCAATGTCCAACATTTGGACTATGAGTGGATGACTAGTCAACTGAGCGGAGTTACCAAAATCTAAACATGTTTCATCACTCTCTCGAAATGGAAATGTCATGATTGTACAATCATTTAATATCACATCACCATCGAGTATTCCTAATACCTGTACATCCTGCATACTGGAAGATCTAGAATAATCCCAAATTGCTGATCTTATTTGAATTGTCTCCTTTAGTGTTTTATCGTCAAGTTTCTCATTAGATCGTTGGGAGTTGGTATCAATCATATGCTTTCACGAAACTTGATAACTGTTGAGTGTGTTCTCCAATAAATAGTGTAGAATTTTCAAAATCTTCGAGCTCTGATAGCAACATGTCAACAATCTTCATTATTGGAGGATCAAATAATTCAACAATATTACTTTTTAATGTTTGATTTCGTCTCCTGCATGGATGATATTTGAGGATAAAATGCATATTCCAATCAAATAAATAAGGTTTTTTTACTATATTGAAGTTGGAATAATTTTGTACTCTCCATGCAATAAGGACAACTCTTTCGTCCATGAGTACTCCATGAAGACAACATTCCATATACTAGGAAGTCATTTATCGTCCAAAGTAACGTCACTTTGATGTTAAATGTCTGACTTTTATTGATGCAGTCCATATCAAATCCATTTATCCATAAAATTTTCAACTCATCTACAAGAGGACGTAAATACAAGTCAAAGTATTTTCCAAGATGAGTAGGTTAAGGTACTAGGAGTGATAAGAATATAAATCATTATTATTATACAACAATGGAAGTAGATTATAAGGAGTTGTCGTTACAAACCAACATGAATAGCTTTTACTTCTACCATGTGGATTGAATCCATCTATACACCAATCGATAAGACAATTCTTTTTTTGCTTACAAATGATGGAAAAGCAACCACCATTGTTTCCTAACTTACTGAATCTAATGAATGTTCCATATATTCTTATTGAGTATGATCTGCATGCCACAACATCTCCTTTATTGTTTCCTTACATCAATACTATCTCTTTAGTCAAGGTGTTAGAGGAAAGTAACGTAAAATTTCCGTCCAACTTTTACTAGAGTCCTGATACCTAAGTTCATTGCATTCTAGACAATATGTCATATTCTCATTTTACCATAATACAATATATGATGATTTATACAAGAATCGATCTTCACCTCTGCTAAATCCATCCCCCATCATTTTTCTTGTTTTATAATAGTTTCGGGGTAATTCATGGCCTTCATGCAATATTTTTTTCAAAATAGCTAACATTGCATCAAAATTCCTGTCTGTTGTACCATATTCCACCACAACTAGAAGTTTCGAAATTACCGAAAGTTTGGAATATGTCTTGCAATCTTACCATAATGGTTCTTCTTCCTTTTTCAAGAGCTTGCAAAATTCTCCAAACTTTCCATGTGGTTTTTTGCCACCAAATATTTCGTTATTGAACTCAAGTCCAGCTACATCCATCGCCATTTCAACAAATGGATTCACTTCAGGAACATCATTTAATTCATTCATCGGAGGTGAGATGATTTCACCGTGTTTCTATCATGTATAATAACCTCCCATGGAGTCATTCCTATAGTGGTGTTATTATACTTCATCTTTAGTCTCCTTCTTTAGTAAACACAATTGTGACATGGACATATAATGGTGTCGTCTGAATCAACAACAGAAGAACGGTTGGTGAAAACAAATGCAACAAACTTCTCTATGCCACATTGAAATGTCTCTAATAAGTGTTCATCTTGGACATAATTGTACATCCACTCTCTATTGGTCTTCATCCTGATCATGAAAAAGGATTTTAGGATGTTAAATCAAAGTAGTTGTAATGTTGGTCTAATATCTATCAATTAATCTAGAAGATAAGAGAAGTCCTTTTAATTAATATTATCTCTGGCATATGTCCCTAATGATTCTAACACTAAATTAAGAATATCCTTGTCAAATGCATGTTAGAGTTATATTTGAGCAGATTTCGGTAACATAACCCTTGACCCCTTCAATATACCCCATAAACTAAGCTTAATAACCTTTAAAATTATCACTGAAGTAACAATAGTTAAAGTTTATTAAGATTAATCTAGTATATTGAAGAGGGATGGAGTTATATTGCTGAAAAATTTGCCCAGATAAAAACTCTGACATGCATGTAGCAAGGATAATCTTAATTCAATGTTTGAATCCTTAAGGACTCTAATAGTTCGGGGCCTCTGAACTAAGGAAAGCCAACATAAATGTCATATTTTATGGATACCTTATCCCTCATATTTAAGTGTTGCATATGAGGACTACAAGATATATGTAAAAATATATTTATGTTGACCGAGTATTTACGTAGATTTAGCTGGTTTACGACTGGGAAATTAATGAATATGTGATTCATCACTCCAATTAGTTAAAAATAGAGCTTCGTCCCAAGAAATTAGATGTATTCACATGTTTATATCATAAAATTAAATTTTATGCACTTGTAAATAATCTGCAAAATTAGCACATTTAGCATTTATATCATCTGTACATTTTCACCTCACCTCACATAATTTTTAATTAATCATGCTAACTCCAATTGACATGAAACTAACTTCATTGTACACATATCACTAACCTTAATAAATGAAAATCTAAAAAATTACTAACATGCACATATTTGAAATAAACCCAAATCCTAATTTCAGAACAGAAAGCCGTAAATGATGATATCTCTCTAAAATAATGTTTAAATGCGCTAAACTCACTTTGAACTAATGTACATTCAAATATATACAAATCAAGATCTAATTCAAAAGAATCAGAGTTCATTTGTGAAAAATAATTTTTGGAACATAACCATGCATTATACATATTCATTGATTTTGGCATATTATTTCATGTATATATTTCACTCTTTATTATTTTTTTTCATTTCTTTATGTTGCTTCATGATCTAACTAATTACATAAAAATCAAAATCCAAAAAAAAATCATAAAAGCAAAGAAAATACACACTCTGACTTGAGCACATCGACACATTCATCTGTATATACCTCCAATTTTCTAATTATTTCTAACTCGTAAAAGTATCAAAAAAATACAATTGAGTCCATTGCATCATTTTACATCATATTTGACTTTTGCATGCATTTACTTATCTACAGAAAATCAAATAAAAAATACAAAACTTAAAAATTGATATTTTATATTCATAAATATCACCAAAAAATCACATCTTGCATAATTGAAACATTCGAATTGAGTCCTTCCTAAAATTGTAGAGTGCATTTAGGTCTATATTTTTTATTTTGAGCATTTTTGCATTTTGAGTTTATTTAGCATTTTTAATTCAATCTCCTTTACATTCTCATGCATAGTAAAAGTTAACCACCTACGTGGAGTCCACTCATTGGCCCACTTCAGCGCCCCAGCTCAATCTCCCTACTTGCTGGTCAACTCTTTTTGGCATATTGCACCCTTTATCTAGGCTGTTGGATCAACTTTGATCCAATAGTCGTATACATTCCTGCCTTTTCCATCTTTCCTCACGTATGTAGCACGTTTGATCCCCTCATGGTTGTAGATTGCACTCAATCCAACAACTATTGCTCTTCTTCCTCTTCCTCCTGATGTTGCCACCATCGCTTCTTTCGAAGTTGTGTCACCACTCGATCGATCTCTTCTCCTTATCTCCAGCACTCCCACAATCGACCACAACCTTCTCCATCATCCTCTGGTCTTCAGCCACCCAATGAACCTTATCCCCAAACCCTAATCTAATCGCTAAAACCAATTCCCAACCGAAATTCCATCGACTGTTAGTTCCCTAATCCCTTTTGACTCCTCCTCTATTATCGCTTTCAACCATCAACCCAAAATTCTTATGCCTCTACCAGATCTCTATTATATCCTACAACCCCCAAACCCAAAATACTACGCCTCTTCGTCTGCCTATTAAACCCAAGTTTGATCTCCTAAATCCATGTTCACCATTATCCAATCTAATGGGGGAAGCGATGAGAAAGCTGGGAGTTGGGTCGGTGACAGTGAACCCAACTCTGGCAAAGATCCTTTCAGGCACGATCTGAGGTCACCTCTGACCTCGTCGCTGCACCTCATCTAGAGATCCGCCCAGTTCATCCTCTCCGCTAGAGGATTCGAGTGACGACCTAGAGAGAGACCCTTCTCCTCCAAATCGGGTGCATACCTAGGAGAAGAACACCCATCAAACACCCCTTCTTCATTATCGTTCCCTTTGATTCGCACCCGATCGTCTTCATCCATCATCACAGATCGACTCGACCACCTTATTGCCTTCCTCCTCCCTTCTTCATCTATCTCCCACATCTCCTTCCACCTCTAGTGAAGCCCTTATCAGAGCAGCGACTCCTCTCTACCACCGCGCACAGAGCCTCAACCATCCACCCTCACACTTGCTGGAAGAAGCACGAGCAACCATCAACATCATCATCATTGCAGGAGCATCATCGACAACCACTTCCCTGACGACCCAAGGTCATGTGTCGACCATCGACCATTGGTGGAGAAGCATCGCAAGCCTTAGCATAGGAGGTGAAGAAGGATCAAGGAGGAGGACCAAACTGTAGATACCAATGATTCACGCCCTGCCCCTTTCTTCTTGACCGTCCAAATTCGCCCAAAAGACTACCGTTGATCATTCCCCACCACACACACATGAGGAGAACATGTTGTACACTTACAACCACGGATCGAGGTCATCCGGTGTGACAACTGAACCATAGAAGCCAACTCATGTGCTGCCCATACACGACTTGGGAATTTTGGGTACCATACCCACACTAATAAGGAATTCCAAAAGACTCCACCACGTGCCTCAAGAACGTGATTTGGAGTAACTGCACACATACTGTCCACATTCCTAGGAAACACATTCATAAACCCTCACGGGGAAAAGTACGTAGGATAACCAATCGGTTGTCAGGAATCACATCCATGCCCATAGAAGGGTATATTTGAGACTATTCTTATTTATTTTATCTACAATAAGCCCTATTCTTATTTATTTTATTTATAATAAGTCCCAAAACCTGTTTTATTGACATCTCGAGCATCTATTATTGGATTTTCATGTTATTAATGTCATTTTCTTCATCATGATCTATAATCTAGAATAATATATTAGTCATTTTGAGACACCATTCAATCGTTAATTCATTTATGAGTTTATTGATCTTCTAGAGTACATTTATTCTATTCTATTGCTTCCTTGATGCCCAATCATTTATGAATTTTGAGGGTCTTATTTGACAATTAATTGGGATCTATATTGGGATTCATTGGTCAAGTATTTCTGGAATAAATTGAAGGGGGAGGGATCTTGATTGAGCTGATTGGTTGGCTCTTGGTTTGCAACTGCTTGCACATGCATATCTATTTGTCATATCATTACATCATTTTATTCATCATTTAAAGCACAAAAAAGATTGTGTTTATTTTATTATTATTCACATAACATAGCATTATTTCCTTGCATAAAATTATTTGTAAAATCCATACATCATATTTCTTTTATTAATTAATTACATCTTTTAATTTAAAATCCATAAAAATATGAAAAATGTAAAAACCTAAAAATATTCTTCTTTGATAATCTAATATCCTAGATTATTTAGAGATTAATTCTAAACCATCATATTACGTCACTGAGTTCAACCTTAGGACTTACCCAAGTAAAATAAATAATCAACCGCATTGAGACTTCATTTTCCATATTATCTCTCAGTGTGATCATTTTTAACGGATCTCGAATTACCCGGCTACAATTAAAATGATGAATTAAATAGGGTGATTTCAACGCTCTCAGATATGGAGCTATGTGATCTTAAAATTATGCCTAATAAAGTGTTATTATATTATGTGAAGTGTACATGAAAAAAATTATCTTCTACTTGCACACATCAAAATCAACGACCATGGGACCGCGTTATCTCATTTCAAAGTGAGTCCAATGATTTTGTGAAAAAAATAAAAATATAACACTTTGGAAATGATAAAATCTTCCAATGTGTTGCATACACCTCCCCGTTGTGTAGGGCCACACACCATCTGTCGTGGAGGGATGCACGTTGTGTATTGTTTTTGTGTAATTTAATATTTAATTGATGTTTTAACCTTATTAACTACATATCCACAAACTAATGTGGCACATATGTCCACAATAATTAAACTTTAATGTGATAAATAATCACAAGAGTGCTAGGCTATTTAAATTGAAAAAAATATATGCATGTTCATGTGATAAATACACACAAGATGGCTATTAGTTAAACACACAACGTTTACTAATAGACAAAAAGGCACATATGCCCATAGCACACATGTTATGAACCGTTCATTTTGCTCTAATGTAAAAACTTATGAAATTTAGTTATTCTTGTTTCATATTTTAATATTTAACTAAATAAATATAATGCATTTTTGAGACATAAAGGAATATATTTAATTTTCATTTAATATAAAAGTGAAAACTTAATGTTATGGGATATTTTTACAAGATTTTTAAAATATTCTTATTACATATTTTAACATGTTTTAACATTTACTTAAATAAATATAATGTATTTTTTGAGGATTTAAAGGAATTTATTTGCTTAAATTATAAAAGTAAAAGATTAGTGTTATGATCTATTTATATTACTATAATGCATAAAATTATTACATGTTTAGTTTCTTATTTCATATTTTAATATGCTTTAATATTTACTAAAATAAATGTAATCTAATTTTTTGTAAATTAAAGGAATTTATTTGATTTTACATAAATGGCAAAAGTAAAAATATATTATTAAGAACTACTTTTGTATTGTTTTATTTAAATATTATGAATCGCATTTATTCCTATTTCGTATTTTAATATGTTTTAAGAAATAAAAAATTTAATATATTTTTATGAGTTTTAAAGGAATTTATATGATTTTACACACATTGTAGAAGTAAAAGTTTATTGTTATGAACTATTTTTATTTCAAATCTAATACATCGGTATATTGATATAATATTTTTATCCACTTGTTTTAAAAAAAATATAGTCAATTTTGGAATTAATGGTATTATATAATTATATGAAGAAAATAAATTGTTAATGATTAACTAAATTTTAACAATTGCTTTTATTACACTTAATATGGTGAATTTATTTTTGATAATACAACGTATTGTATTGTATAATTTGATTAAAGAAAGTACATCTTAATTACGTTAACATTATGTAATTATATTTCAAAATAATATCAGCACACACACAACCCCCTCCAACTTCCTCCCCTAATGCATATATACACCCCTTCCTATATATACCATTTCTCGTATATACATACACATAAACTCTCCCTCTCTTCATGACCTAAACATATACCCCCTTCCCATGCTTCATCATACCTTTACATATACCCCCCCTCTCTCATATATACACTCTCTCAAATAAACTAATCCTAATTGACAGGTAACAAATTTAATCCAAGTCAACTATATCATTCTTCACATTCAAAATTATCTTTGTCCAAGACATGTCATCAGCTTAACACGTTATACCTAAGTTATTTAAGCACAATCATGACATTGTATTATTATCTTATATATTTAGTCATTTCAAAGCACCAAGAAGATATTCTAACAAGCGTAGTTGACACATCTATTTAGCATTCGAACTTGTGATCCACGTCAATGGTTGTGACATTTCATCATGCACCCACCACACATCTATATTTTCATCCATAATCAACTATCATCAATAAAACTAGTAACAAATACATAGCAATATACTACATCTAATGTATAAAAACATCTTCAAGCTTTAAAAACATAAATGAAAATGATTATTTACAATAATCCACAAACCCTAAAACACGAATAAAAAGCATGATATACAATATAATGTTACAAAAAAAGAGAGAGGATGAAGCGAAATACCTGAAGGAAGGCGGGTGCATAGTCGGATGATGCAAACGGTGGTCGTCGTAGGGTGGGCATGCAGAGGATGAGTCGCCGGAGGAAGGGATTTGGGGGTTTGTTGTGCGTGGAATGAGATAGAAACAACATGTATCGTTCTGTTTATAGACGTGGGCGAGCACATTATGTGCACGCCCGTGATCGCCCTCATGTACGCCAGCAAATGTTATCCCGCCACATGCGCCCGACTGAAATTCAAATGGGTAACCACAACCTGGGCGAGCACATGCGTTCATCACGTGATTGCCCGTATAATTTAAGAGGTGTCGACTGAAAAAATGTTGCTCAATTCAAACGGACGATCACAGGTGTTGGCAGAGTGCTCTCCCACACACAGGCGAACACGGTGTGCTCGCCCACCCTTTGTTGCTTCGTGCTCGCCGATTGCATTTTTTAGCATTCTTTGTTGTAAAAGTATTATTCTTTGTAATTTATATCAAAAGGCATATTCATTGCTAAAGTTT
Organism: Ottelia alismoides; assembly: GCA_037367405.1. Taxonomy (NCBI): domain Eukaryota; kingdom Viridiplantae; phylum Streptophyta; class Magnoliopsida; order Alismatales; family Hydrocharitaceae; genus Ottelia; species Ottelia alismoides. The sequence continues at coordinate 100,245 of JAZKJV010010483.1, read as the reverse complement.
ATTTAAAATCACTTGTCCTCTAGTCATTTAAATTCGTATTATGTTGCTAATTTAACAATGATTAAAAGAAAACATCAATTAATACTATTGTTATATGATTCATTGGGATAACAAAATATAGAAACAAATATGATATTCATCGTGAATTCGACAAATCAAAGATAATTTTACAACTAATAATATTCTCTATAAACAAAACATTTGGCTACAAATATTGTACTAAATTTTGTCATAATTTTGTTTTATGAAGTTTCAACTACGTCCATTATATTAATTTTCTTCCGCGATAAGATGAAGTTGCTCATAACTACTTATATTTTTGAATTTTTAAATTATAACAAAAGTTACTTCATAAACTTGAACCTTTTCTTTCGAAGTTACCGGATCACGGTGTTCTACAAACTGTATAAAAAGATAATAATATATTGAAATGATATTTTTCAATATGAATATAGATAATATTATATTGAAAGGATAATAGTATGAAAGGATCTTTCGAAAAAAATCTCCTCCCGATGCACTCAAGTCTCTTCCTCACTCCAAAAGGAGTAGTGTAAATGAGAGGAAGAAAATAGAAATCAGAGATAGCATCGATCTCAGCAACACTAATCTGACACCTCTAGACAAGCAGATTGACTTCCATCTTACCACTCTCGGCTCCAACTTTTGAATCACGAAGAGACAGCCCCCCAATTCATCTTCCTTGTTACAAGTGGGGCACCAAGGTAGCGCAACGGTAACTGGCCCTGCAGGGAACACAATTTCTCAAAGCCAATTCTTCCATGACCCCCTGGCTATTCACTTGACTTCATGGAAAGTCCTCCCTTCTCCTATAATTAACCCCAAGAGGAACTTACTTGCTCTTATTTTGTTCTTGATTTCATCATCTTCAAGATGATAATTGAATTAGCTTCTCGATGGTAGGATCTTTAAACTACTCGACAAGCCCCTTACAATACACTTATGGCTCAAACTATCACCACACGAAAGGATGTGTTGATAGAAATACTATAACGCTTCAACTTCCCAAATGAAACTTCCAAATGAAGAAGAGAAAAGAGATATTCATAGTCCATGTGTGCATTACGCGAAAGGAAAACTTTTTTAATCATGGTCACTTATCGTTACCAGGAAGAAGTAGCATCTAGTCCAAGCTAAAACAAGTTATATTCCACAAACAAAAGTTACATGAACATGCACGGGACAAAAAACACCATAGCCATACAAAAAACCCACCATACACAGCCACAACTTTGTAAATGTTCAAAATTATGAGACTCGAGACTCCTATACACATTAAAAATACAAGAAACAGATTAGGTATCAAACTTCTATTCGAATCCAGAAACAGATTAGGTATCAAACTTCTATTCGAATCCAGATTCCATACGGTTCTAGATATGGATTTCGGTCCGGCTTTCATATGCATGTATTCACTTCTTTTGACACTTTAGACTTGATCGATATCTAAAAGAAATATTATTGATCTATTGTGTAGTACTAGTCAAGAGATTTATAACAGTATTAAGGACATCAAAATCTGACGTCGGACAAGGAAATATAATCGTTTTACAATCATGGGTCGGTAAACGGACTCGAATCCGAACGAGATCTGAATATGGATCCGTCTAATCAAATCCAAGCTATATAAAAGCTTGGGCACAGATCTGGTTGACTAGATCCCATTTTCCAGACTTAGTTTGCAGAAGAGCCATCAGATCACCGCTAGAGATCACCAAAGTTGACAATCGCGAAGCTGAGTTGAAAGAGCACGTCGTGAGAAGCTCGTTTCCCATGATTGGGAGGTATGGATCTCCCCTCCTTGCTGTCATTTTCCTCATTTTTATTCCTACGGATCAGATTTATCATTTGTTGATGTAGATGTCATGCACACAGTGTGGTTCACACATGCACGAGTGCGTGAGGGGCTGTTTGTGCGTGGTTAGGGGTTGTGTTGACATGCACAGTGATCGGATGGTCCGGATCAATGTTGATTGCACATGCGGAGTCAAATCCACGAGGGTCAGGGTGTGCACATGAAATTGGTTGCCCTTGCGGAATCAAGTTGGAGATAAAAAGCGTACATGCGATTGAGTCGTACACGCGGAGCGGGATCCATGAATGCGGACGCGCTTGCATGATGGTTGCGTGCGAGAATCCCGATCCACGCAAGGGAACCGATCCGCAAAAATAAATGGCACAAATGACACATTCTAGGTTGTATACATATGTGAAATTCGACCATAATCATAGAAAGGAGAGATAGAATCAGTATATATATATATATATATATATATATATATATATATATATAGGGGGCCCTTCCAATGAGGTGCATCTTTCCTGTGAAATTCAGAAAGCCAATACTAAAATTGTAAATTGTGTAACAATTTTGTAAATTTAAACTCCATATTGTAAAATAATGACGATCATATAGTTTTGTAAAATATATCATCTATATTGTAACAAATATTTTTTGTCAAATATACTAATATTTTTTTAAATCTTTTGTGATATACATATTATGTTAATATTTATTATTAAATTTATGGAGTTAGAAATTGTAAAATAAATTTGAAAAATGCTTAAATAGACGTGGCTTTCCATGCATCCAGGAAAGGTGCATCTTATTTGAAGTTTCCCCTATATATATATATATATATATATAGAGGGAGGAAGAGATACAGAGGAGAGGAAGGGTGCGTGTGGACACGGGGGTGAGAATATGAAGAGCAGATCCTCGGCTGTAAACCCGGATCACGCCCCAACCGTTCAATCAAAATCTGGTGGTTCGCACCCTAAGTACCCACAAAAACTCGGATTTCGTGTGAACCACTCGATCTTGAGCGAACAGCCGGGGCACGGTCCGAGTTCACCGCACATGCTTGCGAGAATATGGGATGTGTGGGAGAATGGAAAGGGGAGGGATATATGAGGGGAAATGGATCGTCTGCAGCAGACTCTGCAGTAGGCTTGTGGATCGTTCGATCATGATCGAGCAATTCACACGAATTCATCCTTTTTGTGGGCCCGTATCGAATGAATTCGTGTGAACCGCTCGATCACGATCGAACGGTCCACAAGCCAGACGATCGGCTCCCTGGGGTCGATCCATGCCATTACATTTAAGTTGGACTTTTACATCCACACCCGTGGTGGACCTTCTTTTGGTGCAAGAGCCCCTCGTGGGGTTATGATTATTGTAACAAAAGAAATGAGGAATGGAAGTTGTAGCTCAATGACTTATCCATAAAATAAGTTGAAATTGCTCAAGAACCCCTAGTAGCTTAGTAAAATGGGCGAGGTCCCTGAGTTTTGAATTAATTATCATAAATACTATAATTACGGGAAAATAACAGTTACATAAAACAAATGACGGTTGAATAAATCTATCATGTAGGAGTATAACGTGTGGGTCTAATTAACGTTATGTACATATAATCGAATACGTAACTGTCATAATTAATCACAACGCTGCCATTTTATACGGTCAAAATTATCTACTCCCATATAATTAAGTGTATAGTATTCAACATCAATCCTAGTGGATTACTAGTGGATTAACATGCTTAGGGGACGGATTATATAATAATCTAATTGCCACAGTGGATCAAATAATCTAAGTAACCTATGTGGTCTCAATAATTTATTTTGTGGAACAAATTTCCTCAGTGGCTCAAATAGTCTTTGTTGATTTCATTATTGTGCGTTTTGTGATGTAAGGCTATGAAGATATGATTTTTGGAACACAAATATATATACTATGTAAATAAACACATATGATACACCTTAATGATATAGTTGTCATCAAGTGACTCCACATTAGTCCAGTCCTTTCTAGTTAACTCAATATCTCATGCTATTTGGATAAACATCATTATGAGCTAAGACCTGCCTTAGCAAACTTATTTACCATAGTGACATACAATATATGATAAGATCGTTATGACTATGTGAATCAAATCTTTTAGCGACTAAGTGAACTTACACAAGTTACTCAATGACTTAGTGCTCTCTCTACACGACTATTTGATTTAAGTCACCTTGGTGCCCAATTGAACTTACATGAGATATTTTAAAGTTCTTAGTGCTCCATTTTAAAAGGGCCATCTTAGGAAACACCATAATAATAAAGAGAAATGATTCCTCAAGGAGAAGCATGCCTCCTTGAAAACTCGGATAGAGATTTAAATAACTAAAAATGATCCGATCGATAGAAAATGCTACCTAAGCTCACTTTATCGATATGTGCACTTCTTAATGCTCATCTTGGCAACTTAGTGACTTTTTCCGCTAAGACGTCGAGGAGTTGTTTGCCCCCATCTATGGATCTATGTGTTACCAGTGTTTCTCCACCTGACGATGATGCATTGTGGCTCTATGTGACTCCTCTTTGAGACTGCATGTTACTAATAATGTGTGCTAGTGGTGATCCTAAACATCATTGATTTACAGTCCAAGCACATCTTTCTGCAACAACATGACTTCTAGATACTTATAGGTAATGGACCCACTTAAAAGTATTTGGATTCAACTTTGTGTGAAAAACACCCATAATGAAACTAAGTGTTAAATAATGATATATCAAAAATCAAATGTTTATTTGAGATGTCCCTTTTACGTTTATAGGGGACGGTTGCACTCGTCGCCTGCGGTCGAGGTGGACTTACTGTTTCTTTTTTAGGGACACAGAAACATGGGGTGACGGTTAAGACCCTCCCTATGAATCTTCTTTACCCGGCCCCATGACCAAACACCTTGGGTAGAATTGAGGGGGACATTTCGGAACTGTCCCTTTTATGTTTATTAGGGGACGATCGCGCCCGTTCCCTACAGTCAAGGTTTGCTTACTGAACCATTTTTAGGGATCACGGGGATAAGAGGGATGGTTATGACCGTCCCTATTAGGCTTTTGTGCCCGTCTCTATAGACCATTACCCTAGGGGAACAAGAGACATGCTTACTGGTGGAGCTTTGGCGAGCACATGGTCAACCGGGATAGTTTCAACCATTCCTAAAGCGCTTCTGTACCCGTCGTTGAAACTTGAGAGCCTTCAGAGACGGTCTTGAACCATCCCAAACGATTGCCAGAGGGACGGTTTGGCACCATCCCCTCTATGATTGCTTAACAGGGACGTTTGTTGACAGTCTCTTTCAGTATGCACGACAAGGATGGTCTGGACCATCCCCGTCGTATATGAATAGTTGAAGCTATGCTTTTGCATCCCCTTTGGTCAAATGAGATGCACGCATCTATTACGCTTCCACAACCATCCCTATTGATCAAAGGGGATGGCGTCCGCTGCATATGTGACGGTCGGTAACCATCGCAAAAGATGTATCTACTTGTAGTGCAGACAAGCCCTCATTGTGCTTTTCCTTTGTGAACTTGGGATACCCTCTGTGGATTATTTGAGTTTGAATTTGTGATTAGACCCTACTTAATATATGGATTGGAAATTTCGAACCATTATAATGTAAGTCACTTGTGCGGGTCAATTTATTTCTCTACGTTAAAATTGGTACTTCGTAAGTTGTGCGGAAAAACATAGTTCAGTTATGCATAGTGGGGTTCACAACAGTTTCTTGTACACACTTTTACCCTTTTTTCTTAGTTGTTTTACAATTATACTAGGCACTTTTCTCATAAACCTGTTTACGTGGATTCAGCAGGTTCGTCGGAGCAACAACTATAATAGTAGGCGGCTTGTATATTAACCTTGTATAGCTCAGACTAATCGTACAATAGCTTACTTTTATTATAATCGTACATGTTTTTAAGAGATACAATGAGTATATACAAGTTGTTATAGATTTTGGTACATTGTACATCTTTTGTGGCCATGATGATGCAAATGAAAATTGAATGGAAAATGTTGTTGGTTCTTCATTCTTCACTACTCTCATGTATGTATTGTACTGTTTGGTATTTAAAATATGGAATTGTATCATGTGGATGTGTATTGCTAAGTATCTGGACCCCAAGGGTATTACAATACTCCAGTACAATCGACAAATAAGATTCCTATGCGGTGTTCGAAATACAAATAGTGTATGACTCTTGAGCATACACGAGTACCAAGAGATTAGAAGATTCATTTTCTTGTCCACATGTCTCTCATGATTACAAGGATTAGGTACTTTCCATGGTGGTACATGTCATTCAGGGCATTCAACAACACAAGGAGAAGAGGCTCCTAGACCACTCTAACCCCTCCTACAGACCTTTAGAGAAGAAGGATAGTGTACACCCTATACCATCATTAGAGTCAAAGCGAGTTGAAGAACCTTGATACTTTGTAGATACGTCGGACAGCTAACACACCTTATAAGTGAGCATATGTGCCACAATTTTATGTCAATTACGACCCTTGAGGATGCAAACATGTTAACGAATCATGTGTCCGAGGTCCAGTAGATGATACACACACCGGTTGAGTAGTGGTTGACACTTGTAGAGTAGTCATTTGCTGGATTTACTGATGGTGGTGGTTTGTCACTAGGGAGCATCTCGAGGATCCAATCTTGTGAGATACTTTCATATATGAGTGTTACCTTATCTTGGGCATGGATTCACTCGAGAGGCACCACACATGCCTATACTACTATGGTAAGGCCATCGTCTTCCATTTTCCTAGTGTCCAATATTTTCAGTTCGATAGACGAGCCCAATATAGTATAATAGAGCACATTTTAAACTTGAGGGAATCCTAGTATCTCGGTGATGGATGTACATCCTACATGGTTGACACATTCGCTCAGGATAGGATGCTGGAGGATATATGAGTAGTTTCAGAGTTCCCAAACGTGTTTCCAGACGAGTTCCCAAGATGACCATCTGAGAGGGAGATTGAGTTTATGAGATTTTCATGCTACTAGACATGCAACTGATCTCCATCCCTCCATACAGGATGGCACCCGCCGAACTGAGGGAGCTCAAGGTGTAGCTACATGAGACGTTGAAGAAGTGATTCGTCTACCACAAAACTTTTACCTAGGGAGCAGATTCCTCTTCTTGAAGCGGAAGGACATATCTTAGATTCCGCATCGATTAGCGACAATTGAACAAGAGGATGGTTAAGAACCGTTATGCACTCCCGATGATTGATGATATGATCGACCGCCATTAAGGAGATGCGTTGTTTTCTAAGATCAAGATGACACCAGCTGAGAATTCAGGACTCAGATATCCTCAATGCTACCTTCTGTACAAGACACAAACACCACGAGTTTATCATGATGCCTTTTAGGCTCACGAATACACCGACATCCTTTATGGACTTGATAAATATGGTATTTCATTGGACTTGGATCGTTTTATGGTAGTATTCATTGATGATGTCATGATTTACTCTCTTGATGAGTATGGGCATGTGTCATACCTTCACATGGTGCTAGTGACCCTGAGAGAGCATATCTATGCTAAGTTCAAAAAGTGCAAGGTTTGGTTGATAAGGTGGCATTTTCGGGCCACTTTATTTCTGGGGCAGATGTCGCAGTAGACCTTGCAAAGATTGAGATAATCATGTCCTGGGAGTATCCCAAGATGATGAATAAGGTACACCGATTTCTAGGTTTGGTTGTCCACCATAGACGATTCATTCGAGGGTTTTCTCAGCAAGCCCTTCTACCCTTTCCACTTACCTGGTTGGCTGAGGAGGGATGCCATTTGTTTAAGGGTGACATGTGCGATATGAGTTCTCGTACTCTCAAGGAGTGGCTGACAACGACACCTATTCTTATCCTTCCTTCTGGGACATTGGACTCTACAGTGTATACATATGCATCCAAGGATGGATTGTGCACTGTGCTGATGTAGCAAGGACATGTAGTTGCTTATGCTTCATTATAGATGAAGCACCATGATCACAACTACCATACACAATGATCTAGAATTGGTGGCAGTGGTCTTTACATTGAAGATTTGGCATCAATATTTATACAGGGTGACTTTTGAGCTGTTTACAAAGCATAAGAGTCTCAAGTAATTTTTTGAATAACAAGAGTTGAACATGAGACAAAGACGGTGGTGGGAGCTGTTGAAGGACTATGATCGTACCATCTCTTACCATTATGGAAAGGGAGATGTGGTGACATATGCTTTGAGCATGATAGCTTATTCGACGGGTATAGTGGCTTCGCTGCAGACATAGAATGTTGGACCCATTTGAGAGGACATCAAACATAGTTACAGTGCTAACCAAGTACAACAGCTTGTGGGACAAGGTTGTCTCGAGACAAAAGTCGAATTAGAAACTGAGAGAGGTGTACCATTGTTGACTCAAGGACGAGCTTGATGGTTTTAGAGTTCGTAAAGGTTACGACCGTGAGTTAAGGAGGGACATCCTCGATGAGGCGCACAGTTCCATACTTTCTATACATACAAGGAGAACAAAGATGTATAGATATCTTTGTCAGTATTTATGGTGGACAACACAAAGGGGGATGCCGCACAATACATGAGTTGATGTCGTACTTGTCAAATGGTGAAGATAGAGCATTAATGCCCCTTTCTTGTCAGAGCCAATCCCCATTCCCAAGTCGAAGTGGGAGAGCATCTCCATGGACTTTGTGGCATAATTACCACGTAAACGAGCATGATTCAATTTGGGTTATCATTGATTGGTTGTCAAGTTAGCCCATTTCATACCGGTCAAGATGACATGTACACCTTTAGAGCTGTCCAGACAATACATACACCATGTCATTAGTTTGCATGGGATACCCAAGTAGGTGGTATTTGACATGGACTCCCACTTTAAGTTTGGCTATTGGGAGAGTTTATGAGATCCCTATAGTCAGAGTTACACATGAGTTCATCATACTACCCTCAGACGAATGGGTAAAAGAGAGGACTATCCATATTTTAGAGGACCTGCTGAGAGGTTGTGTTGTGGAGTGGAAGAGATGGTGGATAAATCACCTTATTCTTGCATAGTTCATGTACAAAATCCATTACAATGCAAGTATCAACATGGCACCATTCAAGGCCTTGTATGGACGAAGAGTTGTCACTCCTTTGTGTTGGAAGGAGGTGGGAGACAGGACTATATACGTCACATACATAATTGAGCAGATTGCCAAGGCTGTGGAGATGGTTAGGAGGAGGCCATGACAGCTCAAAGTCGATATAAGAGTTATGCAGATCATCATTGATGAGGCCTTGAGTTCCAGGTTGAGAACTTTGTCTTTTTAAGAGTGTCTCTTGAAGGGTGTCCAACGCTTAGAGATATAATGCAAGCTTAAGCCTCAATTTATAGGACCCTTTAAGATACTGGCCCGTGTGGGGAAGTCAACATACGTGGTGGACCTTCTCTCATTTATTAGGGAATTTACGATGTCTTCCACGAGTAAAATCTACGGAAGTACATCCGATAGTCTGGACACTTGATCATCTAGATGAGTATATAGTAGAGCCAGATTTTTAGTTTCATGAGCTATCTATTCGAATCTTGGACCGTGCGTTAAGACATTGCGGTAGAAGGAAATCCCATTAGTGAAGGTGCTTTGGCAAATGCACAATGTCGAGAAGGCTACATGAGAGTCGGAGGCTGACATGAGTGATAAGTAGCCTCATTTATTTTCACGTATGAAAGTTCGAATCCCTATTTTTATTCCCTTTGAGATTTTTATGGGTTTTAAAAAATTTCTTTTGATATTTTTTATGGGTCACACAAGCACGAGACTGGTAGGAACCGATGAACCAAAAAATCACCTCTTTAATAATCTAATATTGTAGTATAGGAGGCAGATTACAATTGATCAAAAACCACAAATTTGAATATGTGGAATATGTATTACTTGGCAGGTATAACAAAGTCGAACACAAGGACATGAGCCTCCTCGTGTATTCATCCAAAAATTATTGATAAAATAGTGAGCGATTATTTTCTAAATCTAGATCTTTAGATGCAATTACTATGCTTGACACCGAATGAAATGCAGACATATCATGCGAACAAAATGATGCGGGGACAAATTATATTATGCATGCATGAGAGCGATGCAATTTTTAATTGGTTTTATGTAATTTAAATGTGATGGAAAATGCAAGATAATGCCATGCAATGCAAGCAACCAACTATGCGTGAATATGCCCCATTTAATCAAATCAATGAGCAATAAGATAAGGGTTGATTTCAAAGACAAATGGAGCATGGGAAATGTAACAATTATCTATTAATGGCAAGTAATGAGAGAGGAAAAGACACTATATATCATCAAAAATCAGCACATGTGATTAAGTGTCAAAATAATAAGTTATCCATGCCATTAAATAGAGAATAAAACAAGCGTTAAAATGAAACTGAATCAACTGAATTGGAGTCCAAATGCTTAAGATATGAATAAAACAGTGTTAGGGGTATAAATGTAAAGAAAAACATGCAAAATAAAATGATAACTATGCAAAAAGGTCCATGCAGGGGCATTTTTGTAATAAAAGAAACCCGGCGAGGCTTCCTTGCAAATTTCCCAGGCACGCACGTGAAGCTCGCACGCTTGGGCTGGACATTCTTACAAATATTATAAACTGGCAGAGGTGATATGCAATTTACCCTGTCGTCACGCGCCTGGCACGTGCATGGGCGGGGTTCAGAGCGAGGTTCGGGTGGCTGGAGGTTCGGAGTCCACGTGGATGAGGTTCTGTGTTTCGTGCCTTGCTCTAGTCTACCGAGCCTCCTGGTATGGGCGGGGCGATGTGGCATCATATGGGTCGTTAGATATCCGTCAATGGATTTCCATCCAATGGTATCTGCTCTTCCTGGCGCTTCCTCCTCCTCCTTCGTTTCTTTGCGACACAAACAGAGCTCTGGACCTTGCCAGAGCTCCTCCTTGCTCCTCCGTACAACCTGAAGGTTGAGGGACGATCCTGAGGCCTTGGCGTTGAAGCTCGAACGAAGGCGGACAATCGGTGAGGTCAGGATCGATATGGCGATGCAGGGTCATCGGAGGCGGAGCTTGAGAGCTGAGCTTCACCCAACTTCCGGCCATTGAAGATGACGAGTTCATGCAGGCGTAAGTAATAGCCAAAGAGGGTTGCGTGCGTGTGTCAGTGATAACCGTCCGAATGACTAAGGCTAAAGGTATGAAATTGGTCGTTGCGACCTCAGTCAAACGGACTAAGTATATCAAGAAAAATAACCACTCAAAGAGATAAAATCAATCAAAACAAGCACGAGCGGTCAAGCTATGTGATTAACCTGGTATAGCTCCCAGGGTCGAACTCAAGGAGCACGGGTTGGCAAAAGCCTACGAAGTAGTGAAAATAAAATAAAATGAAATAAAAATGATTTTTAGTGGTTTTTATGGATTTTTATATTTTTTAGGATTTTTTAAAAGATAAAGAAAATAAAAGAAAGTAAATACAAGGGAACTTCAACAATTTATTAAACACACCAAAAATAAAGCAAAAATTCCAGAAAATTGGTTTTTAGGTTTTTTAGGTTTTTTACTGTTTTTAGTGAATTTTTGGAATTTTTCTAATGGGTAAATTATTTACTAAAAATCAAACAAGGCAAAAACACCTAGGTACTGTACAGCAAGGCTAGAAACTCAAAAATAAAATATTTAAGAGTTTCAAAAAGCCCTGGAGGTAATTTTCCTATAATCTAGACACAATAAGGAAAATTTTGGCACCCTAATTATTATTTTTGGATTTTTAAATTAATTTTTATAATTTTTATGGGTTTTTAAGGGTTTTTCAATTTTTAAGGTTTTTATGTGATGAAAAATGGCCAAAATTGGCCAGAAACTCAAACAGCAAGCAAACAACACTACCTAAATTTTTTAGAATTTTTGGTGGAGTTTTTATATTTTTTGGTATTTTTAAAGTTAGACAGTGACTAAAAAGAGTGTTTTTGAATTTTTAAAAATATCAAATGAAAATAAAAATGTCCTCAAAAATCACAGAAATTACTACACCATGGCAGGAGCCATGTGTCGAAATTTCATTAGATTTGGAGGTGGTTTGATATTTATTCAAAAATAAAGAAGAAGGTACTGTGCACAAGGACCAATGTGCAAATACCTGAAGACCTGGGGCCTCTGGTGCAAAAGACCCAGCAAGTCACGCGCGTGGCGCGTGGCTGGGGCACACAGGGACCAAATTGTAATAAAAACCAAGTCCTAGGGCTATTTGATAACTCGTATCAAAAGCCCAGGGGCATGGATGCAAAAACACCACTAAAATCCGCACATGCGCATAAACAAGGCTCACAGGGGTATAATTGCAATTACACAAAAGTATTCATTCATTACTTAACAAGCCAGATCTACAGGACGATATATGTAAAAAGCCCAGAAACACACATGACGACGCACGTGTTCACATACAAACAGGGGCATACATGCAATAATCAACAAACACAAGGTCCAAACTGCAAATATCCCTACGTAAATAAAGTTCTAAAAATAATTACAGGACTAAAAATAAAATGGCAAACTACGAGGGAGCCCTACGATATTTACCCCTTTATTCGCCGACGGTCGGATGGGCGCCACGTGGTGATCGAACGGCTGGGATGGCGGCGCGACTCCTCTCTTCGTCCCTTCGACTCGATCGACGGTGGAGACAAAGCCACGTGGATGATCTAACGTCCGAGGCTCTGGGGCTTCTCTCCTTTGCTATCAACGGTCCGGATGCGTTCCTCAGATGGATCAACGGTCGCTGCTCCTCCACAGATGGACGGCTAGGATTGGAACTGGAGCAGAGGGTGCATCGGACGGCTCTGGAAGATGGAGGAAGAACTCGACGCCGGCGAACTTCGCCGACGTCCTGCGTGCGCTCCGGTCCTCCTCAGCTGCTGCAAATGATCCGAACACGCTCCTGGTGCAGCCCCGCAGCTGATGACGATGGCCGATGGCCCAGCCGAGCCCTGGAGGGGCTCCGGCGAGGCCTGGCGGCGCGAAGCTCCGGTCTGAACTGTAAAGGAGGCTCAGACACCCCCTTTGGACCTGCAAAGTAGACAAGAAGCTTCGCGGGTCGAGGGCAAAATGCCTCGACCCAAGAAAGCGGGGTGAAGATGGTCTGTGCTGTGGGGCGAACGAGCTCCGGCGAGGCGGAGACGGTGGAGCTCGACTCCCAGCTCCGGGGCGAGATGGGGTGAATGAGCGGGCGTAGAAGGTGCGCGGGGAGATGGCGGAGATGATGGAATGCTCCGATGATCGAAAGATTGATCGGGATAGCCGGAATCAACGAAACACAGCGATGGGGCGATTTGGGGGTAACTCCAAATTAGATGAAACGAGGAAGAACTAAGGTTACCTGGTGGCTGCAGTAGACTGTGGTGGAGCTCAGCTTGCTCCTGGTCCTTGCCTCAAGGGCCGTCTCCTCCCGAGGCTCGAGCTCCAGATGGTGGTCGGAGCACGGCGGCGAAACGCGGCCGGATCGATGGTCCTGCTCCTCTTCCTCGCTGCAACACCGGCGGGGGCAAGCTGTCACCTTGCTCGTCTCGATGGAGCTCACTGGAGAGAGAGTGGGTAGCCAAAGATGGCGCGAGAGAGCGGCGGAGCTCGGATTATATACGCATGAAGGTCCGGAAAGGAGGTGGCGGGTAGGGCGCGCCGAAGCGCGGATCTCGAGGCAGAAGCTCCGGCGAGCTTCTCGGATGTGCTGAGGTCATAACGGACCCGGATTTGGGGTGGATGGGAATCGGGTCGACAAAAGATAAATCCGAGAAGTCGGGTCAAAAGAACAGACCCGGGCTCTGGTGGTCCTGGGGGAGGTGTTGACCGGGGGTCAACAATCCCCCGTGGACCAATCAGAGCCCGCCATTTATTGAATTTTTATTCGATTTTTTTGAGGCCTTGAATGGCCGAATTTCCAAAAACTTAAAACATGAAAAATGTTTGTTTTAATTTTTTCTATTTTTTTGTGATTTTTAATTAATTTTTGGAAATTAAAATAAGGTATTTACACTATAGGTCTATATAGGTATATATACACTATATTGGATTTTTAATTTTGATTTTTAATTAATTATTTTTATACATTTTTATTCCCATTTTATATTTTATTTATTTATAGGATAAAATGAGGAATAAAAGGCTATTTTTATTTTATTTTTATTACTTATATACATAGGGGAAATAATTATTTATTTACACTTATATACATGGTATATATACAAGGTATTTTTGTATTTTTAATTTTGTAATTTTTATTTGATTTTTGTTTTGTTTCTTTTCATTTATTTTATTTACAAAACATAAAAGGGAATATTTACAAAAATTTTTGAAAATAAATATAGGTTATTTACAAGGTGGAATAGGTAAAGAGTGATGAGCTATGTACATGATGAAGAGTTGTTTTTTTTTGGTCTTTTTAATTTTTTTACTTTTTATTCTGTTTTTAATAGTTCTAAATATATACAAAATATATACAAGTATATTTTTGGTTGAGGAAAATATTATTTATTTATTTACATAAATATATACATATGAGCCCCTATCTCCCTCTACTTGTGGCTTTTATGCGGTCAGGCCCATGCTGAGCCCTCCCTTGGGTTAGGTTGCTCAATATTTATTCTAAATATTTCCCTCTTTTTCTTTTTCTTCTTTATTCTTTTATTTTTGCACAAAAACATGCTAATTATTTATTTTTACAAACATGCATGCTTTTGCTAACTTTCCCTATTTACACATATCTACATGCATTTGCATAGGTTTTTGTAGCTAAAATATAAGAATAAAGAGTGATGAATGGGTATTCATCACCCCCCTATACTATACTTTGCTAGTCCCTTAGCAAACACTTATTTGAAAAAGAAGTGCAAAAGAAAGAAAAAGAAAAAGAAAAAGAGAATGTACATGGATCAAGGTTGATTATTAAACTTGCCTTCATTAAATTGAGGTATGGAGCTTAATCAGATCTTTGGATTATTGATGTGTCGGAACCTTATTTAGACTTAAGCTTAAAACCTAACAGCCTCCAAGTTCCACTAATCTATAACCAAGACTCCTCAATGCTCCAGATCAGAACAAGTCATCAACCACAAACCCTGAAGACCATGAATCTTTTCTTGTCCTGTGTAGGTGAGGTCTAAGCTCTCCACCTCAGAAATGGCAACTTGACAACCCTCCCCAACAAGGTAACTCTATGACCTCAATCTGGCCACTCTTTCCTCGAGGAGTGGGGTATTCCCTTCTAAGTTCAAGTACAACCGGCTCAAGAAGAGGGGGAAGAAGAGAATGGGTCAAGGCCAGTGTAGCCAAGTACCCTTGGAAGCTTGACCAGTGTAGCCAAGTCTCCCTGCTGCAAGCTACAACAGGTGGATCATGAAACCAAGCTTTGCTTATTGCACTTATATACATACTCCGGTGGGATTATCATTTTCTCTCAGACCCACCACTTTTTTGGAGTTATTTTCTTTTTCACATTTTTTTTTCGAGTGCATCTATACAACATGTACATGTGCAGCATATATACAAGGAGTTTTTCCTCTTGAGCCAGTAGACTATCCCTCTTTTGAAGCTTTATTGCAACCCACAACTCCCGTCGTTAGACTTCATGGCAACCAGACCAAGTTGAGACGCACTTCCTTCACTAAATGAAGAAGAGAGGTTCCGCCTAGAAGTACTACCCTCATATGCTACCCCAAGTCAAGGAAGACTGCCTCCTCACCATCTCATCCGTAGAGAGCTCGGTGCATAGTGCGGTTGTCCAAGTAAAGCCATAATCCATATGAGTCATGTGTTGTTGTTAAGTGCTCTACTTAGGCTCATTGAGATGACATGTGATCATAGCCTAGTGGACTCAAAGAATTAAGTCACCATGGACCTGAAAAGCCTTAAACCTAAGCCCTATAAGGTTCCTCTTAGAAATTAAGTGGATTAAGATCTTAATCAAGCTCCATTTCTCAATTTGATTCCAGGCTAGTTTAAATGTCAACTATCATCCAAGGAAAACTATATACATATGTACAAAAAGATGCATATTTACACAATATTTTACAATCATGCAAAATTTTTGAAAAATGTTTTGAAATCATGAATGATGATGCATGAAGTGCAAGTTTTGCAAAAAGAGTATTTACACACATTTACACAAGATTTTTGCAAACTTTTGATTTTCAAAACATTTTGGAAAAATTTTGTACTATATACATAATTTTGATACAGAAAATATTTACACAAGCTTTACACAAAAAGATTTTTGAAATCATTTTTACAAAAATAATTTGTACACTAGCTATGTATGTGCAAATAAAAGAAGATATGTACATGAAAATTTTTTAATTTTTGTGGTTTTTAGCCATTTAATTTTTGTGGTTTTTAGCCATTTTTATTTATTAACACAGTCACACAAAGTACGAGTTATGGCTAAAGTATATATGAAATATATACACACCCCCCTATACTTAGCTCGAACGATGTCCTCAGAGTCAAGAGCGATGAAGAAGACATAACTCGTGCTATGTATAGGGAAGTGAAAAGGAAGGCTATACAAAAGGAAGAAGAAAATATCAAGAGGTCCTCGGGTCTTCC
Source organism: Ottelia alismoides (assembly GCA_037367405.1). NCBI lineage: Eukaryota > Viridiplantae > Streptophyta > Magnoliopsida > Alismatales > Hydrocharitaceae > Ottelia > Ottelia alismoides. The sequence continues at coordinate 83,760 of JAZKJV010010483.1, read as the reverse complement.
CCCTATACTTAGGATCAAGTAATCCTAAGTATAGCAGGCTGTACACGAAGGGAAAACCGAGTGGAGAATGTACAGGGTCTACCCCCCCTATACTTAGGGTAAAATACCCCTAAGTATAGGCAGCAAAGACAAGGGTAGACAGAAACAAAAGAAATACCCGAAGGGTCTCACATCCCCCCTATACTTAGGGTAAAGTGCACCCTAAGTATAGCATAATCACAAGATGCAGAAAGGGATGTGGGACTAAAGAATGTGCTGATATGGACATCTGGATCTATGTACATCGGAGGATCAGTAAAGCTCAGGCGTGAGATGCATTAGATGTGAGTCAAAGACCACATCTCACGCAAAATGAATAGGGGCAAGATCAGCGACCCGCGGCTCATGATCTAGAAATGGCTTGAGCCGCTGGCCGTTCACTCGGAAGGTACTCTCAGAAGACAACTCAGATATGTCGATGCTACCGTTGTCGTGTACCTTCCGAACCAGATAAGGTCCTTTCCATTTGCTTTGGAGCTTCCCTGGAAATAATCTAAGCCTCGCATCAAACAGCCATACTCTCTGTCCAATCTCAAAATGCTTGTGGCTGATATGAGAATCATGCCACTCCTTGACTTTCTCCTTATAATGTAGGCTGCTCGTGAAAGCTGCATCTCTAAGCTCTTCCAGGGCAGCTAGCTCTGCCCTCCTCTGGTCTCCTATATCAGCTGGATCCATAAGAATGTCTGTAACTGCCCAGAGTGACTTGTGCCTCAGCTCAACAGGAAGGTGACAAGGCTTGCCATACACGAGGCGAAAGGGAGATGTGCCCAAAGGTGTCTTGAAAGACGTCCTATATGCCCACAAGACCGAGTCCAATAGCTGTGACCAATCCTTTCGGTCAGGGCGGACGACTTTCTGCAGAATAGTCTTGATCTCCCTATTCGACACTTCGGCTAGACCATTCGTCTGTGGATGGTATGGTGTAGCAACACGATGGTCTATCGGTAGCAAGTGCCTTCACCTGATCGTTGATGAAGTGAGATCCCCCATCAGAAATAAGAACTCGTGGAACCCCGAACCGCGTGATGATGTGCTTCCTCAAAAATCTGCAAACTGTCCTCGCATCAGCAGCTCGGGCGGGGATAGCCTCCACCCAACGACTCACATAATCTACGGCCAACAGAATGTACTCAAATCCCTGACTCTTAGGGAATGGACCCATGAAATCGATGCCCCATGCGTCAAAAACCTCACAGAAGTGAATGGGCTGCATTGCATCATATCACGCTGTCCACAAGTGCCCATCCTCTGACAGTCAGTACACCTCTTCACGAACTCATCTGAGTCCTTGAAGAGGGTAGGCCACCACAAGCCGGATTGGAGCACTTTCTGTGCCGTTCTCCTCCCAGAATGATGTCCTCCTGCCTCAAGCTTGTGGCAGTATGTGAGGACGCTATGGTGTTCCTCCTGAGGAATACACCGACGCCAGACGCTATCCCCTCCTTCGTGGTAAAGGATGGGATCCTCCCAATGGTAGGACTTGGCCTTCGCTAGGAAGGTCTCAAGCCTCTGCCTGGGCCAATCTTGTGGGACTTTCCCAGCAACGAGAAAGTTCACAATATCGGCGTACCATGGGAGTGAGGCGATAGCAAGGATCGCCTCATCTGGGAAGGTATCTCTGATCGGATCAATCTGCTCTGTCTCCTCAGGCTGCTCTAAACGGGATAAATGGTCCGCCACCACATTCTTGACTCCAGGCTTATCCTTGATCTCAATGTCGAACTCCTGGAGTAGAAGGATCCATCTGGTCAGTCTGGCCTTGGCATCCTTCTTTGCCATGAGGTACCTGATGGCGGTGTGATCTGTGTACAAGGTCACTCGGGATCCAATGATATATGATCTGAACTTGTCCAGGGCGAACACTACTGCTAGCATCTCCTTCTCTGTAACCGTATAATTCCGCTGGGCGGAATCCAATGTGCAGCTAGCATAGTGTATAGCAAATGGTACTCCATCCCTCCTCTGTCCCAGCACTGCCCCTACGGCAAAATCGGAGGCGTCCGTCATGATCTCGAATGGGAGAGACCAATCAGGTGGCTGAAGGACAGGAGCCTTAATAACACATCTCTGGAGAGTAGCAAACGACGAAAGACACTTGTCATCGACAAGGAACTCGGTGTCTTTCATCAAGAGGTCAGTCAATGGTCGGGCAATCCTGCTAAAATCATGAATAAATCTCCTGTAGAATCCAACGTGCCCCAGAAATGACCGAAGCTGCCTCAAATTGGACGGCGGTGTGAGTTTCCTAATGACATCAACCTTGGCCGGATCCACCTCCATGCCCCTGTTGGAGATGATGTGGCCAAGCACCGTCCCTTGAGTCACCATGAAGTGACTCTTCTCCCAAGATAGCACCAAGTTGTACTCAATACATCGCTGGAGTACCCGGTCTAGGCAGTCAAGACAGGAATCGAATCCGTCGCCGTAGACCGAGAAATCGTCCATGAAGACCTCAAGGCACTCCCCTACCATGTCCGAAAAGATCGACAGCATGCACCTCTGAAAAGTCGCAGGGGCGTTGCATAGCCCAAATGGCATGCGTCGAAAGGCATATGTACCAAAGGGACAGGTAAAGGTGGTCTTCTCCTGATCCTCAGGAGCGATGGCCACTTGGTTGTAGCCCGAGTACCCATCCAGGAAGCAATAATGGCTCTTCCCTGCCAGTCTCTCAATGATCTGGTCAATAAAAGGCAGGGGGAAATGGTCCTTCTTGGTGGCTTGGTTGAGTCTCCTGTAGTCAACACAAACCCTCCAAGAGGTGGGTACTCGTGTAGCAATCTCCTCTCCCGACTCACTGATCACAGTCGTGATGCCCGTCTTCTTGGGCACCACATGCAAGGGGCTGACCCACTTGGAGTCGGAAATGGGATAAATAAAACCTGCACCCCACCACTTCGATATCTCCTTCATGACAACCTCTCTCAGGTTGGGGTTCAGACGCCGCTGGAACTCACGCGACGGCTTCGCCCCATCCTCTAGGTAGATGTGGTGGGAGCAAACTGATGGATCAATCCCATGGAGATCTGCTACGCTCCATCCGATCGCCTTGCGGTTCTTTTCAAGAACCCCCATCAGACGGGATTCCTGCTCTCGAGTCAACTCAGCGGAGATGATGACTGGGTACATCTCAGGATCGCCCGCAAGGAACCGATACTTCAGCGAAGTAGGGAGCGGCTTCAGCTCTGGTATGCTGGGTGCTGGCAAATCTGGCTGTGGAAGAAACTGTGTGAAAGCTGCAAGATCGGCCAAATCTGCCTGGGAAAGTGAAAGTGTACTCTCGCAAACTGGGTCGGGAGAAGGTGGCTCAACTGCACTGTCTCTGCTCTGCTCTGCCTCTTCCTCCTCCTCTGTAGGCTCAGGTGAACTCAGGTCTGGCATCTGATCATAACAATCGGCCCAATCAGACTCTGAATCCGAGGGATCTGCATCAGAATCGGTGGCATCAGTACCACCGGGAAACAAGGTGGCCTCAGCACCACCATCACAAAACACTGTGCTGCGATCGAGAACCGGCTCTGCTGCCGTAAAGGTATCCTGAACCAGGTCTGTGCTCTCCAGACTCTCCTATGCTATCATCTCTGCCTCAGCTGTGTCTGAAAGTGAGAGGGTAGTCTGTGCCTCAAGGTCTGCCCAAGCTGCCTCATCATCTGTGATCACGAAGTCGCAGTCCTGGTGGATGTCTGCCTCTGCGTCTGTCAGCTGCTCTGAGTCGGTACTGGCATCTGAGCGGGATCTGGATCTGGCTCTGTAGTCCTCGACCGTCTCTATTTGTATACTCTCGCCCTGGACGCGAAAGTACACCTTCCCGCTATCATGATCAGTCACCGCCTTGGCTGTGGCCAAGAACGGACGACCAAGGATGATGGGGGGTATCGGCCACTGATTCAGGGATCTCCATGTCCAACACTACGAAGTCCACGGGGAATTGCAGACCCTGAATAGTGACGATAACGTCTCGTAGCAACCCCTTCGGCCTCTTGACAGATCGATCAGCGAACTGAAGGACTGTCCTGCTCTGTCGAAGAGTGCCCAACTCGAAGCGGTCGAGAAGGGCTGCCGGAAGTAGGTTGATCGAAGATCCGCTATCTAAAAGAGTACGGTCGAACCTCTGCTCACTGATCTGGCATCTGACATACGGGGCCCCTGCGTCTGGCCTCTTGGCTGGCAGTCGGTTCTGAATCGCAAAGCACGTGGCTTTGGTCAGCACATGGATCTCAGAAGTGTGGTTCCTCCTTCTCCTCCTGACTGTAGTCCTCTCTCTCAAAGATCTCTGGAGGAGGGGGATGTGCTGCAAAGCCTCCTGGAGGGTCAGCTGGATATGGAAGCGATCAATCATGCTCTGGCTGAACTCCTCAAACTCTCTCTTTTTTGAATCATTTTTCTTCCCCTTCCCCATCTGAAGGGCTCTAGGGAAGGGGATCACTGGGTCCTTCTCAGATGAAGGATTAGGAAAAGATCTACGCGGTTCGAGGACCGGATCCACACATACATCATGCACCACAGTGGGACCAAAAGAATGTAAACCTTTTCCTTTATTCATCACAGAATCCTGAGATACATGACCACGAAGAAAAACATCAGAACTCTCTCTACAAACACCGGTGGCCTCAGTACCACCATCACAAAACACTGTGCTGCGATCGAGAACCGGCTCTGCTGCTGCTGGTGAAGATAGACGTCTCGCGGCATCAGTACCGCGGGCTGGCTTGGCTGCTGCTGGGGTGGCATCAGTACCACCTCCTGAATCTGGTGAATTGGCGGCCTCAGTACCGCCGGTGGGATCAGCATCCTCGGTGGCCTCAGTACCACCGTCATCAACTGGAGCGGCCTCAGTACCACTCTCCTCCTCCTCCTCCTGGGGCGCCTCTGGATGGTGCTCAGCTGAGGCGCCGCCGCCGGCTGGGGTCCTACCGCTCCTAAGCGTAGCAAAATCAACATCAAACAGATCTGAAGAAGTATCATCAAATGGATCGCTAGGAGTGGCTAACTCAGTATGTACTACCTGCTCAGATTTCCGCTTCAGGTTGTTCGGATTGGGCTCTATCTGTGCAGGTATGGCGGCCTTCCCTCTCACCAAGTCCCGCAACTCCTGGCGGAACTCATCCATCTCCCGTCGAAAGGTCGCCTGCTGATCCGTGAGGAGGCGGGCGATGTCATCCATGGCGGGGCTCTCGTGGGAGCCCGACGGGTAGCCTCTCTGTGGGTGAGGCTGCTGGTACTGCTGTGGGTGAGAGGGGTAGGACGGAGGGTGCTGCTGGTGCTGGTATCCCGGGTGAGCCTGCTGCTCACGCCTCCCATACTGTCCCTGCTGCTGATAGGGACGAGGACCGTACGAAGACTGCTGCTGGTAAACTGGGGGCTGCTGCTGCGGCTGCTGGTGATGGTCTCGCTGATGGGAGTACTGCCCTCCCTGTGCTGACGGCTGCTGCTGGGGCTGGGCACCACCACTCCCCCACCTGAATCCGGGATGGTCTCGTCGGATCCCAGGCTGGGGACGGTCGTACCAGATCCCGTTGACATCCATCAACGGCTCTGCATCCAAGGGGGCTGGGGGTAGCACTGCCAACGGCTGGTCCGGCTGGTAGACCACCATCTGCATCTCTGGAGATGGTGGGGACTGGTAAGTGTGCTGCGGCTGCTGGTACGGCTCCGCCTGTACAAGGTGAACCTGTCTAGGCTGCGCTGGGGCGCTGGAGCGCTGGGACGAGCTGCTGCTGCTGCCGGAGTCGCCTCGCGACTGAAGACGGGGCTGAGAAGCCGTCTGTGTCTCCTGGAGACACATGATCTGTGTCTTCAGGTCGCTCAAGACCTGTGCCATCTGATCCATCTGCGCTATGCTCTGGCACTGCTTCTTCTCGATCAGCTCCATGCGGTCCAGCTTCTCGCTGATAATGCCCATATCTGCAGCTGAAGACTCTGCCTGTGCTGCTGCTGCTGCTGCAGATGAACTGGAAGGACCTGCATCGACCCGTGCTATCCTCTGGTACTGCACGGGTCCTGGCTGAAGTGGCTGGGTCTTCTGTGTGTATAGGCGGGTCTGAGTTCTGGAAAATAACCATGTAGTTCTCCGCCATCTCCTCGAAAATCGCCCAGACCTGGTCGTGGTCCTTGGCGAAGTAGGACCCGCCACAAGAAGCGTTCACCAGGCCCTGTAGCTCTGGTGACAACCCACTGAAAAAGCTCTGAACGAGGTTCGGCTTCGTGATGTCATGGTGTGGGCATCTGTCCAAGAGCTCCCTGAACCTCTCCCAAGCCTCGTGGAACTGCTCGTTGGGGAACATGGAGAAGTTGCTGATCAGGGCCCTCGCTGCGTTCGTCCGCCCGAGTGGATAGTACTTGTTCAAGTACTCGGTGCGGAGCTGCTCCCAGGTGTACACAAATCTCCCCAAATGCTTCAGCCATGTGGCTGCTCTGTCTGCGAGGGAGAAGGGGAATGCAATCATCCGTATGGTATCCTGGTCCACGTGCCTGTCGTGGACAGTACTGCAGATCATCAGAAACTCCTGTAGGTGGAGATGGGGCTCCTCTGTAGCCAGCCCATGGAACCGCGGTAGCATCTGCAAGGTGTTCGGGGGGAACTTGAAGTCCCCCACGATCGCTGGAACCACCACCCAGTGGTGCATCAGTGTAGAGCCGGGATTGTGTAAATCCCTCATCGGTCTCGGTGGTCCTGCTCCTCCTGCGGCTGCTGCCGCTGCGGCGGCGGCCGCGGCTGCTGCTGCTGCTGCGGCTCGTGCCTGAGCCTGTGCCTCATCTGGCTCCTCGGGCTCGCTCTGTGCATCTCGCTCTGCTCGGAGCCTCTCCATCTCACGCCTCATCTCTATCATGAACGCTCCCTGATCGCGGAGCTGCTGCTGGACTGTCTCTAACTGTGCGATCAGGGTGGAGTTGATCGCTCCCTGGTCCAATACAAAGTGCTCGGGTCTGCGGGAGTGATCGTCTGAACTGCCTGCGCCGGCCATCTCAACGTCTGCAAAATCGAAGGAGCCCAACTCAGGTGCTGTCAAATGAATAAGTCTCTCCTCGGGCTCAGGTCTCTCAGGTAAGTCAGAAAGGGGGTCGAGGGGGAACAGGGAGGAATCATACTCGGGCTCGGAGAGCGGGTCCGAGCTCTCGCGAGCCAACCTAGATGATGTGGTAGACGCGCCCGAAAGCGGTGCAACCAATGGCTGCCTAAGAGATCGTCTACCCATCATCTTGATCTGGCGAGTAAGGCGGATGAGATCTGGAAAAATTAAGGATCAGAAAACAAACCCCCGGTTCACCAACACAACACGAGCTGAAGACCGTGAAAGTTCGGTCAATTTATCTTGTCTATTTTATTTGGTGAACAATCAAGATAGCAGAGCGATTACGGTGACCTGTTGGGATATCCGCTGCTAACCCAACCGACTGGCCCGCACAGAAAAGTCGGTAATCAGCCGGGTTTCGCAACGGGGGGCTCTACCTAGTGTTCGGGGTCACTCTCTCGCACAAGCAAACCAATCAATGAGGGGGTTGCTCTCCCCAAGACAGAATTTTTAGGGTGAGCGAGTTTTAGGATCGATAATTTTAAGCAGTCCCAATTTTATGGTTTCTCTTTTTATGTATTTTTCAAAGCAAACAAAATCGCCTAACGAATTTTTCGGTTCTCCTGGTTATTAAGTCCAAAAACGGGGGGAGAAGTCGAAAAAGCCGATGCACGAAAAATCAATGATGCATGCTGAGTAAGGGATGCGTACCTGCCGCCAGCACTCTACATGCAAAGTGATCCGCGCATAAAATAAAGACAGAAAATAAACTAATCTAAATGATGCAGCGGTAAAAACCCAAGTCCTAAACAAGCAACTTCTATTGATCGTGAAGAACAGTAGCTAGTCGACCGAATCAAGTCCGGAGTCCGATCTCGGGAGTCACTCGGTGCCCGCCACACGGGTCCTGCCAGCGCTGTATGTGACTCCTAACGGCACGTGGTCTCGAATCTAATCAAACTAACTTTTTTTTTAAGTGAATTTTATTAAGGTCCAATTACGTTCTATAGGAACAGATATTCTATTAAGTGTTGGGCCTTAATGATCTACGTCACAATCAACAAAAATCCTAAGTCTAGGGGCTCGGTCAAAACCGCGAAAAAGCCGTCAAATGACAGTAAGAAAGAGAAAATAAATAAAAAGCCGCGTAAAAACCGAGGGTCCTAATGGGTCCCCCGAGCACGCCGGTGCTCGGTGAAACAGACCCGCTACGGTCTACAAGTCTACAAGTCTACAAGTCCAAGTCCACAGTCTCAGAGGCCTGTATTATTACAAATAATAAATGAATGAAAATAAAATCTAATCTAATGCCTCACACCACTCAGCTCTCTCCTCTCACTCTCTCCTGCGGCTTCGTCGAGAGAAAAGCCGCCTCCGAACGCCGCGGCTGCACCGGCTCCTCGAAAGTCGCCTCCGCGGTCCTCGGGCCCTCGCAAGAGAATAAAGACAGGTGGTCAGACCAATAAAATAATCAGATAATCAATAAAAAATAAAAACAAGGGTCTATGTGCAAAAATGAGAAATAAAATATTCACACAAAAATAAAACAAAAACAAAAAGAAAAGAAAATAAAAAGAAAATAAAATAAAACAAAAGAAAATAAGTACAAAAGCCGCGAAAAAGCCGCGAGCTCCGAAAAGCCGCGAAAAATCGCGAAAACAAAAACGAAAATAAAAACACTACTAAGCCGTGCTCCCCGGCAACAGCGCCATTCTGATAACCGTCCGAATAACTAAGGCTAAAGGTATGAAATTGGTCGTTGCGACTTCAGTCAAACGGACTAAGTATATCAAGAAAAATAACCACTCAAAGAGATAAAATCAATCAAAACAAGCACGAGCGGTCAAGCTATGTGATTAACCTGGTATAGCTCCCAGGGTCGAACTCAAGGAGCACGGGTTGGCAAAAGCCTACGAAGTAGTGAAAATAAAATAAAATGAAATAAAAATGATTTTTAGTGGTTTTTATGGATTTTTATATTTTTTAGGATTTTTTAAAAGATAAAGAAAATAAAAGAAAGTAAATACAAGGGAACTTCAACAATTTATTAAACACACCAAAAATAAAGCAAAACTTCCAGAAAATTGGTTTTTAGGTTTTTTAGGTTTTTTACTGTTTTTAGTGAATTTTTGGAATTTTTCTAATGGGTAAATTATTTACTAAAAATCAAACAAGGCAAAAACACCTAGGTACTGTCCAGCAAGGCTAGAAACTCAAAAATAAAATATTTAAGAGTTTCAAAAAGCCCTGGAGGTAATTTTCCTATAATCTAGACACAATAAGGAAAATTTTGGCACCCTAATTATTATTTTTGGATTTTTAAATTAATTTTTATAATTTTTATGGGTTTTAAGGGTTTTTCAATTTTTAAGGTTTTTAAGTGATGAAAAATGGCCAAAATTGGCCAGAAACTCAAACAGCAAGCAAACAACACTACCTAAATTTTTTAGAATTTTTGGTGGAGTTTTTATATTTTTTTGGTATTTTTAAAGTTAGACAGTGACTAAAAAGAGTGTTTTTGAATTTTTAAAAATATCAAATGAAAATAAAAATGTCCTCAAAAATCACAGAAATTACTACACCATGGCAGGAGCCATGTGTCGAAATTTCATTAGATTTGGAGGTGGTTTGATATTTATTCAAAAATAAAGAAGAAGGTACTGTGCACAAGGACCAATGTGCAAATACCTGAAGACCTGGGGCCTCTGGTGCAAAAGACCCAGCAAGTCACGCGCGTGGCGCGTGGCTGGGGCACACAGGGACCAAATTGTAATAAAAACCAAGTCCTAGGGCTATTTGATAACTCGTATCAAAAGCCCAGGGGCATGGATGCAAAAACACCACTAAAATCCGCACATGCGCATAAACAAGGCTCACATGGGTATAATTGCAATTACACAAAAGTATTCATTCATTACTTAACAAGCCAGATCTACAGGACGATATATGTAAAAAGCCCAGAAACACACATGACGACGCACGTGTTCACATACAAACAGGGGCATACATGCAATAATCAACAAACACAAGGTCCAAACTGCAAATATCCCTACGTAAATAAAGTTCTAAAAATAATTACAGGACTAAAAATAAAATGGCAAACTACGAGGGGGCCCTACGATATTTACCCCTTTATTCGCCGACGGTCGGATGGGCGCCACGTGGTGATCGAACGGCTGGGATGGCGGCGCGACTCCTCTCTTCGTCCCTTCGACTCGATCGACGGTGGAGACAAAGCCACGTGGATGATCTAACGTCCGAGGCTCTGGGGCTTCTCTCCTTTGCTATCAACGGTCCGGATGCGTTCCTCAGATGGATCAACGGTCGCTGCTCCTCCACAGATGGACGGCTAGGATTGGAACTGGAGCAGAGGGTGCATCGGACGGCTCTGGAAGATGGAGGAAGAACTCGACGCCGGCGAACTTCCCTGACGTCCTGCGTGCGCTCCGGTCCTCCTCAGCTGCTGCAAATGATCCGAACACGCTCCTGGTGCAGCCCCGCAGCTGATGACGATGGCCGATGGCCCAGCCGAGCCCTGGAGGGGCTCCGGCGAGGCCTGGCGGCGCGAAGCTCCGGTCTGAACTGTAAAGGAGGCTCAGACACCCCCTTTGGACCTGCAAAGTAGACAAGAAGCTTCGCGGGTCGAGGGCAAAATGCCTCGACCCAAGAAAGCGGGGTGAAGATGGTCTGTGCTGTGGGGCGAACGAGCTCCGGCGAGGCGGAGACGGTGGAGCTCGACTCCCAGCTCCGGGGCGAGCTGGGGTGAATGAGCGGGCGTAGAAGGTGCGCGGGGAGATGGCGGAGATGATGGAATGCTCCGATGATCGAAAGATTGATCGGGATAGCCGGAATCAACGAAACACAGCGATGGGGCGATTTGGGGGTAACTCCAAATTAGATGAAACGAGGAAGAACTAAGGTTACCTGGTGGCTGCAGTAGACTGTGGTGGAGCTCAGCTTGCTCCTGGTCCTTGCCTCAAGGGCCGTCTCCTCCCGAGGCTCGAGCTCCAGATGGTGGTCGGAGCACGGCGGCGAAACGCGGCCGGATCGATGGTCCTGCTCCTCTTCCTCGCTGCAACACCGGCGGGGGCAAGCTGTCACCTTGCTCGTCTCGATGGAGCTCACTGGAGAGAGAGTGGGTAGCCAAAGATGGCGCGAGAGAGCGGCGGAGCTCGGATTATATACGCATGAAGGTCCGGAAAGGAGGTGGCGGGTAGGGCGCGCCGAAGCGCGGATCTCGAGGCAGAAGCTCCGGCGAGCTTCTCGGATGTGCTGAGGTCATAACGGACCCGGATTTGGGGTGGATGGGAATCGGGTCGACAAAAGATAAATCCGAGAAGTCGGGTCAAAAGAACAGACCCGGGCTCTGGTGGTCCTGGGGGAGGTGTTGACCGGGGGTCAACAATCCCCCGTGGACCAATCAGAGCCCGCCATTTATTGAATTTTTATTCGATTTTTTTGAGGCCTTGAATGGCCGAATTTCCAAAAACTTAAAACATGAAAAATGTTTGTTTTAATTTTTTCTATTTTTTTGTGATTTTTAATTAATTTTTGGAAATTAAAATAAGGTATTTACACTATAGGTCTATATAGGTATATATACACTATATTGGATTTTTAATTTTGATTTTTAATTAATTATTTTTATACATTTTTATTCCCATTTTATATTTTATTTATTTATAGGATAAAATGAGGAATAAAATGCTATTTTTATTTTATTTTTATTACTTATATACATAGGGGAAATAATTATTTATTTACACTTATATACATGGTATATATACAAGGTATTTTTGTATTTTTAATTTTGTAATTTTTATTTGATTTTTGTTTTGTTTCTTTTCATTTATTTTATTTACAAAACATAAAAGGGAATATTTACAAAAAGTTTTGAAAATAAATATAGGTTATTTACAAGGTGGAATAGGTAAAGAGTGATGAGCTATGTACATGATGAAGAGTTGTTTTTTTTGGTCTTTTTAATTTTTTTACTTTTTATTCTGTTTTTAATAGTTCTAAATATATACAAAATATATACAAGTATATTTTTGGTTGAGGAAAATATTATTTATTTATTTACATAAATATATACATATGAGCCCCTATCTCCCTCTACTTGTGGCTTTTATGCGGTCAGGCCCATGCTGAGCCCTCCCTTGGGTTAGGTTGCTCAATATTTATTCTAAATATTTCCCTCTTTTTCTTTTTCTTCTTTATTCTTTTATTTTTGCACAAAAACATGCTAATTATTTATTTTTACAAACATGCATGCTTTTGCTAACTTTCCCTATTTACACATATCTACATGCATTTGCATAGGTTTTTGTAGCTAAAATATAAGAATAAAGAGTGATGAATGGGTATTCATCACCCCCCTATACTATACTTTGCTAGTCCCTTAGCAAACACTTATTTGAAAAAGAAGTGCAAAAGAAAGAAAAAGAAATATAAAAAGAGAATGTACATGGATCAAGGTTGATTATTAAACTTGCCTTCATTAAATTGAGGTATGGAGCTTAATCAGATCTTTGGATTATTGATGTGTCGGAACCTTATTTAGACTTAAGCTTAAAACCTAACAGCCTCCAAGTTCCACTAATCTATAACCAAGACTCCTCAATGCTCCAGATCAGAACAAGTCATCAACCACAAACCCTGAAGACCATGAATCTTTTCTTGTCCTGTGTAGGTGAGGTCTAAGCTCTCCACCTCAGAAATGGCAACTTGACAACCCTCCCCAACAAGGTAACTCTATGACCTCAATCTGGCCACTCTTTCCTCGAGGAGTGGGGTATTCCCTTCTAAGTTCAAGTACAACCGGCTCAAGAAGAGGGGGAAGAAGAGAATGGGTCAAGGCCAGTGTAGCCAAGTACCCTTGGAAGCTTGACCAGTGTAGCCAAGTCTCCCTGCTGCAAGCTACAACAGGTGGATCATGAAACCAAGCTTTGCTTATTGCACTTATATACATACTCCGGTGGGATTATCATTTTCTCTCAGACCCACCACTTTTTTGGAGTTATTTTCTTTTTCACATTTTTTTTTTCGAGTGCATCTATACAACATGTACATGTGCAGCATATATACAAGGAGTTTTTCCTCTTGAGCCAGTAGACTATCCCTCTTTTGAAGCTTTATTGCAACCCACAACTCCCGTCGTTAGACTTCATGGCAACCAGACCAAGTTGAGACGCACTTCCTTCACTAAATGAAGAAGAGAGGTTCCGCCTAGAAGTACTACCCTCATATGCTACCCCAAGTCAAGGAAGACTGCCTCCTCACCATCTCATCCGTAGAGAGCTCGGTGCATAGTGCGGTTGTCCAAGTAAAGCCATAATCCATATGAGTCATGTGTTGTTGTTAAGTGCTCTACTTAGGCTCATTGAGATGACATGTGATCATAGCCTAGTGGACTCAAAGAATTAAGTCACCATGGACCTGAAAAGCCTTAAACCTAAGCCCTATAAGGTTCCTCTTAGAAATTAAGTGGATTAAGATCTTAATCAAGCTCCATTTCTCAATTTGATTCCAGGCTAGTTTAAATGTCAACTATCATCCAAGGAAAACTATATACATATGTACAAAAAGATGCATATTTACACAATATTTTACAATCATGCAAAATTTTTGAAAAATGTTTTGAAATCATGAATGATGATGCATGAAGTGCAAGTTTTGCAAAAAGAGTATTTACACACATTTACACAAGATTTTTGCAAACTTTTGATTTTCAAAACATTTTGGAAAAAATTTGTACTATATACATAATTTTGATACAGAAAATATTTACACAAGCTTTACACAAAAAGATTTTTGAAATCATTTTTACAAAAATAATTTGTACACTAGCTATGTATGTGCAAATAAAAGAAGATATGTACATGAAAAATTTTTAATTTTTGTGGTTTTTAGCCATTTAATTTTTGTGGTTTTTAGCCATTTCATTGAAGGTGGAGTTGCAATGGCTGAATGGTAACCATGGAGTGATGGATGGGTTCATTGAAGGTGGCGCGAAGGTTAGGGGTCCTAGGGCTACGTGACAGTGGTGAGGAGAGACAGGGAGGTGGTTGGGAGGCAACACTAGAATAGGAAGGGGGTGAAGGGTTGACGAGGTGAAACGGCTAGAGCGGGGGTTTCAAGAGGTAGATGAAGCTCCGCCATTAGATCGAGTAATCCAACAACTAAGATTAAAGCGCAGGTGAAGGGCGTAGATTAGAGTTACAAGATCTGATCCAAAGGCACATGACGAGACGAAGATGAGCAGTCCAGATGCGATCAGGAGAATCCCATCCATCAGTGGGAATTGAGGGGTGACGTAGAAGGAGCTCAACCGTTGGATGGTATGCAATCTTGTGGCTTAGGTGAAGGCGCTAGGGTGTGGTCCAGATTGCACTGGTGAAGTGACAGACAGTGGAAGGAAGAGCGACGGGTGGATGGCTAAGATGGAGGAGAGAGGTGGGGAACCAAGGGTCTAGGAAGCATCTGGCGGTGCAAGGAGAAGCAGCCATCTGGGCGGCCCAGAGGACGCCGCGTGGCTGCACCAGAATATTCAAAAAATAGAAAAGAATAGAAATTAAGAAAGAAATAAAAGGAAGGAGAATTAGTAAAAAGTCAAAGCTTGAAAGTTTTAGATCTCGAGGAGATGTACAAATTTTATGTTGAACAAAAAATCAAAATAGGTCGAGATAACAAAGAAATATTTATGGAAGCATTTTTAAGAGATAAAAACAACCGATTTTGAATTAGTTTGTGATTTTTTGTATTTTTAATTTCCTTTTAAGACCAAAACAAATATCTACAATATTTATCTATTTTTTAGGATTTTTAGTAAAAGAGAAAATAAATAAAATGTTAGTAATAATTATACAGTAATTAGTAATTAGGGTTAATTACAGGTGAAGGATTGTTGCTAAAGACGCAGAATTGATGAAGATTTGCAATGAAGTTTTTATTCTTTGAGGATGAAAAGAGAGAAAAATGATGATCCATCATAGATCCATCATACCCCTATATTTAAATTATGCTCATCCTCGAGCATCTCAAGAATGAAGGAGTTGGATTAATTCCCTGACAGTGCATGTGAATTTTCAAGGCTCAATTTATCGAAGATACTTAATTTGAGTGATCCTAAAATTATGGTCTCAACCAAGCTTTAGTCAAAAGGAATCCAACTTCTCTAATTATCAGACCTCTATTGTACATATAATATAAGGATATGACATTTAATGTACTACAATCATGAGAGTCGAGTCGAGATGTCACCCAAGGTTCAAGTCCAGGAGACTCTCCACTAGACCTGATCCTAACAGTAGGGAATAAGTCTTTTCTTGCATTCAATCCACCACTATTTTGTCAAACTTGAACGTGTAGATGGAATGCTAGATATGGAGGGCATAGGATTGTGCATTTTCTTCTCTTCCTCACATTAGAACAAGGATCCTCTTGAGTGCCTTATTACTGATGAATCTACGTTTCATCATCTTTATTCTATCATTCTGGCCTTAAAAAACTCTAGTAAATACGTGTAAATAGGCTTAATTTAGGCATTTTATCATCCATGCATTATTGTGTAAATATTGTATAAAATGCGGTTTTTAAAGCCAAAGTTATAGAATAAAGAAAAGAAAAAGAATAAAATATTGCAAATATTTTATGACCCGAAACCCCGAAACCTAGGCATCTCGATGACTAGGTCGACAAGGAATAAAGTAGGGGGAGATAAGGGTCAAAATACAACAAAAATACCTTTTATTTTATTAATTCTTTATTCATTTTTTGGGACCTATTTTTGGTTCCACTTTTTATACCTCAAATAAAGAAACTTTGTACATGAAAGTTGTAGATAATTAAATAAACAAAAATACAAAATTGATTTCACTCAAAAATAATGTACAGATAAAAAGTTATGGTCCGAATAAAAATCCAGAATTCCAACTTCCTAGACCCGTATCTCATAAATAAAAACTCCAGATGCATCAAACTCACCTTTAATTGTATATAGTTTAAAATAAGCTATTTAGTGGCGGTGGTTTCGCTTTTGGCGGAGCTACGGCTTGAAAGTTGAGTTTTGGACCCCTATTGTATACTTGTACAGATTAAAATATTCATTTTATTATTTATTCATTATTTATATAATTTTATATTTTTATAATTTTGTAAATATTATTTATAAAATAAGAATAAAAACTCAAAGAAAACTCAAAATAAATACTTGTATATATAATACATAGGTATAAGACCTATAAGTACACCTGTATAATCCATACTTTTATTTTTAAATATACAAAACACTTCAGAAAAATAAAATAAAATTATATTTAAGTGTATAAAAATATTCTATAAATTTATAAAATAATAAACAAGAATAGATAAATTAAAATTCACAAAATAAAAATAAATTACTTAAATATATAGATATAAATACCTATAAGGGGTATAAATGGTAACTTGTAATTACACACCCCATAAAAATAAATAAAAATCACCATAAAATAATTTATAAAATAATAAACATTTTTTTATTAAATAACCTAAAATTAAATAAATCGTTTTCTATTTTAAAATGAATTTAGAAATCATTTTTTCCAGGATTTTCCTTGTTGGTCCACGTGGACCAACCAGGGGGCCTGGAGAGTTGACCTCGTGTCAACTCTCTGGCCCCTCTCCTGTAGCCATGTCAGACTGGTTTCTTCCTCGTTTTTGACGAATTTTGGAGGCCACGTCTTGTATCCTTTCATGACGATGTCTTCTACATTTTTTCTCCCTGATGTTTGACCTTACACGCCCAAAGGTTTCCTCGGGGATTAGATCTTGGATTCGTGAGATCTCCATCGATCTTCACGCCCTCTCGACCACTCTTCAAAATAGCCCACGTCACCTCCATTCCCTTTTGACCCCCTCTTGACCTCGTTTTTGGCTCCCTTGAACAAGCTCAGGATAGAGCTTGGTGACAGCAAGCTCTCCAGCAATCCAGGGAGGCACGACGAGGCCTTGAGCGGCCGTTCCACCCCCATCTCCGGCGCCGGCCATGAGGTTTTTCATCTCCTGGTTTAATGGCCGGTTGAGGTTGTTTTTACTTGTTTTCTGTCCATTTTCTTGCCCATTAGTTAGTTGTTCGTTTCAGCCTTTAATCTGTGTGTTTAGTTTGTTGTTTAAGCAATTATTAGTGTAGTTTCCACCATCGAACACTTCGCTCTGGCGACCATCATACACTCCACATCCGCCTTCCTTTCCGCCAATAAAAGCTGGGTTTTGCATTCCATTTTGCTGTTGCGTGTTCTTGACACTTGCAGGACACAGGAGAGGCTTCCACGCCTCGTCTTTTTTCCCGAGATCAGTCCTAGGTCGGCTGGAGCTTCCTCGAGCAGCTGAGGGCCATTCGTCGGCCCTCGGACCCATCTTAGCCACCTGGACGACGCGGTGAGGCTGCAAGATCGCATAGGGACTGGCAGAAATTCAGTAGCGGGCCGAGGAGCCTCGCAAGATCGATTCCAAACTCGCCTTGTGCGAGTTCCTTCCACGTTCTTCAACCTGTCGTTGGAGCCATCAGATCAAGAACACCCCGTCGGGTGTACAGCTGCCGTCGGATCTTTACCGTCCCACCTAATCTGGACCGTCATCTGCGAAGGGGTATCGCGTAACCTACGCGCGACACATGTCCTAAGTGAAATCACGCACGCCGTCAGATGCACCCTCGCTGGGTATTTTGCATTCCTTAACCCAGCAGTTTTTGTATTTTAAATTCAAACCATAATCTTTCATCTACAGGCCAAGTATTTATGGGATTTTGCATTTGCGCCCCCAAGTTTTGTAATATTAACCTTTCGTCCCCGCCAGGTCACGTGCTTTGCGCACGTGGCTTGGAAATTTTGCAGAGGGTCCCCAGGCTCTTTACGTATTTATTTTAGTCCTAAAGTTTCTATTCACAGTTATAAAACTTTGGCATTTTTGCATATCAGCCCTCGTAATTTCGATATATTCCATTTTGGTCCTCGCTGACGCACGTGCGCGTCACGTGCGTCGTGGACATTTTGTAGTAGTTACCCTGTGGCTTTCGTTATATATGTTAAGTGCACAAAATTTTTATTCAGTTATAATATTTTCTGGGAATTTACATTTAGGCCCCAGATTTTTCTGATAATTTACATTAATACCCCTGGCCTGTATGTATTTTCTTGTCGTTGCCTCTAATTTTTGCATGCATCCATAAAATTCTAAAAATCCTCTAAAAATCAATATAAGTTCCTGTTTCATTGCACTTCCATGACATATTTTTATTTTTCGTTTTTATTGCATTTTATTATTTATAAAAATTCAAAAACTCTCATTTTCAGCACTGTTTGCATTATAAAATACATAAAAATTATAAAATCACCTCAGAAAATTCCCAAAAAAATATATTTTTGTTTATTTTAGTGTGTCTTAACTTCAGAAAAAAAATCATTAAAAAATATAAAAGAAAACTCATAAAAATATAAAAACTCTAAAAATCTTCCTAAAAATCTTAAAAATTCTACAAAACTTCTAAAATTCCATTTTCAGTTGCTGTATTTTCCCTATTTTATTATATTTGATTTAAAGTTAATTTGTGGAATTTTGGACTCTGATTTATATTTTTCATCCTCATTTTAATTCCAGCCAGCAACTTTATTCACTATTTACTAGTATTTTTGACTTTAAAAATACCAAAAAATTCATAAAAATCTAGAAAAATCACAAAAACATTATAAAATTATAAAAAAACAAAAAATATTTTATTTTCTGAATTTTAGTTATTTTTATTTATTTTTAGAAATACCTTAACTCTCTCTTTCCTTATTTTGTATATATATACTTTATTTTATCTTTTTAAAGAATAAGAAAATATAAAAAATATAAAAAATAAAAAGAAAGTATAAAATTAGAAAATTAAAAATCAAAATACAAAAATATAAAAATAAAAATAAAATTAAAAAAATATAAAATTAAAAACCCACAAAAAATAGCTTAAATGGACATTGGATCACAAACACACATTTTGTGCATCATTGCCTCGTTCTGTCTGCTCCCTGTGTTCGACCTCTACACATACTTGCACCTATACACATCTTGTTGTAGAGTTATAATAAATTTTAACTCCGCACCACTTTTTCATTGCTTGATTTCTGTTGTGGGTTAATTGTTGTTTTAATCCAGGATTCGTGCGGTCGCCACAACGACTGTCTCCGCCTTGTGTGAGACATATTTAGACCGCCAATTTTTGGGTTAAACAAATGGCGTCGTTACCGGGGAGCAACAACGCGTAGATCATTTTTGCTCGTGCTTGTGATTACTTGTCTACTTTTGCGGCGTTATTTGCTTTTTATTTGATATATCTTTGAGCTGTCTAACCCCTCTCTTTGTTGACTTTGTGCGAGGTACCAAGGATCGAGGGAGGCGCTCCATCCTAGGTGTCTACGCACCCACGAGAAGCCGGCTCTAGCCAGCCTAGCACCGAAGAAGACTTAGAGGAATTTTGAAGATCGAGCTCCACTTTAGTTGTAGTATTTATTTCCTTGCATTTATTTTTGTAATTTGTAGTGAGAGAGAGACCATTATTAATTTGTAATAATACATGTACTCAGACTCTTGGACTTTCGGGCCTAATTTCCAAGTGTTTGTACACCTGGGGGCTCACTGCGGCTTTTGTCTGTTTTTCATCGCATTTTTTATTTTGTTTTGTTTTCTCGGTTTTGATTTTATTTCCTTTGTGTGATTGAGCCCCTAGTTTTAGGATTGCTTGCGATAGATTAAGGCCAAACACCTAATATCTTTGCCTGTGCTTATAATCTCGTTTGGACTTAGTCAAAATTTTAAACAGTCGCCTCATCATCTTCGAGCCTTCGCACCGCGAGCCCACCCTGCCAGGCGCTGCTCCTGAACTCGATTTGTCGAGAGGAGGAGGGGTGAGCCTAGACCAGACTCCTGGATTGAAGATCGGTGACCGACTTGTGGTTCTTCACGATAATAGCAATTTCTGAAACTTAGGGCGATTTCATCGGTTTGCATTTGCATATAGATAGGTTTCAATTCTGCTGAGCATCTTTGCATGTAGAGTGCTGGAGGCAAGGTGAGCATTTCTCTTTAGCATACATCATTGAGTTGCCGCTTGCATTGCTTTTCCGACTCTTCCTCTGATTTTGACTACCTAGGTGCTCAAAGGAATTGAATCCCCGATAGGATTGTGCATTCTCATTAAAAATCCAAAAAAAGTGATAAGCAATAAAATTGGGACTGCTAACATTACTCGACCCTAAAATCAATCAAAAAGAAAAAAATTGTCTTGGGGCGAGTAATTCCCTCATTGTCTTCGTTTTTACTTGCTCGCGCACACACTAAGGTTAGTGTCCAAATCCCATTCATCCCCTACGTGTTTGCGCAACTTCTTGACTTTTTCACCTAACTCTAAAACAGACAAGATAAAAAGACCGAATTTTCGATCTCTACCGAGTTGAGTAGGTGAATTGAGGGGTTGTAATATTTTCATTTTTATTTGTGATTGTTTTGTTCGCGTCCTAGATCGCTTCTGCGCATTTGTGCCTTCTTCTTTGCTCTCTTGACTTGACCTTCGTGCTCCCCCGAATCAGTTCCTTTTGTTTTCAAGATGGATCCTTGGAGCGCATTTTATCCGGACCTTGCGGATCCCTCATTCACTTTAGTCGATCCACCTCCCTTTTACCAGGAGGATCCTCCTCCTACTTTTTCAGATTTTTGTACATATCCGCCTCAGCCACAGTATCACGACTTGGATTTCTACCCACCTCCACCTCCACCTGTATATTATCCACCTCCACTTTCACATCCACCCGAGTCTGACCTGTTGGAGTCACCTCCCTCGACCTCCACGAGTGTAGTCTTGAACCTAATGCTAGATCACCTTACTTTGATGAGAGATCATCTTGCCACTTTGAGAGAATATCAGACTAGTGCTCCTTTCGTCGAGGATACGGCTTTACTTTTGGGTGATCATGGGAGCTTGCAATCGCCAAAAATACAAAAAAATGAGAAAAATTTAAAAACACAAAAAGAGTTCGGGAGACATTTGGTTAATTCAGACCATGAGGAGAGGGTTCACCTGCCAGATCATTCACCCACACAATCCCTCACATCTTGTCCCACCTTTAACCCCGAGGATGCCGCTGTACAGACTGCTCTTGGCATGCCTCATGTATATGCTGATTCCGACTTCCTCCCATGTATAGAGGAAGTCCAAAAATTCAAAAAAATGTTGACTGAACCCGAAGTGACGGCAGGTATTCATGAGATCATCCAAGCCCCACTTCAGCAGGCCATGACACAATTATCTGCTCCTCTTCACAAGAAGAGAAAGCAGAGGAGCAGATCTTAGCGTCACATTTTGACCATGGACACTGCCCACTGATTTAGCCAAAATTCACGGGGTCTAAATAGTGTCTCACACAAAGCGGAGACAACAGTGTCGCTGCTGCGACCCACAATGAATCCTGGACTAAAATCAACAATTAACCCACGATCAATCAATCAAACAATGATAAGTAGAAAGTGGAGTTGAAATTTATTTTTAACTCTACATAAAAGATGTATAGATGCAAGTACGTAGAGAGTTCGAACACAGGGAGCAAGGCAAGATAGATCAACAAGTGTGTGTGTGTGTGTGAATGTGATTGTATGTCTACACTATGCAAAGGTAAATATTTTTGTGGGTTTTTAATTTTTTAATTTTTTTAATTTTTAAGTTTGTATTTTGATTTTAAATTTTCTGATTTTATATTTTCTTTTTATATTTTATATATTTTTTTATTTTCTTTTTCAATATTGGAATATATATAAATTATAAGAAAGGAGGGGATAGAGTATTTATAAAAATATGCAAAAATGCTCAAAAATTCAGAAATAAAATATTTTTGGTCTTTTTATAATTTTTTACTATTTATATGATTTTTGGGTATTTTTCAGAATCTTTTTGATATTTTTAAAAGTCAAAATAAAGAAAACAGTGAATTAATGTTCTGGATGAAGGTAAAAAAGGAATGAAAAATATCAAACAGCCACAAAATTTTTCTAAACTAATTTTAAAATAAAGGGAATAAAATGAGGAGCCTAAAGGAACTGAGTTTGCATTTTTTGGAGTTTTCCATAATTTTTTAGATTTTTTTGAAGTTTTAAGGTTTTTTCTAATTTTTAAGGTTTTGGTTTTGAATGTTTTAGTGATTTTTGGATTGTCACTAGGGTATAATAAAATAGATAGTAGGTATTTTTTTTGGAATTTTTCTAGGTGTTGTAATATTTTTTTTTGGAATTTTAAGATGCAAACAGTGCTGAAAATGGATGTTTTGAATTTTTATAAATATTAAAATCCAATAAATATGAAAAATAAAAATATGATGTTAAAATACTATGAAACAGAGACCTATATTAATTTTTGTAGATTTTTTAGGGTTTTCTAGAGGCACGGATTAAATACTAGAAGCGTAAAGAAAATGCTTGCTTATAGGGGCATTTATGTAAAATATGCAAAGTTGAGGGGCTCAAGTGTAAATTTGCCACAGAAATTATAACTAATCTAAAAGTTTCTGGACTACATCACAATACCCAGACTCACAGGGGCGCACGTACAAAAATCCCAAGCCACGTGCAAAGCACGCGCGCTTGGGAAGGATTGATATGTAATAAACAAAATTGTGAGGGGCTTAAATGTAAAAATGCCAAAAAGTTGACACTGAATTAGAATGTTCTGGACTTCGACAAAATACAAAACCCCCAGCGGGCTCCCCTACAAAAATGCCAAGTCACGTGCGTAACACACGTGACCTGGCGAGGGCCAAAATGTAAAAACCCAAAAGTCAGGGGAATTACTTGCAAATTTTGCAAAATAGTTTAAACAACAGATGAAAGCTTATAAGTAACTTAGAAATTACACAAAATCGAGGGGGTTTTAGCGCAAAATTTCCCACTTATCCACGTGGCATGCGTGGATGCGCGTTGATGGGGGATGATCGGACGGTTGGTATCCCCTCAGACTTGGATGACATAGATCACAGGGGAGGGGGAGATGGACGACAACTATAGTGTGCCTCCCTCCCCTTTGTTCAGATCTGCACAGCATGAGTTGGACAGCCAAGGTACGCGGGCGGCTGTGTTCTTCTTCTCCGAAGAGCTCGAGGTATCCCCTCAGGTGGTTAGGCGTGGCTTGCTCAATACCTGCGAGATTAAAGGGCTCGAGAACGACGTCTCGGCCGGTTCGTTAGGTGCAGTGGTGGAGTTCATGGAAGGTGGTGGCTCGCCGGAGCAAGCTCCGACGAGGGAGGTGCGGATGGTGATTGGCGATGTATAGGCGAAATGGAGTTTAGGAACGTGATCCCTAGGTTATGTCTAGTAAAGAAATGCAAAAAAAAAACAAAATAAAATGCAAACCTCAAGGGATATACCCGAGATGACCTCACGATGGCTCACTGCCGGAGATGGTGTGGAACACCCCTCGGCGCCGCTCCGTTACTCCTCCAACGGGTGAGGAGAGCTGCTGTCACCTGCTCTATCCTCAGTCCACGCGAAAGAGAAGAGAAACATGACCAAAGAGGGTTCAAGGAATGAAAGAAGTCTGGGGGGGGGGTCATTTTGAACAATGGGCGAGTGGGCTCCTTGATTGAGGTGCGCTGCTCGCATCGATGGTTCACAGCCCGAGAAAAGATATGGGCGAGCATCCTCGACCAATGCCGAACAAAAGTCAAGAAGACTTTGACACGAAACGAGGAGCGGACAACCCTCGAAAAAATCGAGAAAACAGACCAAAAACCATTCTGACATGGCTACAGGGGGAGGTCAGACAGTTGACCAGAGGTCAACTGTCAGACCAACCTGGTTGGTCCACGTGGACCAACCAGGAAAAACCCCTTTTAAAATCAATTAAAAATATT
The DNA here is from genome assembly GCA_037367405.1 of Ottelia alismoides. Lineage (NCBI taxonomy): Eukaryota > Viridiplantae > Streptophyta > Magnoliopsida > Alismatales > Hydrocharitaceae > Ottelia > Ottelia alismoides. Next base: position 59,798 of record JAZKJV010010483.1, on the reverse strand, counting down.
AAATGAATTATTTAGCGTTAGGTTATTAAATAAAAATTGTTTATTATTTTATATATTATTTTATGGTAATTTTTAATTATTTTTATGAGGTGTATTTTTACAACTTACCTTTTATAGCCCTTATAGGTATAATATCTGTATATTTTATTCTTTTATTTTTATTTTGTGATTTTAATTTATTTAATTTTGTTTATTATTTTCTAAAATTATAAAATACTTTACACACTTAATTATATTTTTATTTTATTTTTCTGAATTGTTTTGTGTATTTAATAAAATAAAAGTATATATTGTATAGGTATGTGTATAGGTTCTATACCTATGTATTATATATATAGGTATTTTTATTTAAATTTCTTTTGCATTCTTATTATGATTTTAAAGTACATATGAATTGTAAATACTAATTACAAAATTATAAAAATATAAAAATACAAAAAATAATGAATAAATAATAAATTAAATATTTTAATCTGTACAAGTATACAAGAGGGTCCAAAACTCAACTTTCAAATCGTAGCTCCGCCAAATGCGAAACCACCGCCATTAAATAGCTTATTTTTAACTATATACAATTAAAGGTGAGTTTGCTGCATTTGGAATTTTCATTTGTGAGATACGGGTCTGGGAAGTCGGGATTCTGGATTTTTATTCAGACCATAACTTTTTATCTATACATTATTTTTCAGTGAAATAAATTTTGTATTTTTCTTTATTTAGTTATCTACAACTTTTATGTACAAAGTTTCTTTATTTGAGGTATAAAAAGCGGAACCAAAAATAGGTCCCAAAATGAATAAAGAATTAATGGAATGAATAGGTATTTATACTGTATTTGACCCTTATCTCCCCCTACTTTATTCCTTGTCGACCTATTCATCAAGATGCCTAGGTCTCGGGGTTTCGGGTCATAAAATATTTATAATATTTTATTCTTTTTCTTTTCTTTTATTTATTCTATAATTTTGGCTTTAATTACAGTATTTTATACACTATTTACATGCACATGCATGAATGCTAATATGCTCTTTTTAATGCTATTTACAGGCATTTGCCAGGGTTTTTGAGGCTAAAATGATAGAATAAAGATGATGAAATGTGGATTCATCATCCCCCTATACTTTACCTTTGCTAGTTCCTAGCAAACACTTATGCAATAAGTTCAAAAAGAAAAAGAAAGAAAAGAAAAAGAAGAACTTGGATTAAATTTGATTATCAAACTTGTCTTCACAAAATCAAAGTTTGGAGCTTAAGTCAGACCTTTGTAGTTTTAGTGCGGGCGGAACCTTAATGAGAACCGGATTTGAAATCCAACAGTCCTTGAAAATCCCAAAACTCTGCCCAAGTCTCCTCAATAGCCAGGTAAGAAATACTTCAATTCATACGCAAACTCTTACGACTATGAGTCTGACTCGTACAATGTAAGTGATGGTGGCTCTCCCCAACTAGAATGACAAAGAAACTGACTTCTCCAGTACGGCAACCCAATGATTCCCCAATCCAATAACTCCATCCTCGAGGAGCGGGGTATTCCCTTCTAAGTTCAAGTGGCAACCAGCTCAAGAGGAGGGGGTGAAGAGAAGAATGGACGATAGCCAGTGTAGCTACCTATCCTGGGATGCAAGACCAGTGTAGTCAAGTCATCCAGATGCAGGCTCACATATTTGACTTTGGAACTCAAGCTTGCTTATTGGCTTTACACATTTGTACATACTTTGCAGGCTTTTTATTTTTGTACATGCCTGAACTTTTTTTTGAATACTATATACAACATCATTTACATAAGGAGTTTTTCCTCTTGAGCCAGTAGACTATTCATCTTTTGAAGCTTTATCGCAACCCACAGCCTCCTGTCTTTAGACTTCCTAATCACTGGACGAGTTGGGGTGCACTTCCCTCCCTAGAGGAGGACAAATGTTTCCACTTGTGTGCGTCTCATACCGGCAAATCCAATCCCCTCACCACTCCAACTGAGTTGAGCCATGTGAAAGGTGCAGGTGTCCAAGTTAGGTCATTATCAACAAGAGTCGTGCGTGTGCTCCAAAGTACTCTACTTAGGTAGTCAAGAATCCGTTGAACCAAGTCTCGTGGTCCTCAAAGAATTAAGTCAACTAGACCTGAAGTACCTCAAAATCAGTTCCTATAAGGTTCCTGTTATTAGGTAGATTTTAAGGTCCAATCAAGCTCCAATCTCCGGTTTTTATTTAGACTCGTTCAACTATCAAACTCAATCCGAAAAATGCGAATGGTATGCAATGCAATGCAGAAAATATTTTTGTGATGCAATTTTTCAAGATTTTGAACTTTTTATGGATTTTTGAAAAGATGATGATGATGCATATGCAGATGCAATTTTTTTTGATTTTTTTCAAAGAGATTTTTCAAATGTTTTTGGATTTTAATTTTGCAAATGTTTTTGGAATTTTTGAACACAAAAGTTTTTGGCTGAACACTAGGTTAAAATATTTACACGGGAGTGCTTCTTATATTTACAAGAAGTGGATTTTAAGAATTTACAGGGTAAGTGGTCAATTTTATAGACATATATATAAAGAATTTTATGTATGATGTAAATATTCCTCAAACTTTATTGACACAGGTTTTTCAAACAATTTTGAAAACTATAGTCCAAAATAATTTTTACAAACATTTTACAAACATGTACACACATTTGAAAAATATTTTGCATAGGTTTTCCCACAGAGTATATATAGTTTTTTCAAAACATTTTTCAACCATTTTTCAAACCATTTGCAAATTATTTTTCAAACATTTTATTTCACACAAAGAAAATAATTTTTACAAGCCACACATTTTACACATGTTGAAAACATGTAACAAAATATTTTCAAAATAGTTTTCAATAGATTTTCACAAAGATTTTCAAACTATTTTTCAAACATTTTGCAAAAAACATTTTCACTCGATTTATTAATCAGTAAATACAAAACAAATTTGAGGAACAAAACACCTTTTTATTAAGGTTTTTAATGAATTCTAAATAATTATTAGCCATATTATTAGGAAAATATGAAAGTACGAGTTATGGCTAAAGTATATACGTAGTATATACGACCCCCCTATACTTAGCTTGAGCTATGTCCTCATAGATCGGAGAGAAAAGAGAAGACATAACTCGTACTAAGTATAGGCAAGTCTAAAGAATAAATAAATGAAGAAGGAATGAACGAATGAGAAGTTGACCGTTCCCCCTATACTTAGGATCAAATAATCCTAAGTATAGCGGACTGTACACAATGCAGGGAGGGTCAAGGGCGGGAATGAACAGATCATACTTAGATTGTCTCCCCCTATACTTAGGATCAAATAATCCTAAGTATAGACAAGAAGAGGAGACAATGGAGAGGATCGAAGAGAATGAAAGAACTTGGGGTGCACACCCCCCTATACTTAGGACAAAGTACGTCCTAAGTATGGAAAACTGTCTACAAGGGTGGCACCTTTTTGATACAAAAAGAAGATAGAAAAGGAAAAGAAGAGAAGAAGAAAAGAAGAAAAGATGAAAGATCGTGAGGATGTACACACCACTCCCCCTATACTTAGGGTAAAAGAAGCCCTAAGTATAGGCAACAACAGGAGTGATGAAACAGAATGATGAAAGAACACTTGGCTCGTCCATCCCTCCTATACTTAGGACAAAGTGCGTCCTAAGCAAGGCAAACACGAGAATGGGTGGGCGAGCAATACGTGAGAGACGGAGATGAACAAAGGAGAATGTACAACAGAGGTGGATGTACATATGATCAAGAAGGCCGAAAGCTAACCTTCTTGCGAGACCGTTGAGGGATAGATCTGATATATATGATGTATATCGACATCGGGGTCCACAGTGGACGGAAGCCGATCAGGGTCGACACGGTGAAGGCCCTCAGTGGAATCAAATCGAAAAGGGACGAACTGGTCAATGGAAGTAGTCTGGCTGGGTTCACCCTTGGTGGTCCTATGGTGTGAAGGCACAGACTGGTGAGTGAAAAAAGTACAGCTTGGTCCGGCCTTGGAGGTCTCGCTGATATCAAAGTGGAATGGGACAAACTCATCATCCTCGAAAGAAGTGTAATCGGAGTCATCCTGCGAGGTCTTGTCCAGGTCAAAACCAAAAGGAACAAAGTCATCAGTGGAAGTAGTCGAACCATGTTCGTCCTCAAGAGTCTCACCCGGATCATCTTCTTCATCAGGAGGCCAAAAATTTTTAACATTCGCATAATAACCGACCTCAATCATCATCACTTCTGAAGGACCAGGAGCGGACTTATCCGTAGAAGTAGTCAAACCAGGTCCGTCCTGTCTAGTCTTGGTATCTGCCCGTCGCTCAATAGGATCAATCACGTAAATGCTTTGGATTTCATCAACACATCACCACACACCAGAAGGAGGAATTGTGAGGTCTGTGCTTTCTGATTTCCTCCCCTTTCGGGGGATTCGTCGGGTCTCATCAGGGGTCGATAAGCAAACATCTCTAATATCCTTAGATCGGTCACAGGCCTCGGAGTCAACTAGAGTCGGTGAAGGTGCATCGGGTGCATGTCTCTGGTCAACTGTTGGTGTAATGATCGACGCTTCGCTTTCGTCAGCAGGACGGAAACGAATCTCTCCTGATCCATAGTCGATAACGACCCTCGCCGAGGCGAGGAATGGTCGTCGTAGGATGATTGGAGACAGCTCCCCGGTGGAGGTCTCCATGGGCAACACGAAAAATCAACATGGTGGCTCGTGCCCTGAATAGAAATGACGGTGTTTTCAAGGATACCCTTCGGCCTCTTGATAGATCCATCAGCAAACTGAACGATCATCCTGGTTTTCTTTAGAGGCCCTAAGTGAAGAGACTGTACCAGTGAGAAGGGTAATATGCTAATAGATGTACCGCCATCCAGGAGAGTGCGATCACAAGTGTAGTCAGGATGGAGCACGTGATGAAAGGTGTAGATGTGTTCTTCTTTCTGGGAATGGGACGGTGTGTGATGGCGTGGGCAGTGGCCATGGTCAGAATGTGACGCTTAGATCTGCTCCTCCGCTTTCTCTTCTTGGGAAGAGGAGCAGATAATTGGGTCATGGCCTGCTGAAGTGGGGCACGGATAATCTCATGAATAGTAGCCACCACTTCGGGTTCAGATAACATTTTTTTTGAATTTTTGGACTTCCTTCATACAAGGGAGGAAGTCAGAATCAGCATATACACGAGGCATGCCAAGAGCAGTCTGTACAACAGCATCCTCGGGGTCAAAGGTGGGACTAAGTGTGAATGGATGTGTGGTCAAGGGCTCTGGCAAATGGACTCTCTCATCACAATATGAATCAACCAAGTGTCTCCCGTTTGTATTTTTAAAATTTTCACATTTTTTTGTATTTTGGACGATTGCAAGCTCCCATGATCACCGACAAGTAAATCCGTGTCCCCGACGAAAGGAGCATTAATATGATTATTCCTCAATATATCAAGATTATCATTCATCAAATCAATGCGCACCATCATCCGGTTCAAGATATCACTCATAGAGATCGAGGGAGGTTACTCCAACAGGTCAGACTCGGGTGGATGTGAAGGTGGAGGTGGATAATATACAGATGGGGGTGGAGGTGGGTAGAACTCCGAGTCGTGATACTGTGGCTGAGGCGGGTATGTAAAAAAATCAGAAAAAGTAGGAGGAGGATCCTCCTGATAAAAGGGAGGTGGACCGGCTGGAGTGAACGAGGGATCTGCAAAGTCCGGATAAAAAGCGCTCCAGGGGTCCATCTCAAAATCAAAAGGAAATGATGCGCGGGAACACGACGGTCAAGTCAAGAGAGTGAAGAGGAAGGCGCAAATGCGCAGGGATGATCTAGGACACCCACAAAACAATCATAGACAAAAATGAAAACAAGTCAAGCCCTCAATTCACCTACTCAACTCGGTAGAGATCGCAAAGAGCGGTCTTTTTATCTTGTCTGTTTTATAGTTAGGTGAGAAGTCCAAAAGTAGCACACACACTTAGGGGGATGAATGAGATTTGGGCACTAACCTTAGGGTGTGCGCGAGCAAGTAAAATGAAGACAATGAGGGGATTACTCGCCCCAAGAAATTATTTTCTTTTTGGTTGATTTTAGGGTCAAGTAATATTGGCAGTCCCAATTTTATTGATTTTCACTTTTTTTGGGATTTTTGATAAGAATGCTCGATCCTATCGGGGGTTCAATTCCTTTAAGCTCCTAGGTTGGGAAAATCAGAGGGAGAGTCAGAAAAGCAATGCAAGCGACAAATAATGATGGATGCTAAAGCGTAAATGCTCACCTTGCCTCCAGCACTCTACATGCAAGGATGCTCAGCAGAATTGAAACCTATCTATATGCAAATGCAAAAGCCGATGAAATAGCCCTAAGTTCAGAAATTGCTATTAGCGGGAAGCACCACAAGTCGATCACCGATCCTCAATCCAAAAGTCTGGTCTAGGCTCACCCCTCCTCCTCTCGACAAATCGAGTTCAGGAGAAGCGCTTGACGGGGAGAGCTCGCGGCGCGACTGATCGAAGACGATGAATCAACTGTTTAAATTTAACTAAGTCCAAACGATACTATAGGCACATGCAAGGGTGATTAATGTGTTTGGACCTAATTCTATCGCAAGCAATCCTAAAACTAGGGGCTCAATCACACTAAATAAATAAAACAAAAAGCGGAAAAAAAATAAAAAAATGTGAAGAAAACACGAAAAAGCCGCGGTGAGCCCCTAGGTGCACAAACACCTGGAAATTAGGCTCGAGAGTCCAAATGTCCGGGGGTACCTGTATTATTACAAATTAAGGTTCTCTCACTCTCACAAAAATTACACTGATAAATGCAAGAAATAAATAGACTAGAACTGTCTTCAAAATCCTCTCATAGCCCGCCTTTGTGTTAAGTCAAGTTGCCTCACGTGGGTGCGCAGGTGCTCCTGGAAGAGAGCTCCTCCCTCGATCCGCGTTCCTCGCAAGAAGTCAAACAAGAGAGGGGTTAAACAATTCAAACAAGAAATATCAAAAATAAGGCAAATGAAGAAAACCGCAAAAGTAGACAAATGACCACAATCACAAACAAAAGAGCCGAACTATGCGCTGTTGCTCCCCGGCAACGACGCCATTTGATTTAGCCAAAATTCACGGGGTCTAAATAGTGTCTCACACCAAGCGGAGACAACAGTGTCGCTCCTGCGACCCGCAATGAATCCTGGACTAAAATCAACAATTAACCTACGATCAATCAATCAAACAATGAAAAGTAGAAAGTGGAGTTAAAATTTATTTTTAACACTACATAAAAGATGTATAGATGCAAGTACGTAGAGAGTTCGAACACAGGGAGCAAGGCAGGATAGATCAACAAGTGTGCGTGTGTGAATGTGATTGTATGTCTACACTATGCAAAGGTAAAAGTTTTTGTGGGTTTTTAATTTTTTAATTTTTTTTAATTTTTAATTTTGTATTTTGATTTTTAATTTTCTGATTTTATATTTTCTTTTTATATTATATATATATATATATTTTATTTTCTTTTTCAATATTGGAATATATATAAATTATAAGAAAGGAGGGGATAGAGTATTTATAAAAATATGCAAAAATGCTCAAAAATTCAGAAATAAAATATTTTTGATCTTTTTATAATTTTTTACTATTTTTGTGATTTTTGGATATTTTTCAGAATCTTTTTGGTATTTTTAAAAGTCAAAATAAAGAAAACAAAGAATTAATATTCTGACTGAAGGTAAAATAGGAATGAAAAATATCAAACAACCACAAAATTTTTCCAAACTAATAAAATAAAGGGAATAAAATGGGGAACCTACATGAACTGAGTTTGCATTTTTTGGAGTTTTCTATAATTTGTTAGATTTTTTTTGAAGTTTTAAGGTGTTTTCTAATTTTTAAGGTTTTGGTTTTGAATTTTTAGTGATTTTTGGACTGACACTAGGGTATAATAAAATAGACAGTAGGTAATTTTTTTTGGAATTTTTCTAGGTGTTTTAATATTTTTTGGTATTTATGATGCAAACAGTGCTGAAAATGGATGTTTTTGAATTTTTATAAAATTAAAATGCAATAAATATGAAAAATAAAAATATGATGTTAAACTACTATGAAACAGAGACCTAAATTAATTTTTGTAGATTTTTAGGGTTTTCTAGAGGCACGGATTAAATACTAGAAGCGTAAAGAAAATGCATGCTTGCAGGGGCATTTATGTAAAATATGCAAAGTTGAGGGGCTCAAGTGTAAATTTGCCACAGAAATTATAACTAATCTAAACGTTTCTGGACTACATCATAATACCCAGACTCACAGAGGCGCACGCACAAAAATCCCAAGCCACGTGCAAAGCACGCGTGCCTGGGAAGGATTGATATGTAATAAACAAAATTGCGAGGGGCTTAAATGTAAAAATGCCAAAAAGTTGACACTGAATTAGAATGTTCTGGACTTCGACGAAATACAAAAACCCCAGCGGGCTCCCCTGCAAAAATGCCAAGTCACGTGCGTAACACACGTGACCTGGCGAGGGCTATAATGTAAAAACCCAAAAGTCGGGGGAATTACTTGCAAATTTTGCAAAATAGTTTAAACAGCAGATGAAAGCTTATAAGTTACTTAGAAATTACACAAAATCGAGGAGGTTTTAGCGCAAAATTTCCCACTTATCCACGTGGCATGCGTGGATGCGCGTTGATGGGGGATGATCGGACGGTTGGTTTCCCCTCAGACTTGGACGGCATAGATCAAAGGGGAGGGGGAGATGGACGACAACTGTAGCGTGCCTCCCTCCCCTTCGTTCAGATCTGCACAGCACGAGTTGGACAGCCAAGGTGCGCGGGCAGCTGTGTTCTTCTTCTCCGACGAGCTCGAGGTATCCCCCCAGGTGGTTAGGCGTGGCTTGCTCAATACTTGCGAGATTAAAGGGCTCGAGAACGACGTCTCGGCTAGTTCGTTAGGTGCAGTGGTGGAGTTCACGGAAGGTGGTGGCTCGCCGGAGCAATCTCTGGCGAGGGAGGTGCGGATGGTGATTGGCGATGTATAGGCGAAATGGAGTTTAGGAACGTGATCCCTAGGATATGTCTAGTAAAGAAATGCAAAAAAAATAAAATAAAATGAAAACCTCAAGGGATATACCCGAGATGACCTCACGGCGGCTCACCGCCAGAGATGGTGTGGAACGCCCCTCGGCGCCGCTCCGCTACTCCTCCAACGGGTGAGGAGAGCTGCTGTCACCTGCTCGATCCTCAGTCCACGCGAAAGAGAAGAGAAACAAGACCAAAGAGGGTTCAAGGAATGAAAGAAGTCTGGGGGGGTCATTTTGAACAATGGGCGAGTGGGCTCCTTGATTGAGGTGCGCTGCTCGCATCGATGGTTCACAGCCCGAGAAAAGATATGGGCGAGCATCCTCGACCAACGACGAACAAAAATCAAGAAGACTTTGACACGAAACGAGGAGCGGACAACCCTCGAAAAAATCGAGAAAACAGACCAAAAATCATTTTGACATGGCTACAGGGGGGAGGTCAGACAGTTGACCAGAGGTCAACTGTCAGACAAACCTGGTTGGTCCACGTGGACCAACCAGGAAAAACACCTTGTAAAATTAATTAAAAATATTAAATGAATTATTTAGCTTTAGATTATTAAATAAAAATTGTTTATTATTTTATATTTTATTTTATGGTAATTTTTAATTATTTTTATGAGGTGCATTTTTACAACTTACCTTTTATAGCCCTTATAGGTATAATATCTGTATATTTTATTCTTTTATTTTTATTTTGTGATTTTAATTTATTTAATTTTGTTTATTATTTTCTAAAATTATAAAATACTTTTACACACTTAATTATATTTTTATTTTATTTTTCTGAATTGTTTTGTGTATTTAATAAAATAACAGTATACATTGTATAGGTATGTGTATAGGTTCTATACCTATGTATTATATATATAGGTATTTTTATTTAAATTTCTTTTGCATTCTTATTCTGATTTTAATATACATATGAATTGTAAATATTAATTACAAAATTATAAAATATAAAAATACAAAAAATAATGAATAAATAATAAATTTATTATTTTAATCTGTACAAGTATACAATGAGGGTCCAAAACTCAACTTTCAAACCGTAGCTCCGCCAAATGCGAAACCACCGCCATTAAATAGATTATTTTTAACTATATACAACTAAAGGTGACTTTGATGCATTTGGAGTTTTCATTTATGAGATACGGGTCTGGGAAGTTGGGATTCTGGATTTTTATTCAGACCATAACTTTTTATTTGTACATTATTTTTCAGTGAAATAAATTTTGTATTTTTCTTTATTTAATTATCTACAACTTTTATGTACAAAGTTTTATTATTTGAGGTATAAAAAGTGGAACCAAAAATAGGTCCCAAAATGAATAACGAATTAATGGAATGAATATGTATTTATACTGTATTTGACCCTTATCTCCCCCTACTTTATTCCTTGTCGACCTATTCATCAAGATGCATAGGTCTCAGGGTTTCGGGTCATAAAATATTTACAATATTTTATTCTTTTCTTTTCTTTTATTTATTCTATAATTTTGGCTTTAATTACAGTATTTTATACACTATTTACATGTACATGCATGAATGCTAATATGCTCTTTTTAATGCTATTTACAGACATTTGCCAGGGTTTTTGAGGCCAAAATGATAGAATAAAGATGATGAAATGTGGATTCATCACCCACGCCATCACACACCGTCCCATTCCTCGAAAGAAGAACACAACTACCACATTCATCACGTGCACCATCTCTGACTATACTTGTGATCGCACTCTCCTGGACGGCGGTGCATCCATTAGCATATTACCCTTCTCGCTGGTACAATCTCTTTACTTAGGGCCTCTCAAGAAAATCAGGATGATCGTTCAGTTTGCTGATGGATCTATCAAGAGGCCGAAGGGTATCCTTGAAAACACCGTCATTTCGATTCTGGGCATGAGCTATCATGTTGACTTTGTCGTGTTGCCCATGGAGATCTCCACAGGGGAGTCATCTCCAATCATCCTGGGACGACCATTCCTCGCCTCTACAAGGGTCATTATTGACTATGGATCAAGAGAGATTCGCTTCCGTCTTGTTGACGAAAGCGAAGCGTCGATCACTGCACCCACAGTTGACCAGAGACCTGCACCTGATGCACCTTCACCGATTCTAGCTGACTCTGAGGCCTGTGACCAATCTGATGATATTAGAGGTGTTTGCTTAGCGACCGCTGATGAGACCCGAGGAATCCCCCGAAAAGGGAGGAAATTGGAAAGCATAGACCTCTCAGTTCCTCCTTCTTGTGAGTGGCGATGTGTTGATGAAATCCAAGGAATTTACGTGGTTGATCCCACTGAGCGGAGGGCAGATACTAAGACTAGACAGGACGGACCTGTTTTGACTATTTCCACTGATAAGTCTGTTCCTGGTCACTCAAAAGTAAAGATGATTGAGGTCGGTTATGATGCTGCCCATTATTTTGAGAGATTCGGTGATTTTGATGAAGACAATGATTCATGTGAAACTCTTGAGGATGAACTGACTTCGGATACTTCCACAGATGATTTCGTTCCTTTTGGTTTTGACCTGGATGACACCTCGCAGGACGACTCCGATTACACTTCTTCCGAGGATGATGAGTTTGTCCCATTCCACTTTGATATCAGCGAGACCCCCAAGGCCAGACCTAGTCGTACTTCTTCCACTCGCCAGTCTGCGCCTTCACACCATAGGACCACCAAGGGCGAACCTAGCCATGCTACTTCCATTGACCAGTTCGTCCCTTTCCGATTCGACTCCACTAAGGGCCTTCACTCTGTCGACCCTGATCGACTTCTGTCCGCTGTGGACACCGATGTTGACTTTCACCACATTAGATCTATCCCTCAGCGGTCTCGCAAGAAGGTCTGCTTTCCACCTTCTTGATCATATGTATATCCATCTCTGTTGTATATCCGCTTCTGTTCATCTTCGTCCCTCTTCCGTATTGCTCGCCCACCCATTCTCATGTTTGCCTTACTTAGGACGTACTTTGTCCTAAGAATAGGGGGGTGGACGAGCCGAGTGTTCTTTCATCGTTCTGTTTCATTACTCCTGTTGTTGCCTATACTTAGGGCTTCTTTTACCCTAAGTATAGGGGGAGTGACGTGTACATCCTCACATCTCTCATCTTTTCATTTCTTTTCTTCTTTTCCTTTTTTATCTTCTGTATCTATCAAAAAGGTGCCGCCCCTTGTTGTCAGTTTTCTATACTTAGGACGTACTTTGTCCTAAGTATAGGGGGGTGTGCACCCCGAGTTTTTCTTTTCGATCCTCTCCATTGTCTCCTCTTCTTGTCTATACTTAGGGATATCTTACCCTAAGTATAGGGGGAGACAATATGAGTACGATATGTTCATTCCCACCCTTGACCCTCCCTGCGTTGTGTACAATATGCTATACTTAGGATTATTTGATCCTAAGTATAGGGGGGACGGTCAACTTCTCATTCGTTCATTCTTATTCATTTATTTTTTAAAATTCATTAAAAACCCTAATAAAAAGGTGTTTTGTTCCTCAAATTCTTTTTGTATTTAGTGATTAATAAATCAGGTGAAAATGTTTTTTTTTGCAAAATGTTTGAAAAATAGTTTGAAAATCTGTGTGAAAATCTTTTTAAAACTATTTTGAAAACGTTTTGTTACATGTTTTCAACCTTTATAAAAATGTGTGGTTTGAAAATTTTATTTTCTTTGTGTGAAATAAAATGTTTGAAAAATGATTTGCAAATGGTTTGAAAAATGGTTGCAAAATTTTTTTGAAAAATCTATCTATACTATTTGAAAAACTTTGCAAAATGATTTTCAAATGTGTGTACATGTTTGTAAAATGTTTGTATTTTGGACTATAGTTTTTGAAAATTGTTTGAAAAGCCCGTGTCAAATAAATTTGAGGAATACACACATCTCACTAAAATCCACTATATATATGTATAAAGTTGATCACTTACCCTGTAAATTCTTAAAATCCACTTCTTGTATATATAAGGAGCATCCCTGTGTAAATATTGTTACCCTAGTTTTTATCCAAAATCTTTAGTTTTCAAAAATCCCTAAAATATTTGCAAAATTAAAATACCAAAAATATTTGAAAAATCTTTTTGAAAAATACAAAAAATGCATATGCATCATCATCATCTTTCCAAAATTCATAAAAAGTTAAAAATCTTTGAAAATTGCATCACAAAAATATTTTCTGCATTCTGCATATCATTTGCATAGCATTAGCATTTTTCGGATTGAGTGTAATAGTTGAACAAGTCTAAGTAAAATACGGAGATTGGAGCTTGATTGGACCATAAAATCTACCTAATAACAGGAACCTTATAGGAACTGGGTTTGAGGTACTTTAGGTCTAGTTGACTTAATTCTTTGAGGATCACGAGACTTGGTTCAACGAATTCTTGACTGCCTAAGTAGAGTATTTCGGAGCACACGCACGACTCTTGTTGATAATGACCTAACTTGGACACCTGCACCTTTCACATGGCTCAACTCAGTTGGGGTGGTGAGGGGATTGGATTTACCGGTATGAGACGCACACAAGTGGAAACACTTGTCCTCCTCTAGGGAGGGAAGTGCACCCCAACCCGTCCAGTGATGAGGAATTCTAAAGACAGGAGAGTGTGGGTTGCAATAAAGCTTCAAAAGAGGGATAGTCTACTGGCTCAAGAGGAAAAACTCCCTATGTAAATGCTGCTGTGAATGGTATTTCAAAAAAAAGAAAAAAAGAAAAAAAAGGGGAAAAAAGGAAAAAGGAAGACATGCCTGTACAAAAATAAAATGCCTGCCAAAGTATGTACATATGTTGTAAAGTCAATAAGCAAGCTTGAGTTCCAAAGTCAAATATGTGAGCCTGCAGCTGGATGACTTGACTACACTAGTCTTGCATCCTAGGATAGGTAGCTACACTGGCTACCGTCCATTCTTCTCTTCACCTCCTCTTTTTGAGCTGGTTACCACTTGAACTTAGAAGGGAATACCCCGCTACTCGAGGAACGAGTTATTGGATTGGGGAATCATTGGGTTGTCATGCTGGAGAAGTCAGTCTCTTTGTCATTCTAGTTGGGGAGAGCCACCATCACTTACACTATACAAGTCAGATTCATAGTCGTAAGGGTTTGCTTATGAGTTGAGATATTTCTGACCTGGCTATTGAGGAGACTTGAGCAAAGTGTTGGGATTCTCGAAGACTGTTGGATTTCAAATCCGGTTCTCATTAAGGTTCCGCCCGCACTTAAATTCCAAAGGTCCGACTTAAGCTCCAAACTTTATTTTTGTGAAGACAAGTTTGACCATTAAATTTAATCCACATTTCTTCTTTTTCTTTTCTTTGTTTTTCTTTTTTACACTTATTGCATAAGTGTTTGCTAGGGACTAGCAAAGGCAAGTATAGGGGGATGATGAATCTACGTTTCATTATCTTTATTCTATCATTTTGGCCTAAAAACCCTAGTAAATGCGTGTAAATAGGCTTAATTTAGGCATTTTATCATCCATGCATTATTGTGTAAATATTGTATAAAATGTGGTTTTTAAAGCTAAAATTATAGAATAAAGAAAAGAAAAGAAAAAGAATAAAATATTGCAAATATTTTATGACCCGAAACTTCAAGACCTAGGCATCTCGATGACTAGGTCGACAAGGAATAAAGTAGGGGGAGATAAGGGCCAAAATACAACAAAAATACCTTTTATTTTATTCATTCTTTATTCATTTTTAGGACCTATTTTTGGTTCCACTTTTTATACCTCAAATAAAGAAACTTTGTACATGAAAGTTGTAGATAATTAAATAAACAAAAATACAAAATTGATTTCACTCAAAAATAATGTACAGATAAAAAGTTATGGTCTGAATAAAAATCCAGAATTCCAACTTCCCAGACCCGTATCTCATAAATAAAAACTCCAAATGCATCAAACTCACTTTAATTGTATATAGTTTAAAATAAGCTATTTAATGGCAGTGGTTTCGCATTTGGCAGAGCTACGGTTTGAAAGTTGAGTTTTGGACCCCTATTGTATACTTGTACATATTAAAATATTCATTTTATTATTTATTCATTTTTTTATAATTTTATATTTTTATAATTTTGTAAATATTATTTATAATAGGTATGTATATTAAAATCAGAATAAAAGCTCAAAGAAAACTCAAAATAAATACGTGTTTATATATACTACATAGGTACAAGACCTATAAGTACACCTGCATAATCCATACTTTTATTTTTAAATATACAAAACATATCAGAAAAATAAAATAAAAACATATTTAAGTGTATAAAAATATTCTATAGTTTTATAAAATAATAAACAAGAATAAATAAATTAAAATTCACAAAATAAAAATAAATTACTTAAATATATAGATATAGATACCTATAAGGGGTATAAATGGTAACTTGTAATTACACACCCCATAAAAATAAATAAAAATCACCATAAAATAATTTATAAAATAATAAACATTTTTTTATTAAATAACCTAAAATTAAATAAATCATTTTCTATTTTAAAATGAATTTAGAAATCATATTTTTCCAAGATTTTCCAGGTTGGTCCACGTGGACCAACCAGGGGGCCTGGAGAGTTGACCTCGGGTCAACTCTCTGGCCCCTCTCCTGTAGCCGTGTCAGACAGGTTTCTTCCTCGTTTTTGACGAATTTTGGTGGCCACGTCTTGTATCCTTTCATGACGATGTCTTCTACATTTTTTCTCCCTGATGTTTGACCTTACACGCCCAAAGGTTTCCTCGGGGATTGGATCTTGGATTCGTGAGATCTCCATCGATCTTCACGCCCTCTCGACCACTCTTCAAAATAGCCCTCGTCACCTCCATTCGCTTTTGAGCCCCTCTTGACCTCATTTTTGACTCCCTTGAGCAAGCTCAGGATAGAGCTTGGTGACAGCAAGCTCTCCAGCAATCCAGGGAGGCACGGCGAGGCCTTGAGCGACCGTTCCACCCCCATCTCCGGCGCCGGCCGTGAGGTTCTTCATATCCTAGTTTAATGTCCAGTTGAGGTTGTTTTTACTTATTTTCTGTCCATTTTCTTGCCCATTAGTTATCTGTTCGTTTCAGCCTTTAATCTGTGTGTTTAGTTTGTTGTTTAAGCAATTATTAGTGTAGTTTCCACCATCGAACACTTAACCGGAGCTCTTGAGCTCCGACGACCATCATACACTCCACATCCGCCTTCCTTTCCGCCAATAAAAGCTGGGTTTTGCATTCCATTTTGCTGCTGCGTGTTCTTGACACTTGCAGGACCCAGGAGAGGCTTCCGTGCCTCTTCTTTTTGCCCGAGATCAGCCCCAGGTTGGCTGGAGCTTCCTCGAGTGGCTGAGGGCCATTCGTCAGCCCTTGGACCCATCTTAGCTACCTAGACGACGCGGTGAGGCTGCATGATC
The DNA here is from genome assembly GCA_037367405.1 of Ottelia alismoides. Classification (NCBI taxonomy): domain Eukaryota; kingdom Viridiplantae; phylum Streptophyta; class Magnoliopsida; order Alismatales; family Hydrocharitaceae; genus Ottelia; species Ottelia alismoides. Next base: position 43,318 of record JAZKJV010010483.1, on the reverse strand, counting down.
GCATAGGGACTGGCGGAACTTCAGTAGCGGGCCGAGAAGCCTCGCAAGATCGATTCCAAACTCGCCTTGTACGAGTTCCTTCCACGTTCTTCAACCTGTCGCTGGAGCCGTCAGATCAAGAACACCCCGCCGGGTGTACAGCTGCCGTCGGATGATGTGCGTCCCAGCCGTTGATCTTCACCGTCCCATCTAATCTGGACCGTCATCTGCGAAGGGGTATCGCGCGACCTGCGCGCGACACGTGTCCTTAGTGAAATCACGCACGCCGTCAGATGCACCCTCGCTGGGTATTTTGCATTCCTTAACCCATAGGTTTTTGTATTTTAAATTCAAACAATAATCTTTCATCTGCAGGCTAAGTATTTATGGGATTTTTGCATTTGCGCCCCCAAGTTTTGTAATATTAACCTTTCGTCCCCGCCAGGTCATGTGCTTTGCGCACGTGGCTTGGAAATTTTGCAGAGGGGCCCCAGGCTCTTTACGTATTTAATTTTAGTCCTAAAGTTTCTATTCACAGTTATAAAACTTTGGCATTTTTGCATATCAGCCCTCGTGATTTCGATATATTCCATTTTGGTCCTCACTGGCGCACGTGCGCGTCACGTGCGTCGTGGACATTATGTAGTAGTTACCCTGTGGCTTTCGTTATTTATGTTAAGTGCACAAAATTTTTATTCAGTTATAATATTTTGTGGGAATTTACATTTAGGCCCCTTACTTTTCTGATAACTACATTAATACCCCTAGCCTGTATGTATTTTCTTCCCGTTGCCTCTAATTTTTGCATGCATCCAAATCAATTTAAGTTCCTGTTTCATTGCACTTCCACGACATATTTTTATTTTTTTATTTTTATTGCATTTTATTATTTATAAAAATTCAAAAACTCTCATTTTCAGCACTGTTTGCATTATAAAATACATAAAAGTTATAAAATCACCCTCAGAAAATTCCCAAAAAAAATATATTTTGTTTATATTAGTGTGTTTTAACTTCAGACCAAAAATCATTAAAAAATATAAAAGAAAACCCATAAAAATATGAAAACTCTAAAAATCTTCCTAAAAATCTTAAAAATTCTACAAAACTCCTAAAATTGCAATTTCAGTTGCTGTATTTTCCCTATTTTATTATCTTTGATTTAAAATTAATTTGAGGAATTTTGGACTCTGATTTATATTTTCATCCTCATTTTAATTCCAGCCAGCAACTTTGTTCACTGTTTACTAGTATTTTTTACTTTAAAAATACCAAAAAAATCATAAAAATCTAGAAAAATCACAAAAACATTATAAAATTAAAAAGAAAACCAAAAATATTTTATTTTCTGAATTTTATTTTTTTTTATTTATTTTTAGAAATACCTTAACTCTCTCTTTCCTTATTTTGCATATATACTTTATTTTATCTTTTTAAAGAAAAAGAAAATATAAAAAATATAAAATATAAAAAGAAAATATAAAATGAGAAAATTCAAAATCAAAATACAAAAATATAAAATTAAAAATAAAATTTAAAAATATAAAATTAAAAACCCACAAAAAATAGCTTAAATAGATATTGGATCACAAACACACATTTTGTGCATCACTGCCCCATTCTACCTGTCTGCTACCTGTGTTCGACCTCTACACATACTTGTACTTATACACATCTTGTTGTAGAGTTATAATAAATTTTAACTCCGCACCACTTTTCATTACTTGATTTCTGTTGTGGGTTAATTGTTGATTTAATCCAGGATTCGTGCGGTCGCCACAGCGACTTTGTCTCCGCCTTGTGTGAGACATATTTAGACCACCGATTTTTGGGTTAAACAATTACTCAACACAAATATATTTTTGTTTGTTGATCAATGTGTCCGTCAAGAGAGATCGAAGTCATCTGCACTTGTTTTCCAAGGAGTACACCGGGATGTGTCTCTTTTGAGTATCTAAGATACCTTTGACACCCAGACTTGTATCACTATATGATGCAGAGCCCTTTTTTGGTGCTAGCTCGACTCCTTGCTCCTAATAGCTTTGGTCCAAGTGGACACTATGAAATGTTTGGGAGAGCTCGCCTTTGGTGGAAGATCTTTTAAATTTGTATTTGCAATGAGAGAGCTTTTCCTTGTATGAGGGAACTTCTCTTGAATTTTATTTCATTGATGTCGGCTAGGTCCATTGCTTTTACCAAGAGTTGGAGCATACTGATCAACACTTATTTAATTTCATCATACCCTAGCACATAGGTAAATATCAAAAGATATCATGTGAACTTGTTCACATACTGGCTAGGGTTTGCCGACACTCAGATTTCTTGAAGCCTTCATTGACTTTATCCCATCCTCGAGCATCATTAAATTGGGTCTAAACTCAAATCTCCAATCCCAGTTCCTCAAGTAACAACTTAACTCATCTCATTCAGTTTATGGAAGTGATGTGCTAATCATATTCTTTAGAAGGTAGAGATAAAGAATGCAATATAGCGCTCAAATCCTTCAAACTAGGAAAGTGTGGATTATTAAGTTTCAAATCCTTAATGACTAAGGATGGTAACTCAGGCTCTCAAGATCTCAGAAACCAAGTGTCCTCAACTCCTTAAGCCTCGAGTGATAGTGAATGTGTCAAGAATATACCAACTTTAGAGTTAATGTTTTTTTGTGATTTTTGAGTTTTTTGCAATTTTTTTTGATTTTTTTTAATCTAAAGAGGAACAGTGACTGGCCCAAGTTCATATAAATAGTTGCATCCATTTTCAGCTAGTATGGGTGTAAGTACGGACTGTTAGACGACTACCCGTGTTACTCCCTCCACTCTGCTAAGGGAAATCGTAGTTCCCTTGCTGAGAAATGGCTACTCATTTCTAAGCTTAGTAGTTAGAATCGCTGCATAAGAAAAGATTTTAATTTTTCATGTTTTTATGAGATTTTGAAAATAAGGTTAATTTAATTTACAAAATAGTTAGTTAGTCCCTCAAATTTTGAAAAGTTTTTTCCAACCATGTCACATAATAAATTTTCAAAACATTTTTCAAACGATTTCAAAATGAGTGGTACCCCATTTTTCAAACCAAAGTCAAACATTTTTCAAAATAGTGTAACACAACTAGAAATTTTTTCAAAATATTTTGCAAACATTTTTACAAAAATCACTTCACAAGAATACTTAAACCCTAGCCCTGAAAAAGTTCCAAATTTCAAAATATGAGCTAAGGCTAAAGTATATACAATATATACGGTATACCCACCGATAACGGTTTCCCCTATACTTAGGTTGAAGAGTAGCCTAAGTATTTGGATGTGGATTTCAGGCTGGGGAACCAGAGATCAGTTAGGGTTAGAGGGGGGTGGGGGGGAGTGGATTTACAGAGATGATTGAATGGGCGAAGGGGGGGAGGGGTCATCTAGGGTTATAGGAGGGTTGGGTTGAGAAGACAATCAGGCTCAACCAAGAAGGCAATACCCCCTGATTCACCAACACACATACAAAAACCAACAAAGGTTGATCATTTATCTTTTCATTTTTATTGGTGATCATTGAAAATTCAAGCACAATACATAGGTTTTAAGGCTAGGTTTTGGGCACTATCCTAGATATACATCCTCACCTCTCAACAATCAAACATCCTTCGTACAATGGTGGGGGTTGCTCTCCCATAAACCAAGATAGAATTTTATTCCATTTATTTACATCGTCTTGCATTATCAGTCCCATTTTTAACTGAAGGTTATCACTGATTAAGTGTGAGCATAAATCAAGCAATAGTCGTCTATCTGACCAGACACAATTTCCTTTAATATAAGCGACAAATCTGGGGAAGACCGAGAAAAGCTAGTGCATTCGTGAAAACCATGATGCATGCTTGAGAAAGATACTTACAGTGCCTCCAACCTTCTCCGTGCATATGCAGGTCTGAATCTAAATTTACCGCTAAATGCATGCAAGTCAATGAAAACCACATTCTAAAACATGATACTATTAGCGATGAAGAAATGAGTTGAGTTTGGCTAAGTAGATCGATGTCTAGTGCCTCTTATTGAATCAAAGAGAAAAGGTGGATCTCCCAGGTTCTTAATGTGTGTCCAACCTACAATCAAGACAAATAATATGAAGAATAGAGTCAGCTCAGAGAGCCGTGTGCTTGTTCCTAAGTCAAGACTCAAGCGGAGCCTCAATCAGACTGGGGTGAGACTTCACACACCACATGCAAGGTTCAAATTTATAATTGCACAAGCGAGCCCTTAAACGAGGATCAATATAAATGCAAATGACATACATTTTCTTTCTTTCTTTTTTTACACAATAAATGCATGAACAACATGCTGACTAACTCCTTGAACCCTCCTGAATTTCCTCTACGGCTCCTCGCAGTGGGAGCTCCTAACTCAACGCCTCCAAGTAGATCAAGTGTCCTCCATCTTCATGGGCCCAACCATAAAGGAAAAACTCAGAAAAAATTATCAAGAAATTTACTCAAGAAATGATGCATAAATGAGCATGATATGTAGACCTACAATTTTGAAAATAATCACATCAAATATAATGTAATAAAATTCAATAAACTAATAGAATGAGTCGTGTCCCCGGCAACGTCATCTTTTGTGAACTGAAAAATCGCCTCTTTAATAATCTAATATTTTAGTATAGGAGGCAGGTTTCGATTGATCAAAAATCACAAATTTGAATATGTGGAGTATTTTTTTACTTGGCAAGTATACCAAGGTCGAACACAGGGACACATGCCTCCTTGTCTATTCATAGAAAAATTATTGATAAAATAATGAGCGATTGTTTTCTAAATCTAAGTCTTCAGATGCAATTACTATGCATGACATCGAATGAATACAGACATATCAAGCAAACAAAATGATGCAGAGACAAATTAATATGATGCATGCATGAGAGAGATGTAATTTTTAATTTGATTTTATGCAATTTAAATGTGATAGAAATGCAAGATAATACCATGCAATGCAAGCAACCAACTATTCGTGAATATGCCCATTTAATCGAATCAATAAGAAATAAGATAAGTGTTGATTTCAGAGACAAATGGAGCACTAAAAATGCAACAATTATCTGTTAGTGGCAAGTAATGAGAGAGCAAAAGACACTATATATCATCAAAAATTAGCACATGTAATTAAGTGACAAAATGAGAAATTAGCTATGCCATTAAAAAGAGAATAAAACAAGCATCAAAATAAACTGAAATCAACTGTATTAGAGTCCAAATGCTCAAGATATGAATAAAACAATGCTATGGTCATAAATGTAAAGAAAAACATGCAAAATAAAATGATAACTATGCAAAAAGATCCCTACAAGGGCATTTTTGTAATAAAAGGAACTCGATGGGGCTTCCTTGCAAATTGCCCAAACGCTTACGTTGCATCACGCATGGGATGGACCTTCTTGCAAATATTGTAAATTTTTGGGGGTGATATGCAATTTACCACAATCTCACGTGCAAACGGGGTTCGGAGTGAGGCTCGAGTGGCTAGAGGTTCTGTGTCCGCGTGGATGAGGCTACGTGCTTCTTGCCTTGCTTTGGTCTACTGAGCCTCCTGGTACGTGCGGGGCGACGTGGCATCATATGGGTCGTTGGATGGCTGCCGAGGGATGGCCATCCAACAGTATCTGCTCTTCCTGGTGCTTCCTCCTCTGTTGCTTGGCATCGCAAACAGAGCTCCAACGACCTTGCAAGAGCTCCTCCTTGCTCCTCTGTGCACCCTGAAGGTCGAGGGATGATCCTAAGGCCGTGGCGTTAAAGCTCGAATGAAGGAGGACAACCGGCGAGGTCAGGATCGATCTGGCGATGTAGGGTCGTCGAAAGCGGAGCTTGAGAGTTGAGCTCCGCCCAACTTCCAGCTATTGAAGATGATGAGTACATGCAAGCATTGGTAATAGATGAAGCGGATTGCGTGCATGCGTTAGTGAGGTGATCAGAGGGCTATACGTGGACGGAGGCGGAGCCCGAATGGGTTGTGTACATGAATCCGGATCCGTGTGAGGGATTAGATCCACTCGGCTAGCCATATCGACGAAATCAAATTGCGCAAATGGGACACTGTAGGTTGTATAAACATGTGAAATTCAACCATAATCACAAAAAGAGGAGAGAGAGAGAATGAATATAGAGAGAGAGAGAGTGGAGAGAGCAAGAGAGAGGAGGCATATAGACGAGAGGGAGCGTGCATGTGGGCATGGGTAAGAATATATTGGACTTTTATACTTCATATTAAGATGGCCTTTTATACATTAATTCCACATAAGTCTAATCCTCTCTAATTAACTCAATATTATAAGCTATTTAGGAAAATATCATTAGCGAGCCAAGACCTACCTTAGCAAGCTTATGTGCCATAGTGCCATATAATATATGAGAAGATCAATAAGGCTATGCAAATCAAATATGCTTAGCGACTAAATGAACTTACATGAGTTACTTAATAGCTTAGTGCTCTCTTTACATTGCTATTGACTTAAGTTGGCTTGGTGCCCAAGTGAACTTACATGAGATATTTACAATGCTTAGTAGTACAACCTAATGATAAAGGGAAATGATTCTCCAAGCTTAACCATGCCTCTTTGAAACCTCGGATAGAGACTTGGACAATCATAAATTCCGATCAAGAGAAAATACCACCTTAACTTATTGTATCGCTGTGTGCATTGTTTGGTACTCCTCTTAGCATCTTAGTGACTTGTTTCACCAAGGCATCAAGCGACTATGTGCCCCTGACCGTGTGCATTTGTTTTATTGTTTCTTCGTTTGACAATTAGGCCTACCATCTATTTGTTACTCTTTGAGAATGTGTTACTAACAAGGCGTGTGAGTCATGACTTTAAGCATCATTAATCTACAATCCAAACTCATCTTTCTACAACAAAGTGACTTCTTACAAAATTCATAGTTCTGTTCTTTTGTAATATCAATTATGCCCATACTTTACCTTAACGGAAGGGCAAAACTATGATTTTTATAAGAATTCAGAGGCACAAATGATATTGCAGAAGTTGAGAATGATACAAGTGATGAAAACCCTTTATAATGGGTAATATCAGAACTTACATAGACTGTGGTTTTATTGTAATAAGCAGATGCCCACCTACACAAGATTTAGCAAGTATGAAGAGATGCCTTTGATGCAAAAGCTCTGGTGCTTACTGCTGACCCATAAAACAAATGACGAAACTTTGCAAATACAAGGAAACCAGCTTCACAAAAAGGAGAGCATGTATTTAGATCAACGGATTTACATTCTAATATTCTGTGATACATCAGAATACTAAAGCTGTCGGTGTCGCTGAGCAAGCGAATGCATAATCCCATCACTTGGCCATAAGTGGGTTACAATAAAAAACAACCAAAGCTACCTTCCTAATAGCATGTTTGTCTTCTGCAAAGCCCAATTCTCAGAAAACTGATGCTTTATCAGCAAGCAAACCTACTTCGAGAGGAACCAAAAAAATGCTCTTCCTTGCTACCGCTGTGATGAGCTAATTCTAACTACTTGTCAGATTAAAAGAGCTAGGCTAATTTCCTTGTATTACGATAGTTATTCATCACTTGCAAAGGCGTGTACACCATTATAACTTGAATGAGCAGCTGGTGCTTCTCAGAAGCCTACTGATCTGTAGGACTGAAAATAGTTTATTGAATTTTGCTGCAAGGTGAACCAAAGCAGCAGATAGCGGCAAAACTAGTCAGAATAGATGAAACAAAGATAAAAAACCTCAGCCGATATCAACAGTACAAAATGCTCAGCAACTGTGCAGAACGGGGCGATTGAAGATATCAGGCACTCCCCTGTAGGTATAGTTCTTTCTGTGCAATTACTAGCGAGGAAGATTTATACTTGGATTTGGCCGTTCCATCATGGGCAGCTTGAAAACATCAAGAGGTGTGTGTGACTCACATCCAGACTCTAAGGAAAAGTTTCTCCCCAGATCGGACATCCCTTCTTCGACTATGAGGTATCGTCATGCGAATTCTGGACCCCCGGAACTTTCCATCTTAGAATTTGTGGTCACAATCTAAGTAAGAGTACAATGCCACTTAGAATTGCTTAAAGGAATATTTGCTTTCTCCCGTCAACAACTCTATTGGGAGACATGAGCCTCCAGAGGTGTCATACAGTTTCCTTTGGTTAAGAGGGAACCACTGACAATGATGGGACTGCTATCAACATCATTTATGGTGAGCTTGCTTAAGTCAGGAAGTTCCAAGAAAAGACCTGAATTCTGTGGTTCTCGACGATGACAATCACTCCGTCCAATTTTACTTCTACATTTTTTCCTGATGGCGGCGATGGGAGAATTCATATCCACCTTTTCTTCTTTCCTCGGGTTTGAACTAACCCCAGCATCAATAATTCTAACATCTGCTGCATTAGTAACATGGATGTTCGTGTGAGATGTTCTAAAGCTTTGCTTGGTAGTAGATTTACTGAGGATTGCTGATAGATTGGGAATGTGTTTCTGATCGTTGGATTTCAGGAACGGGAGATTGGCAAGGAGGCCACCATCACCGATGGAACTGGAATATCTAATAGCCGATAAAGATGAGCTTCTACATTGAACATCTTCCTGTTCATTGACCTGCATATATACATTGATTATATCAGAACATAAGGATGGCACCGACAGAAAATTTGTGAATATCAAGTCATAGTGCCTTGCTGTTTGTTCTTCTGCCACCAACACCACCATTTCGAATTGTTTCCCGTGAGTATAGAGCTTTATGAATTCCTGCATTGACAAGGATAAATATATACATCTCAAACCTTTAATAACTTATCATGTGAAATTTCATAATAAACCCACCATTTTCTTTCCTTGCACTAAATTCACAAAGTCTCTTCTTCATCAACAAAGCTCCAGGAAATACCATCAAATTAATTTTGCTTAAATGTTTCTTATCCTCTTCATCGATAGGTTCAAATCCAAAACCCAATGTCCAAGTATCAACAAGATCTGGAATAGCAGACAAGAGCAGCATTTCAACCTTGAAAGATTTCAACATCTGTAAAACACAGTATCATGAAGAAGTTAAACAAATGGATATTAAATTGGTTCAAAAAGAAAAGATCTACGCAATCAGAGCACTGCACATGATCAACACATGTATGTCCACTGTTTTAAGAATTTCAGATTATTCTAATTTAAGGTGTATATGATATCCCCAAATTCAGCTTTATATGATCACAATATAGATAGGTAATTCTGTAATACACACAAAGTAGATTAAAAACACTAAAAGCACAAAATATAGATACGTAAATTTTTCAGCAAAACGAATATGGCAATATTTCAAGATGGGATATTTCCATCAATTCATGTTATACCATATGAAATCAAGGAAAAAATTTCCGTCAACACTTGTCTACACCAGGAAATGAATGGAAGATTTTTATTCAGTTTGAGAAGGGGATCACAATGTAGAAAGAGACTGCGAAGGAGAAAGTTCCATGGTGAAAAAAGTGACCAGAAGAGGCTGCTGTGGATGAAACGGATCATCTTGAGAGGAAAGGCATGTGCTGGAGCCTGCAGAGAAACATTGGTTGCCATGTGGATTATTTCAAGAGAGTCGTAATAGTGAAGTTGCAAGGAGTGGTATCCATGTGAGTGCTGTGCATCACATGGTAAGGGGTTCTCCACTGTCTGAGAAATTTACGGCGACCGCCTTGGCTAAATAAGAAGTTTCTAGGTTGAATCTGTTGATGTGTGAGATGGGTGCTGGTGATGCTTGCTGCTGCTGCTTCATTAAACTAGAAGACAGACATTGGTCCCTATGTCATCGGAATCTTCGCGTTCACACTTAGTTCCCAATCAGCTGCTGGGGTTTATGAATCCTAAAGATGCTAAATCAAATCAAGGCTAGTGAAGAGTTTCGAAAATTATATTTACTACGGCAATGTTAACGAGGGAAATTGGCAACGTAAGTCGAATAAGATATTTTGAGATAGTAGAAAGCAATTGGTTGCTTTGACTTGTTCATGGGAGAGGTGGTACTTAAAAAATAGTCAAGTTGCGACAAGAATTTCAATTGTGTATGATCAGATCACTTACATTCAAGAAAAAAGACCACAAGAGACATTCACGAGCAGGGAAGCTACATATACCAAAAAACAAAAGAAGTCTCGGTGTACCAACTTAATGGGAATATTTCCACCTTTTCCCTGGCCATCGCTTTCGGAGCTCGAAGTCCATTTGAGAAAACTTGGACTAGTAAGAAAATAGACGGAAAATATCCTATAGATGATAGATCAAAGTTATTCTGGTATCAATAAATAAAAATATGACCATTATCTTTCTTGGAGGTCTCAATCCATAATTTGGAGGAGAATTTAAATACCCAACTCAGAAAAATCCATAGCATTTAATAGGAGTTACCTGGCATCTGCAATACTTTAAGACCATTAAAAGCTATAATTAATCCTGACAAAAAATGATATTTTAAAATGTGATACCAGAAATATCAATTATCTTCTTAACCCACTAAACACACCTTATTCATATCTTTCATCCTGAATCACAAACGAATCAGAATACGCGAATTCTATGTGAATAGTAAACAACACTTAACTCTTGAAATGGAGTTAATTTATTTATACTACCAGGTCACTCGACACTCCCATAAGCGGTTTAAAAATTAATTCATTTATTCTGCAGTTCAATAACCTATTAAGTGTATTTATTATATTCTGTATGTGTTTTGTACTGAATTTGTTCTTTACAAATCAACATAACAAAAAATTGATGCATGACATTCAACCATGAATATGATAAGAGGGAAATCTACATGGATTCTTTGCCTCCAATCCGATCTATGTTGGGTCATTCTCGGACTTAAATCCAAGAAATTGTTTTTATAAATCAACGTGAACAAAAAAACGCAGGATATTGAACCATGGCTATTAGTACATCAAATAAGATAGAATATTTTAAGTAGAATATTAAACCATAAAAATCTGTAAGTTGTTATAAACTACGAATGGGGAAGCGGAATCCGAGAAAAATGATAATAACAAGAAAGAACAACAGGATTTTTACGTGGAACCCTACTCCCTAGGGAGCGGGATGAAACCACATGAGAACACCCCAAAGGACTGATGTGTTCATTGCACTTTCTCAACTGCTACAAGAAGGCGAGGGGGCTTCTTATATAGCTCTCACTGAGTCTCCACATCCCACAGATGGTCGACGTGGGACTAAACAACTGGATGTGGTAAATGAATCATGGAGCGATCCATTTACCCATCTACAACATAAGTGATGCATAACACATATACTCCAACACTCCCCCTCAAGTTGAAGCATGCAATGCTCAGCTTGGACAAACAGAAAGAAATCTCAAACTCACACTACAAGACACTACGGACAATATCGACTCAATGCAAACACAACTGTTTGTTGCTGTCGAGGACGTTGCTTTTCATGTCGTGAAGGTGAAGAGGAACAAACGGACTGGGGTGTGAGTCAAACTAGGTGTGCTCAGTCAATGATCAGAAAGTCGGCCCAGGCGGCTGCATATACGTACTCGGGCTACCAAGCGCACCGAGTAATGAAAATGCGTTCAGTAGGCGCTCATAGCGCAAATGAGGCCAAGTATTCCGCATATGCGCCCGTATTTGTATTAGACCCCCCCCCCCAAATTTTAAACTTATTTTGCCGGAACCCTCTCGCTCGAAAGTCGAAACCCTTTCGCCTCACTCGAAACCCTCTCCCAGCCTCGCTCGAAACCTTCTCGCAGCCTCGCCCCTCTCCCGAGAATCGTTCTCCAGAAAGCCCAAAGCGTCCTCGTGGGTCGTTCCTCTGCCACTCCTCGCCTTCCAGCAACCGCTCCTCTCCAACCTGTGGCGGCACAAGATCTTCGCCTTCGTCTCTACTCGAGAAGCTCCTCTTCGAGAAGCTGCTCCTCTCCGCGTGAATTCTTGGCGCTGCTGCACAACCTGCACCTTCGCAAACCCTAAAGGGCCTCAACCAAAACAACTAGCAGCTCCTCCGCGGCTCCACCAAATTTTCACCTCCATCAGTGGCAACGAGGTACCCTCCGAATCTCCAATTTTTTATTTTGAAAGCAACTTTATATTTGTGACTCTTATTTTCTATGAAGTCATGTACCTAATTTTTACATATATTTCTGTAAATACTAAATAGAATCAACAAATATATAGTTTTTTTTCCAGTTATGTCAGTGGCTCTTAGCACATACAAGGTACAAAGATGATAAATAACATTAAGGAAGTGAAGATGAATAGTTGTCATTTGTCATTATTTGTTTGGGTTGTGCTTAGGCCTTCATTTGATATACAATTTTAGTTTATTAATTATTTTGCCATGAATTTAGGTTATCATGGATTCAGAACCCGCACATGATGCAGAACATGTGTTTTACTCTACCCGGATCTACTGATCTAGGATGGAAATATACGTATCTTATGGAGAAGACAGATCCGAATTCCGTGACTTGTCGCTTGTGTGGCAAGGTCTTGAAAAATGGAATCAACCGAATGAAAAAACGCCTTGGTCACATCAAAGGGAATTGCAAATCATGGCCTAAGGCGGACTCCGAAGTGCAGAAGGAGATACATGATTACATAGACCGAATTATGAAAAAGAAGAACGAGAAAGCTATAACTCCGAAGTACAAAGATGATAACTAACATTAAGAAAGTGAAGATGAATAGTTGTCATTTGTCATTATTTGTTTGGGTTGTGCTTAGGCCTTCATTTGATATACAATTTTAGTTTATTAATTATTTTGCCACGAAATTAGGTTATCATGGATTCAGAACCCGCACATGATGCATAACATGTGTTTTTTACTCCACTCGGATCTACTGATCTAGGATGGAAATATACGTATCTTATGGGGAAGACAGATCCGAATTCCGTGACTTGTCGCTTGTGTGGCAAGGTCTTGAAAAGTGGAATCAACCGAATGAAACAACACCTTGGTCACATCAAAGAGAATTGCAAATCATAGCCTAAGGCGGACTCCAAAGTGCAGAAGGAGATACATGATTACATAGACGGAATTATGAAAAAGAACGAGAAAGCTATAACTTTGGAAGAAATGAGAGAGGAGCTGGTTATTAGAGCGACATGCTCTTACACAATACCATGTGAAGGAACATGCCCTGGGAAAATACTACGATCACCTGATGATGAAATTGGGACAATTGGCACAATGCGCCAAACCATTATCAAGGAAACACTAGCCAAGGAAGAATGTGCGTCTGTCAACAAATATTTTTTTTGAGGCTCCGTCTGTCAACAAATATGTAGCCAAATTCTTCTATGAATGTGATATCCCTTTCAACGTGGTACAAGAACTTCTTCATACGCATGTGAGAAGCAATTGGTCAATACAGAAGTGGCTACAAGCCGACATCTTATTATGAAATTGCAAAGACTTTGTTGAAGGATGAAGTGGAAGAAACAAAAGAAGTTTTGGAAGGGCACAAGGATGCATGGAAGAAAAGTGGATGTTCCATCATGACAGATGCATGGACCGACATGAGGGGAAGAAGCATAATGAACTTGTGCATTAACTGCAGCTTGGGAACATGTTTTTTGAAGTCTGTTGATGCTTCAACCGATGCACATACTGCTGAATATATATCATCGTTGGTGGAGGATTGCATCAAGGAGGTCGGAGTAGACAACGTTATGAAAATTGTGACTGACAATGCCTCTGCTAATATAGCGGCTGAGAGTCTCCTCAAGACCAAATATCCAAATACATTTTGGAAATCTTGTGCTGCTCACTGTATAGATCTCATGCTTGAAGAAATTGGCAAGAAGGCGAAGGTTAAAAATTGCATAGCAAAGGCCAGAACACTGACTATTTTCATCTACAACCATGCAAAGACGCCAGCTTCATGCGACACTTTACCCAAAAGGGTGAGATAGTTAGACCAGGGCAAACAAGATTTGCCACTTATTTCCTCACGCTAGAAAGTATCTTTGAAAAAAAGAGAAGTTGAGATTGATGTTTTCTTCTGATGAATGGAGAGAGTGCAAGTGATCTAGGACAAAGAAAGGTGAAATTGCTAGATCAATTATTCTTAGTACAACATTTTGGAGCCAAGTTTCCCTAACCTTGAAGATCTTTTCCCTGCTCGTTCATCTCTTGCGTGTTGTTGGTGGTGATCGGAGGCCATCATCGAGTTTTGTGTATGGAGGGCTTGAAGATGCAAAGGAGATAAAGAGTCTTTTTAGGACGTTGAGCATTCATATAGGCCGTACATTGATGCCATTGATTCAAAATCAAGAGGGAGGTTAGATAGTTCGCTTCACCTTGCAACTTATTATCTCAACCCTTTTTATTTCTATAGGGACGATGATAAAGCTATTTCTGAAGATAGCTTTGTCATAAATGGATTTTTGTATTGCTTGGAGATAATTTACCCTGATTTGGACGTTCAATATGTCATCACAACAAAAGAAATGGTTCTTTACAAAAATGGAGAAGGTGCATTTGGAAAACCCTTTGCTATCAAGTTGAGATCCGTCAAAGAAGACGTGTTCGATCCATGTAGTAGCATGTGTCATTTCTAATATATGCTGTATACATATTTCAAGTACTTGAAAAGAACTAGGAGTTGACTTTAATTTACCTTCTAGGTAATTGGTGGTCTCTATTTGGTGGTGAGACGTCATACATGAAGGCGATGTCAATGAAGATATTGAAGCTAACATGCTCTTCTTCTGGATGGGAGAGGAACTGGAGCTCTTTTGCAGCGGTAGGCTACCACATTTAGGATTTACAATTATTGATTAGACTAATGTTTGTTTAATCAATTAACATTGAATACTTGCATTGCAAATTCACACCAAGAAGAGGAATAAACTTGAAACCAAGAGACTGAATGATTCGGTTTTTGTGAAATTCAACTCAAAATTGAGGGAGCAACAATCTCTGAAAGGAAGAGACCCATTTGTTTCTAAGGATAATACGTATGTAAGTGAGTGGATCGGACAAGAGGAAGACAGAGAAGAGGTGTTTCAAGGCTCATGACTAACTTGGTGCTTGGTGGCCGAAGCAAGTGGAGCAGATGAATTGGTGCAACATAGGAGGAGCCAAAGGAACATGGATGCATTACCGAGTGTGGAGGAAGAAGAATTTATCACGGATTCAAACACTAACATCGATGATGAAATTCCTCATGTTTTTGACGATTTAGATTAGGAGTTTGATCATTTGTGTATGAACTATGAACCTTTTTCGAGCTGTTATAAACCCTTTTTGAGCTGTCATTCATAGATATTTTGTTATGAATCTTATGATCTACTCTTTTATTTAAGTAGACAACTTTGGAAATGCTTTCGACCTTGGGTTGAAAATCTTCACATTATAATACTTACATTTTATGTTTTTTAAATATAAAATGTCTACTATTTGAATTTATTATTATATTGCTAATTATTTTTAATTAAAATAATAGAAACCGCATAGTCCGCATATACTTCCGCCTGCCTGCTTACTCGCTGCAGATCGCCAGACCGAACGAATACTGCATACCGACTTTCTGAACCTTGTGCTCAGTACTACGCCAGTCAGAATCACAAAAACTGAAATGAGTTTCCTTGTCGGAAAACTGAGTCTCTCCAATACTGGCTCAAAGAATGGGATCTCTACTCTAGAATCCCGATGGATCACATGAAAACTCTGAGACCAAAAATCAAAGATGGGAACTATACACCGACGATCGCATACATGTGCGCATCGAACCGAAGACAACAATCTGATCATCGAGTCTGAACATCTGTAGAGTCCGGCATCTGGCTGGTATGGAATATGAATAATCTGACATTTGAATCTAACCTGTGACTCTACACAATACTCTTCCTTTCTCCCATACTTGTTGGAAAACAAAGACATCACCAAAGTTGGAAGAAGACAAGAGAATGGGGGAAAACATGAATCACATACACCATCTACATTTTTTTGACTTCTCTTTTCATTTTTTTGAAATCATTTTTTTTCAATCATCATTTTTTTTCTCGGCTATTTATTCATTTTCTAATAGCTGTTAAATCCTTTTTTAATAGGTCGTTCATCATTTTGTTTTTTTCGGCTTTTCCTTTTCTTTTTTTACGTACGACTTTTCTTTTGTGCGTGCCTTTTTTTTAAAAAAAACACATTTTTAAACGATCCCCAACTTGGGCCCCAAAACATGGCTCCCTCTGTTTTTTTTAAATGGTGCAGCCTAAACTAGGCTCCCTCTTTTTTCTTCAGAAATCACTACCCACATAGGCCCCTTTTATCCCTTATTTATGGTTTCCACTTGGGAACCCCTATATTAAAGCCAGCCCCGATGGGGCTTCTTCTCTTGACGCCTGGAGCAGCGCTGCGATGGCACACGAGGAGATGGGATTGTACCCCGAGGGGCACCCCGTCGCCGAACTGGAGAGGTGCTGCTCCGCCTGGAAGTAGCGTCACCTAGGGCTTGAAGGTGCACCACCCTCATCGACTGGAGGTACCTCCTGCTGCTGGAGAATATGGCAGTGATGCGCCGCCATATGCAGGTGGAGCTTTGAGCTCCGCCTGTAGGCACTCGGTGGGGCTTCAAGGGAGGAGCCCATGTAGCCTAGAGCTCCGAGATCGAAAGGGGGACATGTGGTTGGAGATCTGTCACTGGGAGCTCGAAGAAGTTCCGCTTGGGACTAGAGTTGAGGGAGGTGCGGCGCTGCTGCCTAAGAGGGTCGCCTGACGATGGCTATGGCGGTGCTTGGAAGGAGGGTGGTGCCAAGAGGTGGCTGGAGAGGAAGATGTGTCGCATGCATGCCTGATGCGCACCGCCTGGGAGAGATGTGACATTGTTGGGGATTGCCAAAGGTAACGCGACGCACTGGAGAGGAGTCTCGTCGCACGGGAGATATGATCTGGAAGACTGGGGTTCAAAAAACCCTAAAAAATCCTCTTTAACTTGATGATATTGCAGAATAACAATCTTCAATCACCAAATGAATCTTGATCTTTGAAAAACTAGGGTTTCAAGAATACTATAAAACTAAAATTCGAACTTGGAACGATCTTGAACAATGGAAAAAATCTTCAAGAACAAACTTCAAAATCAACCAAGAACAACCCGCTCTAATACCATGTTAGAAACTATGAACGTGGAAGCGAAATCAGAGGAAAAATGATAATAACAATAACATCATGATTTTTACGTGGAACCCTACTCCTTAAGGAGCGGGATGAAACTACGAGAGAACGCCTCGAAGGGCTGACGTGATCATTGCACTTTCTCAACTGTTACAAGAGAGTGGGGGCTTCTTATATAGCCCTCACCGAGTTTCCACATCTCACAGACGGTCGATGTAGGACTAAACAACTGCATGTGGTAAATGGATCTTGGAGTGATCCACTTACCCATCTACAACATAAGTGATGCATAATACATATACTCCAACATAAATCAATCAGGAGTTGTCTAAAAAAAGTCGATATTGATTGCATTTTCAACACAATTTTTAGATTGGTTCATTATATCAATTGCTTAAACTCATATCATATATATGTGAACTTGACATCATATTTCTCTTATTATCCTAATCAACATAACTTGTATGATTAATAGTGAAAAAAATGAAACACCAAAATAGACATGTAGGTTTATAACCTGGTTTTTATGAGCATTTTCTCTAATAAGTGGGGCTTACGCATCACCTCAATGACGGAGAAATGCCTCGATACACCTCATTTTTTTTGAAAACTTGGCTAGTTAAGTCATTTTGTGTTCATTCTAAAAGGAAGTACAAAATATCAAATGTCCATTATCAGTAACGATCATTATACCACACCTCTCTTCAACGTCTACAATAAGGAAATGATTACCACTAACAGACTTGCTTAAGCACAACCAGAATGATGTTTATTTTCTCTTGGTTTAAGCTTAATATGTCACCAATGTCTCAATAGGTACTTTCCCATACCCATTAGCTTGACCTGGACGGAAGGTTGATGGATCCATTATCCTTAGCAATTGTCCAAGATCCAAGGGGCATTCAGAGTTGCTCCCATTCCAGGTCCAAATAATACTCTTACAAGCACGCGTTTAATCTTGTAATTGTGTTTAATTTATAGATAGATTCAGCTTTGTTATCCCGGCACAAGGGGGTCTTAATCCAGGATTGGTTTATTCTGGTCCGGATGGATTGGCTTATGGGATTTCCTGTGTTCTTTCAAGAACATGGGATGTAACCATAATGTAATCATCTTATCTTGGGATTGGCTTATTCCCGGAACAGACCCCATACTCTGAATGTGATCACATTATGGTCCCACCCGTCACGTCATAAAGGGGTCTTGTTACGATATAACAAGTCCAAGGATAAGCGGAGTGTTCTCGTGGCCTGGATGAATTTCCTGCATTCTTCTTTCTAGATTTCTAGGAGCGGAGCTTTAGTTCTGATCAAGACCCTTATCTTCCTCTGGAGGTTTCTGTGAAAGTGGAGGAATGCCCATTGCATCGTGAAATATTTTGTGAAGTGGAGGACATCATGCCCATTGCATTGTCAAATGTCTAAGTATCTAATGATGGCGAAGGTGTTTGAGAGCGGGTTGTGCTTGGTGTTTTTTGAAACTATGGTCGTGTTTGGTGTTAGATGACATTACTCTTCTGCTTTAGACAGCTTTTATTCCATGAAGAGAGATGATGGACAATCTAGTGATGGCTATTGAGATTGCAGAAGACTGAAAACGTCACGGATAAAATGGCTTATTTGGAAAGTGGGGTTTTCCACATCGTACGACTCTGTGGATTGGTGCTTCCGCTGGGCATAGCTCGTAAATAGAAGACCGGGATGCTTGGATTGCTTAAATGAAATACTAAGTCAATATTGCTTCCTACTCTGTTTTTGTAAATAATTGTTCGGATTACAATTGTTTCCAGTCTAAAAAAGGTATTTGTTAGGTTCTCCTGCTTACCCTTCTACTTTGCATTCTTGTGCCAAATACTTTGACGGTCATGGTTGGACAAGATGAGCAAGTAGAGGTTTGCGTTGGTTATTTGCTTGATGATAGATCCGTCCTGGTGCATGCAGATTACACCATCTTTTTCATTGAAGGTGGGGTGATGAAGGTCAGAGGGATCGCAATGGTGCTGGATATTCTCGGAGAGGTGTCGATACTTTGTTGCTTGCCACCATGATCTTGTCCAATAATCATTATAGAGGACGTGTTTATCATAAGATAGAAAATCCTAGAAGTACAAAGCTTTGCTCAGAGAGCCCAGACACCCCAACCATTGCGTAAAGAGGAGGGGTGGGGGGTGGAGTAGGGGAGCATGATTGAATTCCACAAGTGGCTACATTACTTTTAAGAATCCGTAACCTCCTCATCGACGAATACCACTCTCATGGAGGCTAAGTAAACAAGCCATAGTCGAAAATTTTGTGGATAAGTGCATCTACCCTTTCCTTTGCTCCACCATGGCATGTGAGCGATGAGGCTATTTGCCTTCGTTCAGAATCAGGACTTTGTGCCAACATGGTGAAATATGTTTATACTTTTAGGCTTTCTAAGTTGTTGATCGAGACATGTGGTCTCTCGCTACTCCCCAAGGGAGTCTAACACTATCCTATTTGGGACTCCCTCATTCATGTGATCGACCACAACATATGAACTGATTAACTTTGATTGAGAAACTAAAGCGTAAGTAACTAGCTTCGAGGGGAAGTCATCATGTTGCTGAAAGCAATGTCATATGTTATCCATGGGTTCTTCATTTTCAAGAGATTATTACCTAATGGACTTCGCCATCGTCTTGAATCTATTATGAGGAGATTCTTTTGGGCAGCTTGAGTAGGGCTATCCATGGGATCCCATTGATGGATTGGGTACCAATGACGCAACCCGAGGATGGGGGTGGGCTAGGGATTTTGAGACTAGAGGATACGAATAAGCTCTTCATGGCGAAGTGGAATTCAAGTCTTTCAATAAGAGATAATTTGCTTTGCATACTTATTAGCATGGATCGAAATATCCCGATATATCAACAATATATCCATATCCACACAGTTAAGGATGTCGATATTTCCTTCGATATCAACTGATATCAAACGATATATGGATGATATGTAATCTGGCATCATCGATATTGATAAAATTTTAAGTAATTAAAGCAACCTTGACATCATTTCAAGTTATATCAATGATATCGTTCGATATCAATGTTCTATCATCGATATCAACTATGATAGTTGACTCCGATGCTTCTTTTATAAGGAAAGGAGCTTACTTTTTTATTCTCTAAGCTTAAAAGCCGATTTGTTGAGATTTTCTAGCCATTCCCCATATTAACACATTTGGGAACAACTCCAATACAAATAAATAACCTAATTTCAAATTTGTTGTATGGTTCGAAATATGGTAATATATTGGCGATATGTTGGTATCGCCTGAGGGAGGGTTCGACATTCAAGTGTATACCAAAATTCCATGATATTGCCCGATATCTCGTGAGATATCAACTAAATAATATTTTGTCACATATTGATCAAAAATTAAAGATTCCAGTACAAATTTTGAAAGATATCGATTGATATCGAACGATACCATCGACATGGTGATGATATTCCTCAATATTACCCATTTTTAAATTCGAGCTGGGGGTGCTTGAACGATGAGATTTACCCTCTTTTGCTATGGAAATGGAAAACTCTTTAGCTTGTTTGTATAATATATGATATAACTCGACATTTTGTTTATATATAATAGGTCATGTGATGTGCTAAATACACCTCCTTGATGTCACTAAACTATTGTTTGAATTTCATTGTTTCCTATGCTGATATCTCTCAGCAATCAACAGTCAACAGACAACATTGATATCAACAATATGTGCGATATAATGTGTATCGATCCTTTAAATACACTTCATTCATGCATGTAAGTATGCATTTGTATGATATTTATTATTTTAAGAACTAGTATGATCTTAATTTACGAAAACATCACTTTTTTGCGTCATTTTCGAGATTTCCATAAATATCGTCGATATATCTTGATGTATCCCTTTTTGAGCTGACCGATGAGATCTCGATATCGATATTTCAAACCTAGCTTATTAGAGGTATCTATGAGATCCCTCATAACTTTCGCTTCTGCCTCGCTTGTAGTTTTGTCTGCTCTATCCTCCAAGAGATGCATGATCGAATGTACCCAATGCTTGGTGATGGATGTTCCTTTTGATTCTAGTCTGATGATTGCATGGTGCAAGACCCCTGAGCATCAGAGGCCCACATATGTTTACTTTAACCTCTATTCGAGATTTAAGATTTCAGAAACATTGATGCCCCCGCAACATTCATGGATCATCGAATTTGGATGGATGGCAATGCTCTCATTGGTTACACAATCTTTAATCTAAATGACTTGCAACATGATTTTATGCAGATTTAATCCTCTAAAGCGCCCATGAGAGTGAAGATTTTCTATGGTCATCGAGGCATCAACGACTGATGACTAAGGTTTATGGTGCTAGGATCTTTTTTGGCATTGATATGGAGTTCCCTCTCTATGATAATGGGCCGATGGAGTTGAAGCATCTATTTCTAATATATGACCAAGCCAACATCTTTAGAGTGAAGCTTCCATATCTTGGATTGATCTATCCATATTAGAGCAATTCTTGAATTCCCTAATTGTTGCTCATTTCAAATTAATTGGTGAACATGTAAGGCAGATAGTGTGGATGTGGGCTATTCAATTGGCCCGTTGTGAGATTGTTTTCTGATGAGGAGAGACTATATGTTGATAATGTTGCATATCATGCTCATTGAGACCTAGATATTGTAAATTGTGTTTTATCAAATATATTATGGGGATGGGCATTAATGTGTATCATGTTGGGAAAAAGAGTGAATCATAGTTTATTGCATGAACCCTAGGCTCTCTTATATAGAGGAGAGATCAATGGGTAAATTACATAAGATAGACAAGCGAATAGAAAAATAGGAAAGCAACACAAAAACATAAATATAACTCTGTATATGGAGAAGACTTTAGGTACCTCAAAATCATACATACAATATCTATGTGTACCTGTCGGGGTTGTTCCATGAATTGACTCACATGGCTAACTGTAAATGAGATATTTGACCTGGTTATAGTAACATAAAGAAGCTTCCCCACTATTTCTCTGTATCTTCTCCTGTCCACCTCCTCTGTATCATCATCATATAACCTCATACTAGGGTTCACATGAGTGGTAGCATGTCGACATCCAATCATTCCTGTCTCAACTAACATATATGTCACATACTTTCGTTGGATCATTACAAGACCCTGCCGATTTCTGGCATATTCTAACCATAAGAAATACCATAGAGTGACAAGATCCTTGGTAACAAACTATCGGTACAGAAATTCCTTAGCCCTTTTTATACACTGCACGTCATCACCTGTAACTAGTATGTCATCAACATATACCATAATAACCACCGTACCTTTAGGAGTTCTCTGTACAAACAATGATTGATACGCATTTGACCTCTGAAATCCCTGCCTCTCAATTAAATCCGAGAGCTTTTGGAACCATACCCTTGGACTATGTTTAAGGCCATATATTGCCTTATGAAGTCTGCAAACGTGTGGATACACCCCCTCTGCAGCAAACTCAGGAGGTTGCTGCATGCACACTTCTTCCTATAGGTCTCTATACAGAAAAGTATTTTTCTATGGTAAAGAGGGTGAGGGCCCGCTTGGGGGGTCACCGCAGCCAAAAATTCTCATTAATCCAAAAAATGTGGTACATTACCATACAAGCCAGAGATTGTAAAGAGCATTACAATGATTTGATACATTTTCAAAAGAAAATCTCTCGTTGAAGATCCTATCATTTTGGTCCACCCAGATCGCCCATAAGGCGGCAAAAGGTTTCGCGCAGTCGTCAGTTGACTTGCTGCCAACCGTCTGGATTGATCTTCAGAACGTCGCAGCATCGTCGGCCAGTAACAAGGTATTCCCACCGCCCTCCATACCTGCTACGATGTCGTGCACTTGAGAACATGTGCTCTGTGTCTTCCTCCCTTCCTTCGCATCTATCACAATGTGTATCTGTCACCCCCAACAACCTCCTCCTCCTAACTTTGTCGCATAATCGACCTCTCCTCAGGCACCACAGGAAAACTTTGACTCTACACAGAATCTTCGACGCCCAAACCACCCTCATGTCCTGGAAAAGCTCCTCGTCCCGGTTGTCAGCCGTCCGTCTCAAGGCCATATAAGTTTTTTTCACCAAGAACTTCGCGTCCCCCCAGAACGGTATTTTTATCATTAAGCTGAAAGAGAGGCCAGTCATGTACAACCGCAACAGAAAGGAGAATACGTAGAGTCGAATGGTGAGCCACTGGGGAGAATGTGTCTAGATAATCCACTCCATATGTCTGAGTAAAGCCACGAGCAACCCGTCTGGCTTTATACCGATCTAGACTCCCATCTCTATAGTGTTTAACAGTAAACACCAACTTGCAACTGACAACATTTGCTCCATCAGGAGCAGGAACCAAGCTCCAGGTACCCCGCGACTGTAAGGCAACAATCTCTTCTTCCATAGCCAGTCGTCGATGACTATCCTTCAAAGCCTCACGATAATTCTGTGGAATTTCCATGGCAAACAATGCAACAAAAAAATTCCTGAATTCCCCAGTCAAGTGAGAAAAGGAGACCATGGATGCTAAAGGATATGAGGCACAGCTACGCTTCTACTTCCGAAGCGCAATAGATAAGTCTAGATCAACAATTTATATGTCCGTCCCCTATAGAGAACCCTGCTCAGGCAAATCATCAAACTCATCGTTAGGAGCTAAGTATTCAGAACATACCTGATGCGTGCTAGATGATGAGCGGTGACAATGAGCAGAAGAAGGCCTGCGTGTATAGTAATGCGGCAACAATGGGACATGGACAATGGGAGATGAGGGTATAGGAGGAGATGAATGTGGTGGTGATGGTGATAATGGTGGTGAAAGAGGTGGTAGAGGTGATGGTGGCATGTAGATTTCATTATCGGAGTCTAAAGAAGTCAATCGATCACCTGTAAGAGAAAAGTACATCACCGACTCAAAAAAGGTGACATCAATACTAACGTAATACTTCCTGCGTAGTTGATCATAGCATATATATCCTTTTTGTGTCATGGAGTACCCAACAAAGACACACTTGACAGCTCTAGGAAAGAGCTTGTCAAGACCTGGAGATAACCGGTGAACAAAGGCAACCGAGCCAAAAATACGAGTAAGTGAGAACAATTCTTTCTCAAGAAATGCAAGTGAAAAAGGAATTTTCTCACCCAAGACTGACGAGGGCATGCGATTAACAAGATAACATGTCGTAAGAACAACATCACCCTAAAAAGAATGCGGAGCTCGACTGTAAATGAGAAGAGTTCTGGTAACATTAAGCAAATGGCGATGTTTCTTCTTTGCATCACCTACCTGGGGCTTCCCCTGGCCGCGAAAAAAAACTAAAGAAGTCAGACTGGGATGGGGTGATCCATAAGATGGAACAAAGGCTCTCTGGATGGAAGGCGTCCACGCTCTCGAAGGGGAGGAGAAGCTCGTTCTGCTTCGACATTCCTTGCGGCGATCCCTATCTTCTTCCTCTCGACCCGTCTCATGCTGGTTGGGGTTCGGAAGAAGATGGAGGCTTTGATGGAGAGATTCCTTTGGTCGAGTGGGAATCAACAGAAATCTGGGCCGCACCTTATGAGTTGGGACGAGATCACCAGGGAGTGGGAGGAAGGGGGCCTTGGGGTGCGGGACATTGAATACATGAACAAGGCCTTGCTCGCTAAATGAGCGGTGCGCGTCTGGGGGCAGTTGACTGGGCTTGCGGTCTCTCTCTTAGGAAATTGTACGAGGTCAAGGGTGAGTTGCAAGCGGCCACGACGCGATATCAGTCCGCGCTTTGGTCGGGAATCCACGAGGTTAAGCCGTTGTTAGCACAGAAGATGCACCTGTATGTTGGGGATGGAAATGATTTTATATTCTGGCTTAACAATTGGTCGGGAGATGGCCCCTTGCAGGATAGATACCCACGTCTTTTCGCTCTGGCGTCGGAGAAGGAGTGCTCGCTTATGCAGGCGGCGGATGCGGGTAATTGGTGGCCACGTTTCATCAGCGTTTTGTCTGACCAACGCTCGAAGGATGTCATCAAGATGATCGGGGAGATCCCGCACCCGATTGCTTTTTCGCGGGAGCGCGATCATTTCTCATGGGTTGGTTCCGGCATGTCGGTGAAGAAGTTGTATAAAGAGATGCGAAGTGACTTGAAGAACCGGGATGTAACGTTGCTACAAGATCTGAAAATTGTGTGGGCAGCTAACATCCCTAGCCGCGTCAAATTTTTCCTGTGGTGCTTCAGAAGAGGTAGGTTGATTGATAAAGCAAGGAGGAACCACATTCTTCACCTGGACGACGTATCCTGTGACAGATGTCTTTGCGAAATGGAGGACTCCGATCACATGTTCTTCACATGTCCCTCCTCGGTTCAGGCGTGGAGTGGGATTTGGAGCGATTGGGTCGTGGTGGGCGGCTCGACGGAGTTTTGAACCTCCATTAGAGATGTGGGAGGCAATTCCCAAGCTGATTACGCGAGGCCTTTCGCTATTTTATGGTGCATCTGGCTTGCAAGAAATGAGGTCATTTTCAGAAGACAAACATCTTACTATGAAAATGTAATTTGCCATATAAACTCCTTATATAGCCTCTGGCTATCACGGTAATGTACTTTAATCGTCGCTAATTGAATCTCATAGAGTGGTGAATCCTGTTTTTGGGATCTCACCCAATTTTCATAAAAAAACACCATTTTGCCGGGAAGTATAGGCACACGATGTTTGCTGAATAATACCCCGAGTTGAAAAATAATTGGGGAGAGCATGAGTACAGAATTTCAAAGCATTATCAGTTCTTACAAATTTCACAGAAGAAGAAAACACATTCTGCACTTCATTGATAAAGTTTTTGATATCTCATGCTTCAGATTTATTCTTTAGTAAAAAGACCCAAGACGGACGAGAGAAATCATCTACAACTACAAGATAAAACATGTGTCCCTGATGATCGCGAACACGACTTGTACCCCAAATATCGATATGAAATAACTCAAAAATGGAGTTACTGCACCGACTCTGATGACTAGGGAAGGCAGAAGATGATGCTTTCCCAACTGACATGCCTTAATCCGAAAGGACGAGTGAGGAGAAATCTGAGGCAAAACACGACACATCTTTTGGAGCGGGAGATGACCAAAGCACATATGTTACGTAAAGGGTGAGGCAGGACCAACCAAATGAGAGGAAATGCTTGTATAAGGGTTTCAAACGAGGCAATAGAGACCGCCCTACTCACGCTCACAACTAATCACCTTACCCGTAAGGATGTCCTGAAATACAAGAGAAGATGAATCAAAAATATCTCGTCAATGTAGATCCTTCGTAATCTGACCAATAGTTAACAAATCCATAGATAAGTCAGGCGCATGCAACACACTCCGTCCAGTGATCTCCCCCTGTCCAATGATAGAGGAATGAGTCACATCTATTATAACCACAATCCGTCCTAGAGGAACATGTCTATATGTTGTAAGTTGACCTCTGTCTCCACATAAGTAATTTGTAGCACCAGAGTCCATAATCCATTCTATAACATCAGATCCACTACAGCTAGTAACTACATAAGTACTACCTGAGGTACTAGAATATGCTGAAGCAACCACATTTGAGTGACTTCCTGAGGTCGATAAACAAGCAATGGAACTGGCGAGAGGCATAATGTCCCTCAGTCGTGCTACAAATTCATCAAATCTCTTATCTGAAGAGGAAGCAGCCAGGAGCTCAATCTACTCAGCTACTCGGGCAGAAGCAATGAAGCCATGCTTGGAATAACATGTATCCTCTGTATGTCCAAGACGATGACAGTAAGTACAGGGCAGACAAATGTGACCTCCTCTGCTACGAGGTCCACGTCCATTCTGCTTGATAGTAAAAATATCGTGCTGGAATTGCAGAATCTTAATCTCATTTCTCGCATGCAAATAAGCGGCTGCGAGAATATCCTACATCACCTTGGCGGTGGGATGATGTAACACATCATTGGTGATCTCTATCGTCAATGTACCTGAAAGCCAAACCTTGGCATATACATCATATGCCTCCTACGAGGCATTAACCACGGTTTTCTCAACCGACACTGCCTCGGTAAGAATGTGTTTCTTACTTGTAGACTTCATAAGGCTCATGAACTGCATAGCCCAGAGCTCATAGTTCGTCCCGTCCATCTTAACAATCGGTGTTGGACCTCTGAAAGCGCTCGTGGTGCGAACGCCGACTTTGTTTTTTGACATATTGCCGGATAAAGAAAAAACTTAGGGTTTTGTAGACCAAAAGATGAGTGTTGACACAGACATGAGGATTTGAATGCATATGTAGACTTATGCAATCAATCAATTAATCAACAACGGAAGTTGATGGACGGAATGAAGAATCTGGAGCCTGCGACTGGTCGTCGGCGACAAGGGAGCCGACGGCTGGTGGAGAAGTCGGTGACGACTGGATGTACCAGCGACGGCGGCGGCCGATGGAGAAACCGACGGCAACCGGGCGTACTAGCATCAATGACGATCGGATGGGCCAATGGTAGGACCCAAGGTGGAGAGAGAAAGGGTGGTGACGACAATGCCCAAGCTAGAGAAAGGGAGGCTGCAACGACACCCAATGAAGGAGATAAGGAGAGAGGGCGGTGGGTGTGGTTAGGTCCCTTAGTACAATAAGGTCCCTTAGTCATTCACTGATCTGAAATGAAGAATAGATAATTTGCATAATAGGTCCCTTAGAACAATTAGGGTTATGTACCATGGCCATCTTGATGATCATACAACTGTTGATTCAAATATTGAATCATAGAGGCTAGTGCTTGGATGAACATCTAAAGAGTTAGATTGAGGACTCATCAAGCACCGTCAAATGATTGTTGAGAGATGGTCTCCGACATGAGTATGAGATGGCAATCCTTTCTCATTTAGGCTGATATCTGACCGGCCTCTTGATGCAGGTCCTCTGCATGGGAATAGAGATTCGGAGGTGTCAGATTAGTTAGGTCAAAGAGTTGACTTAACGAGATCGAGATAACCAAAGTCCTATGACGTATGCTGTCACGATATAGGTACGCATCCTCTGACCGGAGACAGATGTGTTACTATATGTCTGAGTATGCACATTTGGCAGACCAATAGGTTGATGACCTAATCAAGGTCTATACACCGGCATGTTGGTGAGCATACAAGGGCATATGAGTATTACGATCTCTCAAAGGGATCATACAGGTTCATTACTGAACCGGAAGACATGAGCTCACTCATGAGATATTGGGAAGAATCAAATTCCGTGCACGGTCGTATCGCTTTGGAAGCTTGACTGAATTTGTAGGTTTGATATATGCTTTTGGAAAGTATATGATCAACACCTGGGTATGATATATGCTTTTGGAAGCATATGATCGATACTGACTCCCAATGATCGAATGAGAAACTTGATGATAAAACTCTGAAGTAGACAGTGTAAAATTGATCTTATACTTCAACTTTATTCTGGGTCTTCCAGTATGAAGGATGTACATGTATTGGGAATACCTGAGGATGATGTGATCATAAACGATAGTATAACCATGACGCTTCCATTCCTAGGGAGTGATGAAACAGGTCTGGATTTTAGTGACTCCTCTCAGTAGAGAAGTAATCTGATCTTGGTCCAAATATTGGACATTGATCTGAATGTGATTCAGATGCAATGAGAAGATTAGATTTACGGTCTTGATTTAATCAAGCATCTATGGGAGGCTTGAGATCTGGATTTAAGATGTAATCTCAATATCCAAGTCACTATACGTGGAACAATACAATCGCCATGTCCTTATCTCCAAGTATCCGCAAAGAAAGCGCATTATCCTTGAAAGAGTTCAGGATAATTTCATTGTTGATATATGTATCCAAACATTGACAAAATGGATAATTAAATGTGGTTTAATTATCATGAATAATATGAATTTGATTCATATTATAAGGAGAGTTAACTTACATAATTAAATGTGATTTAATTATCAAAGATGTAAATAATATGAATTTGATTCACATTATTTGGGCACATGAGAATAGAGATCCAAGATGATTAGATGTGATTTAATTATCATGGATATGAATAATGTGGATAGTATTATCCATATTAATCATATATATTATAAATGTGATTTATAATATATAAGAGAGAGCAATTTGTAATTTACAATTGTTAGTTAAATGTTGATGTGAATTGGATTCACATTAAACAATTAATTGAAAATGTAATTCACTTTTATTTTGGGTTGTGAATGTGATTCACAATTTTTCAATGGCAAGATTGCAATATTCACAAAATAATTATGAATTATTTTTGTTGAATAATTTACAACAAGTGTTGTTGTAAATCTTGGAGATTTCCATGGAATAATGTAATCTCATGCGATATCATGAGATTACATGAGACTGCCACCAAATCCCATATTATGGAAGGAGGCAATCTTCATTCCATAATCTCCATGCTTGATTGATTTAATTTGGGATTAAATCATATTGATTTATCAATATACATTTAATCTAAATTAAATTAATTGTTGTTTATTTTTACCAACACAAATCTTAGCCATTAAAAGAACACAAATCAATGAGAGCCATTGGATTTGTGTTGCCCATGGATTGAGATCCATAGATCCCAAAATATTATAAATAGAAGGGCACCCCTTGTTCTTCATATGCTAATGAGAACACAAGGCTCTCTCTCTCACTCTTTCTCTCTACACGCCCTCTCTCCTTCTCTCATGTGGCAGTCCACCATGGATGTCCTAGAGACATTCTCCATCGCCGCAGCGTCATCGTTATGTTGCCCGGTCGTTTGCTCGTAGATCTCCGTCTCCTTCGGTGCGCCTCGCGCGTGAAGAAGACGTCGGATCTCGTGTGTCGAGATCAGGAGATTCATCGCTTGGATCATCAACATGGATTGGGAGAAGCATGCGTCTCATCCACGCGCTCGCAAGCATCTCCTCCGCCGGATCGGACTTGAGACAGGAGGTCTCTTCGTTTAGAGACTCGACCGCAACCACGCTTCAAGAGATAACCCTAATACTTGTTTGTGGTTCATATGAAACGATCCGAGAAGTGTTCTTAGATCATGTGCTTTCATCGCATGAAAATTTTTTAATTTCCGCTGCATCGAGCGACTAGTGCGACTAGTCGCTCCCGATCGCATACGATGTGATCCTTACGCTTCCGTGATGCGCTTAAGGATCTCCCCATATCCTTCAAGTGGTATCAGAGCATTAGGTCAGAGGTTTCGGATACGATCCATAAACCTAGGACGACTTGGGTTCGTTAGGGTTTGCGAAATTTTTATCGCATTTCATTTTTGCATCTCTGTTTTGTGATTATTTTCGATCCTGTTTAAATTGTTTAAACACGAAAATAAAATTGGATTTTGTTCCCCATTAAATAAGGAAACCGTAGGATCTGAGTTTGCGTGATTTCGAATCTGTTTGCTCAAGTTATGATCAAATTAGTGAACACGTATCCACTGTTTCGGGGACTGCGGATCTTAACGTAATTAAAGAGTTAATTACGGATTTGAAACGCCTTGAAATCGTGCAAATCACTTAGTTCTGTTGTAAATCAAATTAGCAAACTTTAGAAACTTACTTTGCTTAATTTGGATTTAAATTGATTGAGATATGCTAATTTTAGTAAGTGAGGGTCACTGTTGAAATTATTTTCCTAATCAAAAACCTTGTGATTGTCATTTAATTAATTAATGAAATTAAATGATTTAATTTCCTGAAATAATTATGGATAAATATTTGTGAAATATTTGATGATAATTATTTCCTTAAATGGCATTGCCTTAACCAATAATTGATTAGATATAATCTAGATCACAATTGGTTATATAATCCAATTTCCAACAAACATGTTGCTTGAATAGGATTTGAGATTTGTTTAGCAAATCTCATTATAATGTTAATCAAAATTATTTTGATTATTATTTATAGTATAATTTCGGTTGAAAGACCGATTATAATCTCAAGTACACAATGATCAATTTGGCATTATCTTTTTCCGAGGTGGATATGGTGTCTAGTCGGGGAGCGTTGGGGTAGCAGGTTGCACCGTGTGCGGTATGTCCCACTCCCGTCGGTACTGGCCATGACATCGGGTAGGGACTTGATAATGCAGGAGAGATCACGGTGTATTTTTCTAATTATTAAAATTCAGAATAATACGTATTTGAGATAATACCATAATTCAAGTAACAATAAAGATTGTTTGTTGGATATTAATTGGATCATTAATTTAATATGATTAGCTTAATTGGAATCCAATTAAAATTAAGACACTCTATTATAAATAGATGTGTTATTTCCCTTAGAAGAATTAATTATGTGAATATGATTCATGATTATTAATTAGAATTACTATATGATATGGAGGATCACATAAGTGACATCCATGGTCTCCCGTCAAGGCCAAGGGTTTCATCGCTAGGGATTGTATGTAAGAGACGCATGTCCGAAGTGACAACTTATGTATACAAGCGCATCTGGATCGGACTCTTCGCTTCTCGAAAGAGTAAGGACATATGTGTCGTGACCCTAATATCGGGTCCTCATATTATTGGGGCGATATTGGATTGCGTATAGCAAGTTGTATTCCTGTTGACGGTTGGTTCAATTAATGACAGGTCAACATCACCTTAGGAGTGGTGGGCCCGGGTGTTAAAGACCGAATTGGGAGATGCAAGTTGGACTTGCAAGGCAGAATGTGTTCCCGCTTCTTTTTATCCGAGTTACAGGTTCTCATATTATTGGGATGTAACAAAGTTAGAAAGGAGATCCCAGATCTTATTGAGATATGATGGTAACTGGTAAGTATATCTCTTACATTGAAAGTGATTAAGGGAATGAACTTTCAGTATTGACAAGACAAGACAACTTTGATATAAAAATTCTTAAATCGAAGTAAAATGTGTGTATATATATAATTATATATATTTATGCAAATTTCTTATTTCAGATAATCCTTCATTAAACCCACACAATAATATACTCAATAATAACCACTAAAATATCATGGATTGGATTCATGATCAAGATATTGTACTTGCAGTTGAACACATAATGTATGTGGTTGCAATGTGCAAGTTTCCTCATAATGAGGAATGACAATTATAATAGACAATAGAATTTCAACCCTAGGGTTTGTATGTCTCTATAATCCTGATCTCTCATCGAATGTACTTTGTAAGTGGCATGTCGATGATGATCGTAATTGTCAAATAATCCTTATAAAATTCTAAGAAGATATTCTGGCATACATATGTGCTCTCGACATTTAATCATGAATGGTGTGGTTCTCTACATCATGTAGAATGGTGGCTCTATAAGAGATGGTGTATTCAAATTGTTTGAGTACCTAGCTGAACCAATGTTTTAAGAGTTTAGATGGATGTAGATACAATGAGTGTCATCATTCTATTGTCTATACTCTGGTCATTCACATTATTCATATTGTATTAATTGAATGAAGCGTGTTGAAAATTTTGATTTCAACATAGGAGATCCTTTGTCTTGAGCAATGGTTGCTTATAGATAAAGGGAACACAGTGGAAGCATAGGTTGGACCCAAGTAAGAAAGAAAGTCAAAGAGTTGACTGTACTTCTGTGACTTCCATATGACATCCAAAGAGTTGGATGAATGCCAATACTGCAATGAGTTGATGTGTTGATAGTATGACTATCAAATCTATCTAGAATCCTTAGAGAAGGAATCAGATAGTACATCAGAATAATCTACATATAATCATTGAAATTGACTTACTTATTTGATAAGATAAAGTCAAATAATTGTATCTCAATCTTCTAATGAAACTTCCAATTGGTTGCATATGTATTATAATATTAGAAATTTGATCTTAAGGTTTAATGGTCATCCATGTTGGAATTGATGCAATTGTTGCAACAATTTCCACTGGATCAATAGGCTTCATATTTTCAGTGGGAGCCCTTAGCCTTAGAGAATGTCTCTGTGACCTGGATATTAGAATATACTCAGAGTTTATTTCTAAATGTTGGGAATAAGCATGAATTCTGGAATAGACCTATCATAAAGAGTTATGATGGAGATATTTCAGATAGTAATCTAACATCTAGTGGACTCCACTAAATTAGAAAATCAATGAGTAGTTCATTAAGATTTCTAATACTGAAAATTAAACCTTTAAAGATCAATAAGAGGATGAAGATCATTTGACAATGATCTGGCATCATTTTTGGACATATGTCTGTTGATGAGATCGATAAACAAGTAAGAGATGAAACTTTAGAATGTCTAAAATTTCAAAACTTGCATACTTGTGAATATTGTATTCAAAAGTAAAAATATCCAATACATCCTTCCTTGGAATGGTGTAAGATGTTAAGGTATTCAAGATCTCATACATATTGATGTATGTGAATCATCTATATCATAGTAAACATTATGGATATGTGATATCTATTGATGATTATGTATGATATGAGATTTCTTCTCTTCACCTAAAAAACCTTTGAAATGTTCACAGATTTCACAATTTTGGTTTAGAACCAAAGTTTGAAGGAAGATGAAATGAATTTGATCTAACCAAGGTAGCTTGTACCTATTAGATGAATTCAATGAATATCTCAATCCTCCTAATGCACCTTAACTCAATAGAGTTGTAGGGAGACACAATTGGATCATATGTGACATGATTTAATCAATGATGATTCTTAGTATAATTACCTTTTAGTTTCCAAGGTATATATGTAGTAGAGACTACAATATATATCCTTATAAGGTTCCATATAGTAAACTGGAATCTAGCACTAGAGAGTGCTACTTCATTAGGAAAATAAAGGATGGTATTGGATACCTACTTTATGACCTTGAGATTCTTAAAAGATTTCATATATGAGAATGTGATTCTTAGATGATGAGACTCTTGAGAATCAGGATGAAAATGAAGTAAAGGAACTCATTTAGTCTTGAGAAGATAATGAGGCTCCTAAAATCGTGAACTAAAAGGATAACTAAAGATGAAACACTAATACCTCTTCAAATATGTTTGAAGATGGATTCCATGTGTCAGTTTAATCTGACAATGATCTGACTTCATGTGATGAAGCTTCTGAAGATCATAACATGGAAAGATGGATATTAGTAATAAAGTCTAAAGTAGACTTCATATACAAATGGAGTATATGGACCCTCGAGGATCCACCTATATAGGTAAGACCTAAGTAAATGGATCTTCAAGAGAAAGAGGGAACCTGATGAGAAGGTAGAGACCTTCAAAGCACGGTTCGTAGCCATGAGCTGCACACCGAAGAGAAGACATCGCGCTTGCGATGAGACTTGCTCTTTAGTGACCATGCTTGAACCCATCAAAATATTCCTAACTATAGCTACACAACTTAACTTTGACATCTTCAAGATGAAAGTCAATATTGCATTCCTCCATAAATACCTCTCTTAGGATATTCACATGAAGTAGCCCCAGGGCTTCATGATTGAGGAAAACAAGGTGTGCAAGCTAGAGAGCTCCATCTATGGACTCAAATAAGCTTCTTGTAGTTGGAACATAAGATTTGATGAAATTATAAATGTTATGATTTTAGATAGAATCTTGATGAACCGTGTGAATCTTAGTGGGAGTGCCATTGTGTTCATCGTGCTAAATGTAGATAATATCCTAATCATTTAGAATGATATAAGGATGATAATAAGTGTTTTATAGACTAACTATTCCATATCTTGAGACATAATCTCAAGGATACCTCATAGATCTTAAATCTGAAGTTGTTCAGAAGCAAAGAGAAGAGGATATTGGGACCGTCACATTAAGGGTACACCTTGGACATTTCCAATTTCTGGAAAATTCAAGAAAGGCTTCTTTACCTCAAGATATGGTACTAACCTATCTAAAGGGATAGCGCCTCAAAGAGTTGAGGATGTAAATGCTAAAACTGTTTGCCCTTATGCATCAGTTCCGAGAAGCCATGTATATGCTAGATGTGTACAAAAGCCAGATGTCCACCATGCAGTGGAAGTAGTAAACTGTTACTAATCCTACTATGGTGATAAAAAAACACTTGATTGCAGTAATAACAATATCTTCATAGAGGGCAAAAGTTTTGAGATAGTGATCTCAAAATCTTATCTTCAAGAAATTAAGATTTTATAGATAGTGATCTAAAATATCTTAACTGCAGATACCTTAGGAGATAGAGATCTCCAGGATTAAGGGTATTCTAATAAGGATGATAGAAATTAAATACTGGTTAAATGATTATTGCATTGTAGTGTCAACGACACTATAACTAACAATGTTGAGTATTAGTTGCATAAGATGCAATTTTCGCATTGAATGCGAGAACTGTTAATCGGAGATATGCAAGTGTCGTAAAAGGACTTGGCGTAGTCTCTCGGGAACAGAGTGACTGATCAACTTACCTAGCTATTTTCTAAATAGCCTATGATTGTCACATTAGTGCGGGTTTAAATGATAGCCCATTAATGGCTCTTTGGGCTAGTGGGAGATTGTTGGATATGCGAGCCCACGACGACCCATTATGCAATAAATATTATTGCGGATATAATTCCCTGATCTGAAACGAAGAATAGATAATTTGCATAATAGGTCCCTTAGTACAATTAGGGTTATGTACCATGACCATCTTGATGATCATACAACTGTTGATTCAAATATTGGATCATAGAGGTTGGTGCTTGGATGAACATCAAAAGAGTTAGATTGATGACTCATCAAGCACCGTCAAATGATTGTTGAGAGATGGTCTCCAGCCTGAGTATGAGATGGCAATCCTTTCTCATTTAGGTTGATATCTGACCGGCCTCTTGATGCAGGTCCTCTGCATGGGAATAGAGATTCGAAGGTGTCAGATTAGTTAGGTCAAAGAGTTGACTTAACGAGATCGAGATAACCAAAGTCCTATGACGTATGTTGTCACGATATAGGCATGCATCCTCTGACCGGAGACAGATATGTTACTATATGTCTGAGTATGTACATTTGGCAGACTAATAGGTTGATGACCTAATCAAGGTCTATACACTGGCGCGCTGGTGTGCATACAAGGGCATATGAGTAATACGATCTCTCAAAGGGATCATACAGGTTCATTACTGAACCGGAAGACATGAGCCCACTCATGAGATATTGGGAAGAATCAAATTCCGTGCACGATCGTCTCGCTTTGGAAGCTTGACTGAATTTGTAGGTTTGATATATGCTTTTGGAAAGTATATGATCAACACTTGGGTATGATATATGCTTTTGGAAAGCATATGATCGATACTGACTCCCAATGATCGAATGAGAAACTTGATGATAAACTCTGAAGTAGACAATGTAAAATTGATCTTATACTTCAGGCTTATTCTGGGTCTTCCAGTATGCAGGATGTACATGTATTAGGAATACCTGAGGGTGATGTGATCATAAGCGATTGTATAACCATGACGCTTCCATTCCTAGGGAGTGACGAAACGGGTCTGGATTGTAGTGACTCCTCTCAGTAAAGAAGTAATCTGATCTTGGTCCAAATATTGGACATGGATCTGAATGTGATTCAGATGCAATGAGAAGATTAGATTTACGGTCTTGATTTAATCAAGCATCTATGGGAGGCCTGAGATTTGGATTTGAGATGTAATCTCAATATCCAAGTCACTATACGTAGAACAATACAATCGCACTGTCCTTATCACCAAGTATCCGCAAAGAAAGCGCATTATCCTTGAAAGAGTTCAGGATAATTTCATTGTTGATATATGTATCCAAACATTGACAAAATGAGTAATTAAATGTGATTTAATTATCATGAATAGTATGAATTTGATTCATATTATAAGGAGAGTTAACTTAGATAATTAAATGTGATTTAATTATCAAGGATGTAAATAATATGAATTTGATTCACATTATTTGGGCACAAGAGAATAGAGATCCAAGATGATTAGATGTGATTTAATTATCACGGATATGAATAATGTGGATAGTACTATCCATATTAATCATATATATTATAAATGTGATTTATAATATATAAGAGAGAGAAATTTGTAATTTACATTTGTTAATTAAATGTCGATGTGAATTGGATTCACATTAGACAATTATTAAAAATCTAATTCACTTTTTATTTTGGGTTGTGAATGTGATTCACAATTTTCCAATGGTAAGATTGCAATATTTATAAAATAATTATGAATTATTTTTGTTGAATAATTTACAACAAGTGTTGTTGTAAATCATGGAGATTTCCATGAAATAATGTAATCTCATGAGATATCATGAGATTACAAGAGATTGTCACCAAATCCCATATTATGGAAGGAGGCAATCTTCATTCCATAATCTCCATGCTTGATTGATTTAATTTGGGATTAAATCATGTTGATTTATCAATATACATTTAATCTAAATTAAATTAATTGTTGTTGGTTTTTACCAACACAAATCTTAGCCATTAAAAGAACACAAATCAATGAGAGCCATTGGATTTGTGTTGCCCATGGATTGAGATCCATGGATCCCAAAATATTATAAATAGAAGGGCACCCCTTGCTCTTTATATGCTAATGAGAACACACCGCTCTCTCTCTCTCTCTCTTTCTCTCTAAACGCCCTCTCTCCTTCTCTCATGTGGCCGACAACCATGGATGCCCTAGAGAGATTCTCAGTGTCGTCGTTATGTCGCCCGATCGTTTGCTCGTAGATCTCCGTCTCCTTCGGTGCACATCGCTCGTGAAGAAGACGTCGGATCTCGTGTGTCGAGATCAGGAGATTCGCTGCTTGAATCATCAACATGGATTGCGAGAAGCACGTGTCTCGTCCACGCGCTCGCAAACGTCTCCTCCGTCGAATCGGACTTGAGACAGGAGGTCTCTTCGTTTAGAGACTCGATCGCAACCACGCTTCAAGAGGTAACCCTAATACTTGTTTGTGGTTTATACGAAACGATCCGAGAAGTGTTCTTGGATGATGTGCTTTCATCGCATGAAAAAATTTTAATTTCCATTGCATCGAGCAACAAGTGCGACTAGTCGCTCCCGATCGCATACGATGCGATCCTCACGCTTCCATGATGCGCTTAAGGATCTCCCCATATTCTTCATCTCTCTGGGTCACCGAAATCAAAACACTTATAATTTCTTTTTCCATGAATTCAATGAAATATTAACGAAATGTCAACGATATTTCACCAAAATTGCATGTTGTTTAGGCAAAACAACAAAAAAAGGGAATCTATCTTTGCTTTCATTGAAATTTGCATATATTGATGAATTTTTACTTATTTATTCATCGATGTGTTGAGTTGTTAGAGTGCTCTGCAATGTTTGAAGACGTTTCTTTAGTTAGTTTCTAAAGTTTAGATCTAAATCCAAATCAAATCAGTTAGACACAAGATTTAAGGGTCAAATTCAAGTTCTAAACCAAATAAAATAAGTTAGACACATGATTTAAGAGTTAAATTCAAGTTAAAACTGAAAAGATTTATATTTGTTTGTTCTTTCTTTATTTTGAATATAGATTGTGCTTGTAAATGCTACGTAATTTTTTGGTGTTAACTGATTTGTTTGTGTTTTGTATAGCATATATTTTACGATCGCAAGCTATACAATGCATCTATTAGATATATATGTTAGAAAGATTTGTGTTTATGTGTATGTGCATGTGGCTTATTTTATTTTTAAAATTAAATATTTTCCTAAGTTGAAAGTATTTTGGTTAGATACATATTCTAAGGCATCATTTTGACATTCAATTTCTTACATAAGTTATCATTTTGCTAATACTCATTGTTGTCCTATGTTTTCCTGCGTTATTATTGCATAGTGTCATCATTCTCTTCTTATTCAAGAGTTAAAACTAAAG
Source organism: Ottelia alismoides (assembly GCA_037367405.1). Classification (NCBI taxonomy): domain Eukaryota; kingdom Viridiplantae; phylum Streptophyta; class Magnoliopsida; order Alismatales; family Hydrocharitaceae; genus Ottelia; species Ottelia alismoides. The sequence continues at coordinate 4,314 of JAZKJV010010483.1, read as the reverse complement.
TGTTCTAATTTTGGTTCCAAATCTAGTTCTGATTCCGAGTAACATACTATTATTTTGACTGTTGGAGCGGTTGGACAGAAATTTAATGTAACATATCATGTTAATATCTTACTCTTAGCCAAAAGCCTATGTATTTCTATCTCATTTACTGAGTTAAAGAATATCAGAAATCTTAATTTTTAGAAAAAAACGAGTTTGCAAGTAATTTCCCTAATTTCCGACAATTTCCTCGAAATTCCACCGAATTTCTTTCCAGGCTTACCAAAACAAAATCGAAATCTGGCATTTAAAGCTTGCTTCCAGCATGAGACTTGCTCTCACAGATATCACCCTTGTTGCATGGAGATTGCATGCAAGGGTCATTGAGCCTATGGTGGTTCCCTGATCGTCATTGTGCTATGTGCATTTCATGTGCTTTCGTTCGTACACCTAAATTGCACGCAATTGCATGCATCTGACCAAGGTTACAGAAATCGATAGTTGGTACTCGGTCAACGAGGTCACTGACTAAGGATAAATCGACAGTCGAGCGACTAATTGATTTAGTCGGCCATTAGTCGATTTTGAACTTTTTAATTATTTTAAATATATAAATCAATTTTTATACATATATTCTTATATATTTATCATTCATTTTCTATACTATCGCAATAAAACAAAAGAAGTAACTGACACTAAGTGAAATATTAAGTATATTAGAATAACTTTGCTTTAAAAAAGTAAAAAAAAATCTCTATGTAAAAGTCGGTCGAGTAGTCGACCGAGTAGGTCGACTAATCAGACCGATTAGTCGGGTTAATCGACTAATGGCAAACTATGCCAAGTCAAGTCGGCTACCCTCCGACTCGACTATTCGGCCAACTTTTACAACAACGCATCTGACTATAATCCCATACTTCATTTTCGACCACATGATTTGTTTAAATATAAAAGAATATGTGCAACAACAATAAGAAAAAGAAAGAACATGCATGAATTACGTGATTTGTCACAACCATGGCAACTTCCTTAATCTGTGGGAGAAAGAAGCCTCTATGTCAGATCTTTAGATTATACCTTTAAAGATGCAAAAGAGGTGTAGGGCTCGTTTTATATCCTACCAACACACCATAATCCTACCACTAGACAAAGTGGGACTAAAACTGTAGAGATAATTATGTAGGCGGTTTATCGTTTATGCTATTTTTATTTTCTTGTTAACCTCTAATGTAATTTACCCATGGATTCTCTCTATATAAGAGAGCCTAGGGTTCTATGGAATAAACAGATAACTCTTTTCCACCAACATGGTATCAGAGCCAAAATCCTAAAACCCTAACCCTTCCCACCGCCGCCGCCCCCCCTCCTCGGCGCCGCTGCCTCCTCCCACCCCTCCTCGGCGCTGCCGCCTCCTCCCACCGCCTCCTCCTCCTCCCACCGCGCTGTCGAGCCCCTCCACTGTCGAGCCCCTCTACCGTTGGTGCCTCCTCTCCTGCCGGGCTCTCCCTCGATGGATTTGAGTGCGCAAAGTCTACATCTGCACTCAAATCCTATACAGTTTATGTAGACACTTGTCTTTTGGTATACGAATCCTAATTCTTCGTCTCCAGTGACATATCTGAAAACAAAGTCGATATTCCCTCCATAGGCGCGTTCAAATGTCCCGCGCCAATAGTCAAGATGGATGGGACGAACTAGGAGCTCTGGGCGATGCAGTTCATGAGCCTCATGAAGTCGAACGGTAAGAAGCACATTCTTACCAAGGAAGAACCGGTAGAGAAGACTGGGATCTATGCCTCCTGGGAGTCTGATGATTCATATGCAAAGGTCTGGCTCTCAAGCACGTTGTCGATGGAGATTGCTAATGATGTTCTCTATCAGCCCACCGTTAAGGTGATGTGGGACATACTAGCAGCGACTTATTCGCAGGTGTGAAATGAGACGAAGATGTTACAACTCCAGCATGACATCTTCACCATGAAGCAGAATGGACGGCCACCACATTCCTTGTATACATCCCTATGGGGGATGTTTGAGAAACTCTACAGTACTATACCTCTCACGGCCACCCCCGAGCAGCAGAAGACTTTTAGGAATGTTACCATAGTGGGGGTACTGCTTGCGGCTCTTCATCATGAATATGATGATGCCCGATCAGTGTGCGGGTGTGCGGTTGTGCGTGCGTACGTGTGCGTGTGTACGTATGCGTGTGTGCGTGTGCGCGTGTGTGCGTGTGTGTGCTTGTGTGTATTTGTGTGTGTGCGTGTGTGTGCGTGTGTGTGCATGTGTGTGCGTGCGTGAGTGCATGTTTGTGTGTGTGTGCGTGTGTGCGTTATATTCGTGCTAACTCCAATTGATCTCAAACCACTTCCATTGTGTACATATTACTAACAAGATTAAAGGAAAAATACTAAAAACATTACTAACTCAAGTAATTGGCATGTGAGACAAAAATCAAATTTCAGACTAGACAGACTAAAACACTCATATCTTCCTCATACAGTGTCTGATTTAGGTCTACTCACTTTTAAGTAATACATATTCAAATATTTTCAAAATAAGACCAATTTCATAAAAATCAGAGCTCGTATGTGAAAGTTGGGTTTCGAGCCTCTTTGCGCGTTTTGAGTTTTACCAGATTTTGACCTATTGTTTTTTGTAGATAATTAACTCTTTTTCTCTTATTTCTTTTCATCTATATTCTTTGATGAACAAAAATCCAAATTTAGAATAAGACTGAAATCAAAGAAACTGACCAAGTCCAAGTATCTCTTGAGAGCTTGTACAATATCTCAGTTTTTCTTCTTTATTTTATTTCCCTATTTTCTTATTTATTAAAATCCAAAAAATCAGATTATTGTGTAAATATTTATCTTTGATATTATACGATGCTACCATTCCTCCTATGGAGGAAGTCTACCGGAGGCTTAGCCGTATCTTTGTCTCTTTCAGTACTTCTACTCCACCACCTTCGACGATGGCTGCGTCCCGAGGGAGACGTGGTCAGTCTTCATTCCGTGGCAGTGGACCTCGTGGATAAGGTGGTCATTTTCGCCAGCAATGCACTTTTTGCCATCGCACAGGCCACTCTGAGGATACATGCTATTCTAAGCATGGGTTTCCAGCATCAGCGCGAGTAGCCGAGCATGTTACATCCCCGTCGACATCTACTTCAGATCACAAGTTCGAGGAGCTCGTGGCGAGATTGCGCGACATTATGCCTCCCGCATCTACAGATTCTCCAGGAGGTTCTTCAGATATTGCTGCTTCAGCGTCTGCCAGTACATCTGCTTCTGCTAGCACCTTAGGTAGTACTTCTGCTTTTACATCATGTCATAATTCAGATGTCTCAGATTGGATTATGGACTTTGACGCAACACATCATCTTTGCCGCGACAGAGATAGACTCACATCATACATTAAGATTCTACCAGGACGGTCAGTGGTAATAGCCGATGGGACTCATTCACCCATTATTGGACAGGGGGAGATTACATTGTCACCTTCCATGCATTTACAGAATGTTCTATATGTCTCTAATTTTTCGATGAACCTACTGTCTATTAGTTAGATTACAAAGGATCTGCACTGTCGCGCTATATTTGACCCATCTTCTCTTATATTTCAGGACATACTAACGGACAAGGTGATTGGTTGTGGCTCTGAGCAGGATGATCTCTATCGTCTGGTCAAGAATTCCTATGCTGGCATCTCCTCTTATTCAGCCATATCAGTCTCTCTGTATACTTGGCATCTACGCTTTGGTCACCTCCCGCTTCAGAAGATACGTCATCTCTTGCCTCAGATTCCTCCAAGTTCTTCCTTTCGGTGTGAAGGCTGTCAGTTGGGAAAGCACCATTGAGCTAGCTTCCCTAGTCGTCAGTGTCGGAGCAGTAGCTCTCCGTTTGAATTATTTCATGTTGATATTTGGGGTTTGAGTCGTGTTCCTGATTACCAGGGACACAGGTTTTATCTTGTAGTAGTTGATGATTTCTCTGGTTTGTCGTGGGTATTTCTATTAAAGAACAAATCTGAAGCAGGGGATATTATTAGAAATCTAATAATTGAAGTGCAAAATGTTTTTCCCTCTCATGTCAAATATGTTCATACGGACAATGCTTTGGAATTTTGCACTTGATCTCTCTCACATTTCTTTTCGTCAAAAGGTATTATTCATCAAACCACACGTGCTTACACATCTCAACAAAATGGAGTTGTAAAGAAAATATCGTCATCTTCTAGATATTACTCGAATCCTGCTTATCTAGAGTTGTGTGTCTAACACCACACTCAGACCCCCATTATGCGATCGACGGTGCACGCAGCCCTCCCGTT